>CM041778.1:277445042-277792356 GCA_023374045.1 Limonium bicolor
TAACATGTTCATTAACATGTACATAAGGTCTTGGTAAGCTCTTAGAGTCCTAACCAAGGTATCCCAAGCTTAGAGCACATTTTTGCTCTAATTGGCTTTATGGTATTTTATAGTGGTTTCTATGGTTTTAAATTGTTCACCAATGTTTCTAAGGCACTATTTAGCCTTAATATACAATATTTTATATTTAGACAACATATAAGGGTTGGGGTATTTCAACAGTATTTGTATCAGATCTAAAATCCACAAATTATTATGCTAGCGCCCAGAGGTTGGCTCAGCGTCTTTGACTTCTACTCACTAACGAGGAATTTGGTTAGTCATGTGTCGCACTGACGGTCATGCAATTTGGTAGTTTAATACTTATTCAATAGGTTCAAATGATACCTGACTAGTCATGCGTCACACTCATGGTCATACAATTTGAGAGTTTGATACTCGCCTATCAGCGTTCATAAATACCCGAATGTATTGACTTGGACTTGAAAAGTGACAATCCCATTGTGCGAATTGTCCAAGGATAATTGATGAGGTCGTATTCGAGATTCCAAATATAATCTCGAGACCCAGGTTGAACAAAGAACTGACTCACTTATTTTGATTTGTCATGTTCTTGTTTTGATGGTTGAATTGGATTGTTGATTGGATATTTGTGATACGTGTTGCATTTTGTGTGTTACAGCATTTGTGTATGTTATCGTAATGAATCAACTGCATGCTATCGACTAAGTAGTCATGTGTGGCTGGTAGCTTGCGGGCTGCACGTTATCATACCAGCAGTTATGCTGAGCCCCTTGGGCCTCACCATTTTTCAGGTACTTGATGAAGATGTGACCCGACTAAGAGTAGGTGGGGTAGATTTTGGACCATTTATACCTTTTGGTTTTATTTATACATTGTTAGAACTTATACCTTGATGTATATATTGATTAAGGAGCAGTAACTTGTATTTGACTCGGATTTGTAGTAAAACTCATTATGTATTTATTTGGAATTTAGGTTGGTTTAGGTTTTAGTCTATCAGACCGTTACAATGGAGTTTGAAAGGTCTAGTTATCATGTTGGTGACTGACGATGGGAACACCGGGTTGGTTTATTTTCCGCTGCGATTGTGTTAAGATTTGGTGTTGTTAATTACCGCTAATTGTGGATGACGAGTTGGGGTGTTACAAAAAGTGGTATCTAGAGCGTAGTAGTAACACTCTGATGACTAGAAACTACAGAGTTTAGGATTTCTAACTTTGGGAAAAGGGTCTAGTGATAGTGAGAAAGGCACACTAACTTAGTGTTTTGTTGATCGTCTAAATACGTTATAATTGTTCAACATGGACCTAGTGATACAGGATCTGACGTGTAATGACAAACATGTAAATTATCCTAGAGGGCACTTGAACATTGAATGAGTTAGGTTGCGGTATACTACCGATAAAACGAATTAGCCCACCCTCCTGACAGAAGTCAGAAAGGGGCCGGAGAAGAGATAATGGTATGAGAATGTGGCATACCAGAGGCGTTGAAGGTCTTGCAACCCCAAACTTCACCGGGAAAGTGGGACCGTCCTTACGCTTTGAGGAGTGCATTCTGGGAAATAGAGTAGTACCCGTCCATAGTTGCCCGTACCTTGAATTACTGCTAGAGGGGGTAAATGATTAAAGAGCGCGAGGGGAACAAAATAATTCTCTGTTCGAGGTACCGACTCGGCTGCTGAGAAATGGTATGACACCAAACTGGAGAAGAACTTGAATATATGGTAAACTATTTAGAACCAGGAAGTCCTTATAGCAGCAAGATATCTAGAGGACGCTACCAACATTCAGTAGCAAGTAACAAAGAACTCTATTTATAGAGGAATAAACTCATAGGACAATAGGTGACTTGCTAGGCAGTCAATGTAACCCGGTCCGGTTATGAAATACCCCAAACCTTAGTATGTTGTTTAAACATTTATATGGTATATTAAGACTAAAAAGAGTCTTAGAAACATTAGAACAATTTAAACCATAGAAAACACAAACAAATGCCTTAATGTCAATTAGGGCTAAAATGTGCTCTAAGCTTGGGATGAGCTTGGTTAAGATCTAATGAGCTTACCAAGACCTTATTTATATACTAATGAAACATACTAAACCAATTACCAAAGAAAACCAAGCTTGAGAAAAGTTAAAACACAAAATGTGCTTTAAGGAGTCTTAAAGCACATTTTTGAAAAAATTGTCTTGTAAATGAGTTTTGAATGGCTAAATGTCCATAATTACTCTTTAATTAATGTGTACTACTTAGTATCACATTTGGAATTCTATATCAATGGGAAATCAAAAATTTCACATCTATGTGCCTTGTTTTAGTGAATAGTATCAAAATAAGCAAGTTTATAACATATGTCATTATAAGTGTGACAATTAGTCAACAAAGACTAAAATACCCTGTTATAATATGGGGGCCGGTTTTCTTAGTGACTCACCACACTTACAAGGAAAAAAATAAGCTAAGTAAAGAGTTAAAAGTAAAAGCACTATTTGCTTTACTACAAATATCTTCTAAAAGCAAATACTTATCTCATTCTCTCATTCCCTTGCTGTCCACCGTCTTCTACCTTCCTTCTTTCTCTCATTCACGGTTTGCAGCAGCTCACCACCATATACCATCTTCAATTCCTTGTAATTCCTAGCTCTCTTTGCCAAATCAAATTCTAAGACCACCATTCTCTTTGTCTCATCAAGCTCTTCAACTTCATCCTTTCAAAACTTCAAGAGCTCCATTTTGGTGCCAAGAGGAATCTCCATGGGAGGAGCTTGAGCTCATCTTTCACATATTATTGTTCTCCTTTGCTTCTAGGTAAGGAAACTCAAAGAAAAATAGTGTTTCCTTCATGTTTTTATGTTGTCCGAAAAATCACCATTAATGGTGCCCTTACCTTGCTTGTTTTAGCTTCATTGAATCTTCCAAGGGCTTGGTGGAGTCCTCTCTTGCTACATATCAAACTCTCTTTTGTATCCAAGGTAAAAACAACTATCTTAATGTTTTGAAATAATATATGTACCTAGGGTTTACAATGAGATGAAGCATAAAGCTTGTATACTCATTTTATCATTTGTATAATGTTAGAAGTTGACAAGCAACTAAAAGCCTTGCCGATTTAGTCAAGGAAACAAGAAAGAAGTTGTGAGGAAAGAGAGGTAAATGTGCTAACCTAATGAGGTTTAAAGTCTTAGGAGGAATGAGCTTATGTTGCTTATTAAAATGATCTAAAGAGCCAATGGTGAATAACTTAGTAAAATGTTCTCAAGGGCTTAGTAAAGGTATATGTATTGTTGGGTGTATTTGCAGGTCAAAGGCAAATATAATGTGGGAAATTCAGTGTTTATGATTTATGCATCTTAAGGGCCTAAGAGCATGTTATTTAAGGGCCTAAGTGCCAAGCAATTTAAATTATGCACTATATTGTGATGTAGTGTTAAATGAGTGAAGTTTGTGTACAAGAATGTTCTTGATGGATTTTAGATGTTCTTGAATGTTTAATGGTGAATGTGAAAATATGTGTTTTTGGTATAAGAAGATGTTAGTAGAACCCATGTCAAAAATTTGTGATGGACAAGAAGTTATAAGTGTTTAAAGGAGTTTTGGTGGTGAACTAGGAAATCTTAGGAATGACTAGGAATTTTATTAGGAAAGAAACAATGTATTAAGGTGTTTTGGAGTACAATAAGGACTTAGACATTATCTTGGAAGTTTAGAATACAAATGGGGTGTTTGGAATACACCAAAGTCATTTTGGGAGTTGTGTTGTGACTTATGCAAACTTTGGTAAAACAAGGAGAGGTATAAACTTGTAAAGGGATTTAAGTATGACATAAGGAATTGGTTTGTAAGAAAAGATGCTTGGGAGATGGTGTTTAAAAGAAGTGAGGAAATATCTTGGTATAGTGGTTACAATAGGCATGAAACACCCTTGGAAACCAAAGGATAAAACATAATAGGTGTTAGGGATTTGGTAAGAATTGAGTAAGTGTTTTTGAGGCTGTAGAAAATGAGTGTTTTGGCATGTCCGGACGTGGACGTTCGGACATGCCATGTTGTGTTAGAATTTCCGAGTCTTGGCCAGTGTCCGGACTTCTGTCCGACCATGGATGTTCCGACACACCTGTCACTTTTCTCAGATTTAGCTTCGACTTGCGTCCGAACTTCGGGAAGCTCAGACACAAGTTCGGACGCTTGAATTTTTCTTTTGATTTTCTCTCGACCAATGTCCGAACTTTGGAAACTCGGACACAAGTTCGGACATGCGTCTGGCTTCACCCTTTGAGCCTCGACTTGCGTCCGAACTTCGGAAGCTTGGACACAAGTTCGGACATGCCACTGTTTTGGCCAAAAATTTTTTTTAAGATAGAAAAAGTTGTCTGAAAATGGTGATTAGTTAGTATGATGATATGAGGTTATTTAAGACGGTTAGGAGTGTAATAATGACAATTAAATGGTGAGAAGTTATAACAAAGTGTGAACACAAAACACTAGTTAAGTGAAGTAAAAGTAACAATGGGTAGAACATTAATTAACCGACGTTACTAAATGTGTATAGGATTCTTCAAAGGTGGAAACCAGTGTGAAGCAAGGACCAAGGTATGGTTTTCTTGCCAGTCTGTTGCCTACCGGTTTACCGGCTTGTGTGTTGTTGTTTTTTGTTCTGTGGTTTATGACGTTGTAAGACTTAATCATGTAATGAGTTTACAGTTGTTCATATTATTGTGAGGTTATGTCGTGACTCATTTCCCTTGTGTGTGTCTAACATGACTTACCACTTGTTGAGGACTGTTTGTTAAGTTCCACTGTTGAACTTCTAACAAGCGCTAACTGGGGAGTGAGGAATCCGGTTGTCCGGTCATGCATGTAAGTTTAAGAGTAGAGATATCTGTATCAGATTCAACTTATGTTGTTAAGATGTTCTCCTTTATTTGGCGTTTGATCTCCGCTAGCTTCCTCCAAAGCTTACCTATTCTGACTTATGATCGGTTTAGTGGGTGTGGAGGGTGATTTCGGTTCGGTATGAGGGGGGGTCTATCTAAATATGGTTCTTGATGAAAAGCCTAGATCCTAAAATGTCATTCTGTGGAGGGTGGAAACCCGTTATTCCTGGCATCCCTCAAATACCTACTGAATCGTCCGTCTTTCCCAGAAAGCATAAAGGGGAGTGCAAGTGTGCACTACACCCGCTCAATGGGCCCCACACGGACTTATTCCTCTATAAGGCGGGATTGACTAGAGTCGCCACCTAGTTTGACCTAAAGAAATAGGAAGGGAGAAGAAGGGTTTAAGAACCGTTAGTTGACTCTGAGATTGTTGCCTATGGATAGGACTGATTTGGTCATGTCAGAGATTCTATTGTGGGTTCGCACTGGGTTACACCCCTTAGAAGTGGCAACGACCACGACTTCGGATTGGCGCCCGAGGAAACTCGGTCTCCAATTGTCGGGATTGCCTTCTTTCAAAACCTTTTAGAGAGATTCATTTAAAAACCAAGAATAGGATTAGGACAGGAGGAGAGAAAAACGAGTGGATGAGGCGAGCTTTTCTGCCAAGCTAGCGTCAAGAAGAAGAATTGATGAATTCGGAATGAGTATAGAATGAAAGATTAGGAGTCTGATTTGAGAGTTGAAGAAGTCAAGAGTTTGTGGGAGTTAGAAGGGATTGAATGTTTGACAGACATAATGTCGCCCTAGAGTTGGGAAAGGGGTTTTTTGGATTGGAATGGGGTCGCACCCTATGTGGGCTGCCTACGTACTCAACTCCCTGTTGAGATCAGACTTACGTAGTTGACTTTTGGAGATGTTTGAAGTTTCGGGTTTGAGTGGGTAGTAGTCTGTGAGACGCTTGGGTCTATGAGACGCTTGAAAAACCTTAGACGTCGAAGTCTGTGAGACGCTCGAATCTGTGAGACGCTCGGGTCTGTGAGATGTTCGGATCTGTGAGACATTCGAATCATTGGGATAACAAAGTCTGTGAGACACTCGGGTCTGTGAGACGATACGGGGCTGTTTGAGGTGAGGTGGTTGAGTGAAAAAAGGCATTTTGCTCGATGTGGGGTCGCACCCTGTGTGGGTGCCTACGTACTCAACTTCCTGTTGAGATCAGACCGTACGTAGTTCAGGACTTTTGGAGATGTTTGAAGTTTGGGTTGAGGGGGTAGTCTGTGAGACGCTTGGGTCTATGAGACGCTTGAAACTTAAGAAGTTGAAGTCTGTGAGACGCTCGATCTGTGAGACGCTCGGGTCTGTGAGTGTTCGGATCTGTGAGACATTCGAACATTGGGATAACAAAGTCTGTGAGACACTCGGGTCTGTGAGACGATACGGGGCTGTTTGGAGGTGAGTGGTTGAGTGAAAAAAGGCATTTTGCTCGATGTGGGGTCGCACCCTGTGTGGGTTGCCTACGTACTCAACTTCCTGTTGAGATCAGACCTTACGTAGTTCAGGTATTTGGGTTTTGGAAGTTAGATGTTTATGGAGTTTGAAGACATTGAAGTGTTTGAGAATTAGGAGGGTTTGAAGTTTCGAGAAAGTTTCGGGTTTAGGATGCTAGTCTGTGAGACGCTCAGGTCTGTGAGACATTTGAAACCTTGAGATGTTGAAGTCTGTGAGACGCTTGGGTCTGTGAGACGCTCGGGTCTGTGAAACGCACAGGTCTGTGAGACGTTCGAATCATTGGAATGACAAAGTCTGTGAGACACTCGGGTCTATGAGACATTTAGAGTGTGGGAAAAATTGGAACGGAATCGAAATTGAATTGAAATCGAAATTGAATCGGGTTGAATGAATATTGGTTTGAATCAAAATTGAAATGAATTTGAATGAGTTTGGAATTGAATTGAATTGAATAAAGTTTTGAATTGAATTGAAGTTAGAATGAATTGGATTGAATTGAATTGGGCTTGAATTGAAATGAATCGCATCGGGTTAGAATTGAATTGAATCAGGTTTGAATTGAAATGAATTGGATTGAATTGAATTGAGCTTTAAAAAATGAGTCAGATTGGGCCTTGAAGAATGGCCGAATTTGGTTTTGAAAAATGGGCCAGATTTGGGCTTCGAATTGGGCCTCAGCTGGATGATTTGAAGTTGGGATTGCCCATGAATTGGAATGAATTTTGAATTGTGTATGAAGAATGAGTGTGAGAAGGATTGCTTTTGAAAGAGTGTTTGATGAGTACGAGAGATTGATTTTGTAGTGTGTTTGATGAGAAAGTGATTTGAAATTGAATTTTTGGGCTGAATTTGGAAATGAATTTTGGTTTTGAAATGGATTTAAATTGAGTTGGAATTTGAAATGGACTTTTGAATTGAATTTGGAATTGATTTTTGGACTGATTTTTGAAATGGAATTGGGCCGAGCTGATCCTTGAAGTGGAATTGGGCCGAGTTTGATATGGACCGGATTTGGGCCTCAAAAAATGGGCTAGATTTGGATTCATGGGCCGGGTTTTGAGCTAGTTGGGTTTGGATTGGGCCTTTGAAAAGTGGACCAGTTTGGGCTTGGATGTTGGGCCAGAAATAGTCCTTGGATTTTGGACTGAAATAGGCCTTGAATTTTGGACTGAAATGGGCCTTGTTTGAAAGTAGGCTGGATTTGGGCTTGAATTGGGTTTCGATTTAGGCCTCAAATTGGGCTTCGGATTTGGACCTCAAGCTGGTCTTGTGTTTTTCACTGTTTTTGAAGTTCAATTTGATTCATTGGATTTTGAATTGATTATTGATTGTGATTTTTATTCTTATGACTATGGATTGTTTGGAAAGTTTTTTTTATACTAGGAGAGATATTGCCCACAAACAGGTACTACGACCCTCGGGTACTACGACCTTAATGTGGGCAACATCTATGAATGGTCCTAGGGCTTTTCTAAAGAGGCCCACAGAAAGTTGTAAGCCTAACTGGACTTATGAGTCCAAAACAAATGGGTAACCTATGGGCTTTTCTAGGGTCACATGTACCAACCCTGTGTGAGTAGCTATGAGTTGGGCCCGAAATGATTTTATTTTGGGTCGAGGGCTGAAACAACCTGAACGAACCCAACACATTAATCATGGCAAATTAACAAATATGTCATACAGATCATGCATAACAGGATCAAGGAGCATTCGCCAAACTTAAATGGGCACACAATAACGAGATAATTAATAACACGATGAAAGTCCACAGACAAGGAAACCCGATTTTTATTAGCATAAACCTCAATTCCAAATTTATTAACTCTTATCAGCCGATTTAAAGAGACCCCTGGGTTACAAGAATTAAAGCAGCCGCTTACACAAAGGGGACTCGCAAACATGAAACAGGAGAGCAAGCATATACAATGAACTATTAGCAGGTTGTACGAAATATGCATCCAAACCAAAAATTATCCAGGATTTTTAATAGGTTGATTAATATACAAGAGGAAGACAATAACATTTCATGTAAGAGAGCTACGACGGCAAACACAAACAAAAAGATAACACAAGTTAATTCACAGTTTGTAACTGATCATCAAAAAAAGCTAATTAATCAGGAAAGAAACTGAAATCGTTAGGAATAAACCAAGCTTGAACGTGACATGATGATTGCACGCTGGTCTTGAAGTTGCTTCAATCGAACGAAGGCGAAGACCTCAAGTAGATTAGCAAAGCCAAACACGAATTGGTCAGAAGCCCTCTAAATCAACTTAATCCAAGGGAGCTCGGATCCAGATGCAGTGAGTAGGACCATAAATAAATCTCGCACGGAACAGAGGAGGAAGAGGGCGTTAGAAATCCATACATACAGACGATGTCCAAAAATCAAGCTATAAACTGACAATTCGAAGAGACTTCAAATACGTTGGACTAATCGCATTAAATATGTAGAAGCAAGCACAAACGAGCAGGAAGAGTAACGAAATCATAACAAGAACATAGGAGAGAACTCATAGTCTCGTTTATGTATCCTAGTCTCAAACAGACCCCGTGAATCCGATGACCTATGGCAGACTCGGTGTTACCTGAGGTCGATTCTGTAGAAAATTCAGATGATGGCAAGATTGAATCGAGAGGTAAATTAGATGAGTCTTCTAACGAGCAGGTGGTGAAATATTTTTGGTGGAGGAAAAATCTGGGGTGGGTTCTGATTCTGGCGGGTTTTGCTATCGGAATGTTCGAGAGAATGAAAAACGCTCGAGTGTTTTTCCGCTTCAGATTGCAAAACGGAGGTATAGAAATCTGTTGGCAGTGCACCGGGATTTTGATTTGTTTCGATCTTGAGGATGATTTGTTTCAGTGTCAGAAAAGGGCGATGAAATCAAAACCAGAGGTAGATGGATTTTTTGGTGGATGAAATCGAAACAGGAGGGCGGTGAAATTTGGTTTTAGTCTCTGGGTACCATTTTCTGGGTTTTCAGTTCCTCAGAATAAAGGATCGAGAACATAGTGTTGAGTGGGACAAAATATGAACGATCAAATTATCCAGGGAAGAAGAGAGGGCGAGATTGTGGAGACCTGGGTGAGGAGTTGAGTTCATCGATCTGTTTTTTTTTTTTTTGAAGATGGAAGGGATGATCGAGAGAAGGAGACGGCGCGGCTGTTGCGGTTTGATTTTTTTGCTTGTCGGTTGCTGTGGATTGAAGTAGAAATCTGTGGAGTTCTTGTTTCTGGGATTTCTTCGTTGAACAAGAATGTCTAAAGAAAGAAATTGAGGCCCGAGAGAATTGATGGAATGTCGGCCACTGTCGATGTTTTAGGTCTGTTATTTTTTGTTGTCTTATAGAGGTGGGACTAGGGTTTTTAGGACGGCTAGAATTGAATTCGGGTCGAGTTTGACCTCGGGTTGAGTTTGATAAAAAGAAAAAACAAAAACAAAATTCTATCTTACAAGCCAGGCTCGAACCCGGGTTACTGCCCTCCCTCAACGGACATTTTAACCAACTATGCTACTTCAGTTTTCAGTATGTACATGCAGGAAATGCTAAAAAACGTATGATAAGAGTTACACAGAAAAAAAAAAAAAATAAAATAAAGACTTACATTTCCCTCTCATGAATCGAACCTGGGATCTATAGGTTTCTAAACAAACATACTAACCAACAAAACTATAACCAAATTGAATACATAAATGCAAGAAATACTACTAACGTTCTAATTCGAACTGGATTAATTCTTTTTTAAAAAACGCTATCAAAATAAAAAAATTCCTTGTAAGAATCACGAAATTATGGAATGTAAACAATAAAATACAAAACGTAATGAAAACGTGAAATAAATGAAATAACATAATGATAAGCGCATGATATAATGGAATAGTACTAATGAAAATGGTGTTTAAAATACAAACGAACGCAATAAAATAGAAGTTGAATTACATATGTACGAGTAGCATGTAAATCAGATAGAAAAGAGGAATAACAAAATAAAATGAGATGATAGGGGATTTAATTGGATCAGCGACACAACGAATTGTGCTAGTATGGAATATAATAGTGAACATGTACATAAAATGATGAAAATGATTCTAAGACGACCCTCTTATTTTATTTATTTGTCTGAATTTTTCTTTATGGGGTGAGAATTTTTGGTGTCTACAGATGGCTCCCCTTGATTCAATTTTGCAAGCCCTTGCAGAATTGGATCAAGGTTGAGAGGGCGCCAAAAATTCTCACTATGACTTTGTAGTGCACAGGGAGGTGACCGCGGGGAAGATAATGTATGAATGCGACGGGAAGTGATATGATAGTTGAATGCACGAGGACTTATTATGAGCCTCAACTGGACCTCTTGACATCCAGTCCTAGGACTTATGTCGAGCCTAGAATGCTAACAATAGATTGGTTCGGGGTGCACGAGGACTTAGGAGAGCCTCAACTGGACCTCTTGACATCCAGTCCTAGGACTTATGACGAGCCTAGAATGCAATTGAAAGTACGAGGACTTAGGAGAGCCTCAACTAGACCTCTTGACATCTAGCTATAGGACTTATGACGAGCCTATAATACTTTGGTTGTGTACCGTACTAGTAGCGTAATAGCTGCCTAGCAGGCGGATGTGAAACGATCTCGCACTAGTAGCGTAATAGCTGCCTAGTGGAGGAAAAGTGATGGGACCGTACTAGTAGCGTAATAGCTGCCTAGCAGGCGGATGTGAGACGATCTCGCACTAGTAGCGTAATAGCTGCCTAGCGGAGGAAAAATATTGGGACCGTACTAGTAGCGTAATAGCTGCCTAGTGGGTTACGAAGTGAACGATCTCGCACTAGTAGCGTAATAGCTGCCTAGTGGAGGAAAAAAGGCGAGACCGCACTAGTAGCATAATAGCTGCCTAGCAGGTTATGAATTGGACGATTTCGCACTAGTAGCGTAATAGCAGCCTAGTGGAGGAAAAAAGCCGGACCGCACTAGTAGCGTAATAGCTGCCTAGCGGGTTATGAAATGAATGAACTCGCACTAGTAGCGTAATAGCTGCCTAGTGGAGGAAAGAAAAGCGGGACCGCACTAGTAGCGTAATAGCTGTCTAGCGGGTTATGAAATGAACGAACTCGCACTAGTAGCGTAATAGCTGCCTAGTGGAGGAAAAAGGTTGGGACCGTACTAGTAGCATAATAGCTGCCTAGCAGGTTATGAAATGAACGAACTCGCACTAGTAGCGTAATAGCTGCCTAGTGGAGGAAAAAAACGGGACCGCACTAGTAGCGTAATAGCTGCCTAGTGGGTTACGAAGTGAACGATCTCGCACTAGTAGCGTAATAGCTGCCTAGTGGAGGAAAAAAGACGAGACCGCACTAGTAGCATAATAGCTGCCTAGCGGGTTATGAATTGGACGATTTCGCACTAGTAGCGTAATAGCTGCCTAGTGGAGGAAAAAAGCGGACCGCACTAGTAGCGTAATAGCTGCCTAGCGGGTTATGAATGAATGATCGCACTAGTAGCGTAATAGCTGCCTAGTGGAGGAAAGAAAAGCGGGACCGCACTAGTAGCGTAGCTGTCTAGCGGGTTATGAAATGAACAAACTCGCACTAGTAGCGTAATAGCTGCCTAGTGGAGGAAAAAGGTTGGGACCGTACTAGTAGCATAATAGCTGCCTAGCAGGTTATGAAATGAACGAACTCGCACTAGTAGCGTAATAGCTGCCTAGTGGAGGAAAAAAACGGGATCGCACTAGTAGCGTAATAGCTTCCTAGTGGAGGAAAAACAGCGGGACCACACTAGTAGCGTAATAGCTGCCTAGCGGGTGTAAAATAAAAGGCGACCGTACTAGTAGCGCAATAGTTGTCTAGTAGGTGTAAAACGGAAGGCGACCGTACTAGTAGCGCAATAGCTATCTAGCAGGTGTAAAACGAAAAATTCAACCGCACTAGTAGCGCAATAGCTGTCTAGTGGGTGTAAAATGAAAAAGCGACCGCACTAGTAGCGCAATAGCTGTCTAGCGGGTGTAAAGATGTGTCAGATAGTGAGCAAATTTTGTGGGTATATGCAGATGATATGCGATGTGAGGTGATTAACCAATGTATTAATTGAATTGAACTCCATGTTGGTGGATGTAGGTTTTTTGTGTGAGCTGATGGCTCTAGAGTTACATCAAAACTTCGGGATGGCTCCGGTATGGCTCCGGCATGGCTTCAAGGATCTGAGATGGCTCCAGCATGCGTTGATGGCTCCGGTATGCACTGATGGCTCCAGTGTGACCAATGGTCTCGGGGTGGTTGGTGGGTTTGACATGGTTGGTGATTTTGTGACAATTTGTGGGCTTTGATTTGCCTTGAGATTTTTTTTTTTCAGGGTGGTTTGATGGTTCCGATGATGGATTTATTGTTGTTTGACGGGATTTGTGGTGGACTTTGTAGTGAGTGAATGTTTTTTCACGAGTGAATGATGAAACACAGTTGCATGACTTTGTTGGGAATTCCCATCATGGTTCCAGGATTTCCATGGATGGCTCCGGGATGACCTTGTGCTGATTGAGCATGACGATGCTTTGGTTGATTTACTTTAATGACACCGAGGGGAAAAGGGAAGTTTTCGCCTTTGATGTGGTCGCACCCTGAACGGGCTGCCTACGTACTCAATTCCGTATTGAGATCAGACCATACGTAGTTCGATACTTTGTGAGCGAGGCTTTGGCAATGATTTTGTCATGCTACGACCCCATGATGGCTCAAGAATGGCTCCAGAACTTTCTTGTATGGTTCTTGGATGGCTTTTGTATGATTTCGGAATGACTTCAGTATGTCCTCAGGATGACTTCATTGGTGATGTTGAAGAAGAAAGGGGAACTTTCGCCTGTGAGGTGGTCGCACCCTGGGCGGGCTGCCTACGTACTCAATTTGGTATTGAGATCAGACCATACGTAGTTCAAAACTCTGTAGGCAAGGCCTTGGTGACGAGATGGCTCCTGTGTAGCACCAGGGAAGCTCTCAATGTCAGAGGATGGCTCCCGCACGTCTTCAGCTTGTTTTTGTGAGTAGTGTCAATCAGGCTTGAGCATGACAGTGGATGGCTCCGAATGGTCTTCGTATGGTTCTGGATGGCTCCAGAATAGCTTTAATGTGACTGCGAGGGGAAATGAGGTGTTTTTTTTTCCTTTGAGGTGGTCGCACCCTGGACGGGCTACCTACGTACTCAATTCCATATTGAGATCAGACCATACGTAGTTCGATCCTCTGTGGGCGAGGCTTTGATGATGAATCGGCTCCAGTATGGTTCAGAGGTGGCTCCCGTATGGCTCTCTGGCTCTTGGGATGGCTTCTGGATAGCTCTATGAATGGTTCCAATGTCTGAGAATGGCTCCCGTACTGTTCTCGAACTGTTGGGGAGGCTCCCGCATGGCTCCAGGAATGCTCTGGAATGGTTTCTGCATGGCTTTCGAATGGCTCTTGTACGATCTCGGTATGGCCTTGGGATGGCTCTATGTTTGACTTCTTTTGATCGGGAATTGAGCTTCAATAACTGCAACTGAAGTCGACTTTCAGCAAGACTAGGCAGAGTACTTACAAATCGGATGCTGATGATGAATTGGTTATGATGCATGTAGATATTAAATGTCGGATACGATGCAAAATGCATATGCAATTTTTGGAGAGAAGGTATGGCCTTATCTTTATTAATATGAGGTTTACGAATATAAGACATCTTTGGTTCGATCTTGAGTGATTGTTCAACTGGAATGCGTGAATCACTTTCCTCTCACGGAGGGATATGGGTCAATCTCTTGTGAGTGTGGCTGTGTGTGCTAATGGTGTGATGATGCTCTCGATGCTCAGAGTAGTATTTTCCTTAGAATTTCTTTCGAGGTTATGAACTTTCCGACCCTTACAAATTCCTCACCTGCAGTGGGGTAGGCTGTTTATGATTTGGTGCTTGAATCAAAGATTCGCTCGCACTCGGAAGACCTTATGCAGTAAGATCGCACTCATTCGCTCATAGTCCCTATGTTATGAGGTGGGACATGTTGATAACAAGCTCGAAGCTTATGATTCATGTTTCAGATCCGATATTTTCAGTTGACACTCATCGACTTATGAGTCAGAGGTCTTTTGTTGGGTTATAATGGGGCTGAGGGGTATGATGTATGTCACATGGGACTGGAGGATTTGTTTAGGAATTATGGAGCTTTTGTACAATAAAGGACATGTTTCGCCTTTGCCATGGGTGGAATGATTAGACGGGTTTTGATAACCCCTTATCGGTTTCTTCGGGACATCATTGGTCCTTTTGGTTTGGATTTCTCCTTCTTGCCTCTTCTGGCGTACGATTTGAACTTTCTTCTCATTTTTGTGTTTTTGAGATTGCATTTGGCTCATCAACTTTCTCAAGCATTCTCTGCTTTGTATTTTGGCTTTCAGCTTTGGAGTTGCATTGACTCATCGATCTTCTTGAACATTTTCGGTGTTCTTTTTTGGTGTTTGGCTTTGGAGTTGCATTGACTCACTGATTTCTTCAAACATTTCATTTGTTGTTTTTGTGAAGATGGTGGGGGAGAGACCATGACTCCGGCTCTTTTGAGATCCTCTATTGCAAGGGCAAGTAAGTATATGTACGTGGGTTGGCATGTTGTGGAGTTCACAGAAAAAGGTTTATTGTGAAAGGCTCAGCGGGGCTCACTAAGGGATTATGTACAGGGCAGTCAAAGCTTTTTGGTTTTGTGGAGATTTTTGTTCCTAAGTGCCTCGTCATTCTCATTAGTCAATGATTGTTTTCTTACTATTCTCGGATCTTTGCATGAATCACAGTTCGTATCCTGTTTATCGACATTGATCTCGCTATGAATTGTGCCTTTCCATGTGCTGAAGGAAAGCACAAGTCGCTCGTGGTTTTACCGCTGTGGACTCGCTCTATCTTTCCTCATCACTCATTGGATCGTCCAAAACCTTCATTTGAAATTCAAAGGAAAATACCGCTCTTCGCACACTACTCACTTGGTTTGTGGTGCTGATTTTGATTGGACCCTTGTACTCATTGACGGGTCGAGAGTTAAGTGGTTCATGCACTCTATTCAATCAATCTCTCATGATTTTCCCGAAGATGTCATTTCGATATGGAAGTATGCAAATGCAATTATCTACCATGCGATGTATTATGGTAATATGGAATTACCATGTATAGGTGAAATGCTGAAAATGATGAATTGAGACGGTTGACTGAATGTTTTTTTTTTTTTTGCATGAGTGGTAAGGTTACGACTAGTCTCGCTTGAGCCGAATACAGCTTGCGGTTCATAAAGCTCACCCCGTCATTGTTGGCTCTGAAGGTGGTCGAGTTGTGGTGATTGTTGTCGAAGAAGTAATTCTCGAGTGAGGTCAGGTTGGTGATTGGCTCCTGGATCTTGGGGCTTTTAGGGAGTGACAACTCCCGCATGGTGACCCACTGATATGACATGGGCTGCATTTTCTGGGATTTTTGAAGGTATGTTTTTTTTGAATTTTTGGATGTATGATTTTTTGGATTTTTGAATGTGATTTTTTTTTTTGATTTTTGAATGTATGCTTTTTTGTTGTTGTTGATGATCTCTATGTACATGGTATGATGAACGGGAAAAGGCTTGAATCCATGGTATTTCTTGCTTATCGCTTTGAGGGTCACACTTTCACTCGCGGGCAAACGCGGTTATTCACCTGCAAACACAGTCATTATAATAGAAAAAGAATATGACAAAGGTGAATGTTAGCATGCTTTAAAAAAAAAAAATTGGATGAATGCTTGTGTGTGATGTGTTGGGAATGCAACATGTGATTATGAAATTTTTCTGAGACGGGCATGATTCATGCATGATTAATGAATGTGAACTGACCGAAATGGGAAGAAGCGAGTCGTATGTACTCAAAGAAATCAAGTTTTTAGAAAAACAGTTTTTGAAAACACGTGTTTTTGAAGTGGTGGATTTTCTCAGTAGGAATTTTGATGCTCGGTCATTCGCAAATAAAGTAGGGAGTGGGGAACCCTATACACATTGATCTAAATAAATTCAAGAGAATGTACAACCTATACACAAAGTCTATTCAGAAATTGACAAGAGAGAAAAGAATGCTAGGGGAAAACCTATACATCAATTCTAAAAGTCATTAAATGGGGGAGTTTGAGCTTAAAAACTTCTCCCGAACTCTTCTGCTTCATCTTTGAGCTTGTGACTGGCAGCTCATTCATGTTTGGGCTTCTGATTGGACACTCGTTCGTCTTCGGGATCTTGACCGGCTACTCGCTCGTCTTCTGGCTCTTGCAGCGAAGCGGTATTGTGACCAAACAAAACCGGTTGGTGTTCTTCTGACTCTCAAAAATTTTGTACTCGATCAATCGTTGCTGGTCTTCATGTCGCTCGACTCGGGTTGGTGCACCTCTGATTTTCGGTTCAGACTACAGTTGTTGATCTTAATGCGCTCCATCTGCTCCGACGAGGGAAATAAGGGGCGTTTTTTGAGAAAGGAAAGGTGAATGATCGAGCACAAGTTCTTTGTGAAAATCCACCACTTATGTGAAAACATGAATGACTAGTACGCTCCACGGTAATGACCGCTGCTCTTGAAGGTGGGTTGAACCTCAAAAATAGCGGGTCGCAACATGGGGACTAAATCATTTATTTTGAAATACGTTTATGAAAATCAACTTTGAAAATTGTTTTGAAAAACAAGTTTGAGATAATATCCGTGAAAAATGTTGTTTAAAATTTGTTTGTAAAAACCATGTTTTTGAAATCTGTTTTTGAAATGAAATTTATGAGAAGTATTGTTTGAAAATCATTTATAAACAGTAGATTTTTGAAATTTGTTCTTAGTAAACCGCTTGACTAAGTTTATTTTTTGGAAAACTTTGATTGAAAATGATTTTGAAAACTATTTTGGAAATAACAATTTTGAAATCATTAGAGATGAACGACTTTGAAGATATTTCATTAGAGTGTTGGACATGATTCATTTTCTGATTTTTGCTAATTTTTAAAACGTGGTCACACATATATGTAAGTGCAAAATAATAATAATAAAAAAAATCGTGGCTGATTTTATGTGGAGCTAAGTGTGAATGATTGGGATAATCACCTTCCAGGTCGATCAATGCTTCTATAACACCGGGGGAACCATCGTCCCTTCACTGTTCATCTCTCGGGATTTATCTCTGTTACGCCCTGTGGGGCACGTCATCGAGAAAGACCGGAGTGCTTAAGTTCAAAAGGTCAGGATACCCGAAGTGATACAGTCACATGAGCCACGGCCGGTGATTATCACAACATGCTCACTTTTCAGAAAACTTGGGGAAGTACTGCATGGGGTCAGGTCTCTCGTCGTCTGCACGGTCAGGTGTGTCTAAAGTCTAAATTATTCACTGACTACGTTGTGCCATGTATGGGTATCCGGTAAATACGGGATCCTCTATGGACGTGTAGCGTGACATCAGGCTTTAGAGACACCCGTGGTGTAGAGGACACTTGGAGAACTGAGCCCATGCAATCTTCAGGGTAATGCAAAGGGTGGTCAGACAGGCGGCATACAAGGGGTGACTACCCATAAACCCATCCTAGACACGGGACTAGGCAGCTGGACACTGAAGGCTCAGAGTTCACTATATGCTGGCTTTGACTCGAAAACGTAAGCGTTGAAGGATCATGAGTTTTCAAGGCGTAGATACTACGATCATACCGCCTCGTGTGCATAGTCCTTACTACGAAGGGCATCTGCTCACGAGGATCAATTGTGGACCAAATATTATCCCGACCGCAAATATCAAAGGTGACACAGAGGAATGCATGTCCTAAGCTACCCTATGCACCCACCTCAGGACTATTCCTAACAGTTCAATATCACAACAAAAGCGGTAAATAAATGCACAGACAAAGAGAGGGAAGAAGTTAGACCCCTAATGGGCCCACCTACCTGAAGTTCCTGCAAGTTAGTCTAGCATAATCACGCAATTATGTAGCAATCAAAGCGCAGATGGCAAGCAAAGTCAAGTATAAACTACACACTCTCATCCTAACTATCCTCACTAATCACACTCTAAGTGTGGAATAGAGTAACCCTAAAGGCTTGGAATGAATCTCTTGAAGGTTTTGAAAGAAGTGGGGAAATCCTAACAATTTTGAATAGAGTTCAGTCTTCCTTGAGTTTGAGAAAAACTTACTCAAGTTTTCCCCAGCAGAGTCGCCATTCTGTGGAGGGTGATTTGTCGGTATGAGGGGGGTCTATCTAAATATGGTTCTTGACTGAAAAGCCTAGATCCTAAAATGTCATTCTGTGGAGGGTGAAAACCCGTTATTCCTGGCATCCCTCAAATACCTACTGAATCGTCTGTCTTTCCCAGAAAGCATAAAGGGGAGTGCAAGTGTGCACTACACCCGCTCTCAATGGGCCCCACGCGGACTTATGCCTCTATAAGGCGGGATTAACTAGAGTCGCCACCTAGTTTGACCTAAAGAACTAGGAAGGGAGAAGAAGGGTTCTAAGAACCGTTAGTTGACTCTGAGATTGTTGCCTATGGATAGGACTTATTTGGTCATGTCAGAGATTCTATTGTGGGTTCGCACTGGGTTACACCCTTAGAAGTGGCAACGACCACGACTTCGGATTGGCGCCGAGGAAACCTCGGTCTCCAATTGTCGGGATTGCCTTCTTTCAAAACCTTTTTAGAGAGATTCATTTAAAAGCCAAGAATAGGATTAGGACAGGAGGAGAGAAAAACGAGTGGATGAGGCGAGCTTTTCTGCCAAGCTAGCGTCAAGAAGAAGAATTGATGAATTCGAATGAGTATAGAATGAAAGATTAGGAGTCTGATTTTGAGAGTTGAAGAAGTCAATAGTTTGTGGGAGTTAGAAGGGATTTGAATGTTTGACAGACATAAATGTCGCCCTAGAGTTGGGAAAGGGGTTTTTTGGATTGGAATGGGGTCGCACCCTATGTGGGCTGCCTACGTACTCAACTCCCTATTGAGATCAGACCTTACGTAGTTCAGGACTTTTGGAGATGTTTGAATTTTCGGGTTTGAGGGGGTAGTCTGTGAGACGCTTGGGTCTATGAGACGCTTGAAACCTTAAGACGTCGAAGTCTGTGAGACGCTCGAATCTGTGAGACGCTCGGGTCTGTGAGATGTTCGGATCTGTGAGACATTCGAATCATTGGGATAACAAAGTTTGTGAGACACTCGGGTCTGTGAGACGATACGGGGCTGTTTGGAGGTGAGGTGGTTGAGTGAAAAAAGGCATTTTGCTCGATGTGGGGTCGCACCCTGTGTGGGTTGCCTACGTACTCAACTTCCTGTTGAGATCAGACCTTACATAGTTCAGGACTTTTGGAGATGTTTGAAGTTTTGGGTTTGAGGGGGTAGTCTGTGAGACGCTTGGGTCTATGAGACGCTTGAAACCTTAAGACGTTGAAGTCTGTGAGACGCTCGAATCTGTGAGACGCTCGGGTCTGTGAGATGTTCGGATCTGTGAGACATTCGAATCATTGGGATAACAAAGTCTGTGAGACACTCGGATCTGTGAGACGATACGGGGTTGTTTGGAGGTGAGGTGGTTGAGTGAAAAAAGGCATTTTGCTCGATGTGGGGTCGCACCGTGTGTGGGTTGCCTACGTACTCAACTTCCTGTTGAGATCAGACCTTACGTAGTTCAGGTATTTGGGTTTTGGAAGTTAGATGTTTATGGAGTTTGAATACATTGAAGTGTTTGAGAATTAGGAGGGTTTGAAGTTTCGAGAAGTTTCGGGTTTAGGATGCTAGTCTGTGAGACGCTCAGGTCTGTGAGACATTTGAAACCTTGAGATGTCGAAGTCTGTGAGACTCTTGGGTCTGTGAGACGCTCGGGTCTGTGAAACGCACAGGTCTGTGAGACGTTCGAATCATTGGAATGACAAAGTCTGTGAGACACTCGGGTCTATGAGACATTTAGAGTGTGGGAGAAATTGGAACGGAATCGAAATTGAATTGAAATCGAAATTGAATCGGGTTGAATGAATATTGGTTTGAATCAGAATTGAAATGAATTTGAATGAGTTTGGAATTGAATTGAATTGAATAAAGTTTTGAATTGAATTGAAGTTAGAATGAATTGGATTGAATTGAATTGGGCTTGAATTGAAATGAATCGCATCGGGTTCGAATTGAATTGAATCAGGTTTGAATTGAAATGAATTGGATTGAATTGAATTGAGCTTTAAAAAATGAGTCAGATTGGGCCTTGAAGAATGGCCGAATTTGGTTTTGAAAAATGGGCCAGATTTGGGCTTCGAATTGGGCCTCAGCTGGATGATTTGAAGTTGGGATTGCCCATGAATTGGAATGAATTTTGAATTGTGTATGAAGAATGAGTGTGAGAAGGATTGCTTTTGAAAGAGTGTTTGATGAGTACGAGAGATTGATTTTGTAGTGTGTTTGATGAGAAAGTGATTTGAAATTGAATTTTTGGGCTGAATTTGGAAATGAATTTTGGTTTTGAAATGGATTTAAATTGAGTTGGAATTTGAAATGGACTTTTGAATTGAATTTGGAATTGATTTTTGGACTGATTGTTGAAATGGAATTGGGCCAAGCTGATCCTTGAAGTGGAATTGGGCCGAGTTTGATGTGGACCGGATTTGGGCCTCAAAAAATGGGCTAGATTTGGATTCATGGGCCGGGTTTTGAGCTAGTTGGGTTTGGATTGGGCCTTGTTTGAAAGTAGGCTGGATTTGGGCTTGAATTGGGTTTCGATTTAGGCCTCAAATTGGGCTTCGGATTTGGACCTCAAGTTGGTCTTGTGTTTTTCACTGTTTTTGAAGTTCAATTTGATTCATTGGATTTTGAATTGATTATTGATTGTGATTTTTATTCTTATGACTACGGATTGTTTGGAAAGTTTTTTTTTATACTAGGAGAGATATTACCCACAAACAGGTACTACGACCCTCGGGTACTACGACCTTAATGTGGGCAACATCTATGAATGGTCCTAGGGCTTTTCTAAAGAGGCCCACAGAAAGTTGTAAGCCTAACTGGACTTATGAGTCCAAAACAAATGGGTAACCTATGGGCTTTGCTAGGGTCACATGTACCAACCCTGTGTGAGTAGCTATGAGTTGGGCCCGAAATGATTTTATTTTGGGTCGAGGGCTGAAACAACCTGAACGAACCCAACACATTAATCATGGCAAATTAACAAATATGTCATACAGATCATGCATAACAGGATCAAGGAGCATTCGCCAAACTTAAATGGGCACACAATAACGAGATAATTAATAACACGATGAAAGTCCACAGACAAGGAAACCCGATTTTTATTAGCATAAACCTCAATTCCAAATTTATTAACTCTTATCAGCCGATTTAAAGAGACCCCTGGGTTACAAGAATTAAAGCAGCCGCTTACACAAAGGGGACTCGCAACACATGAAACAGGAGAGCGAGCATATACAATGAACTATTAGCAGGTTGTACGAAATATGCATCCAAACCAAAAATTATCCAGGATTTTTAATAGGTTGATTAATATACAAGAGGAAGACAATAACATTTCATGTAAGAGAGCTACGACGGCAAACACAAACAAAAAGATAACACAAGTTAATTCACAGTTTGTAACTGATCATCAAAAAAAGCTAATTAATCAGGAAAGAAACTGAAATCGTTAGGAATACACCAAGCTTGAACGTGACATGATGATTGCACGCTAGTCTTGAAGTTGCTTCAATCGAACGGAGGCGAAAACCTCAAGTAGATTAGCAAAGCCAAACACGAATTGGTCAGAAGCCCTCTAAATCAACTTAATCCAAGGGAGCTCGGATCCAGATGCAGTGAGTAGGACCATAAATAAATCTCGCACGGAACAGAGGAGGAAGAGGGCGTTAGAAATCCATACACACAGACGATGTCCAAAAATCAAGCTATAAACTGACAATTCGAAGAGACTTCAAATACGTTGGACTAATCGCATTAAATATGTAGAAGCAAGCACAAACGAGCAGGAAGAGTAACGAAATCATAACAAGAACATAGGAGAGAACTCATAGTCTCGTTTATGTATCCTAGTCTCAAACAGACCCCGTGAATCCGATGACCTATGGCAGACTCGGTGTTACCTGAGGTCGATTCTGTAGAAAATTCAGATGATGGCAAGATTGAATCGAGAGGTAAATTAGATGAGTCTTCTAACGAGCAGGTGGTGAAATATTTTTGGTGGAGGAAAAATCTGGGGTGTGGGTTCTGATTCTGGCGGGTTTTGCTATCGGAATGTTCGAGAGAATGAAAAACGCTCGAGTGTTTTTCCGCTTCAGATTGCAAAACGGAGGTATAGAAATCTGTTGGCAGTGCACCGGGATTTTGATTTGTTTCGATCTTGAGGATGATTTGTTTCAGTGTCAGAAAAGGGCGATGAAATCAAAACCAGAGGTAGATGGATTTTTCGGTGGATGAAATCGAAACAGGAGGGCGGTGAAATTTGGTTTTAGTCTCTGGGTACCATTTTCTGGGTTTTCAGTTCCTCGGAATAAAGGATCGAGAACATAGTGTTGAGTGGGACAAAATATGAATGATCGAATTATCCAGGGAAGAAGAGAGGGCGAGATTGTGGAGACCTGGGTGAGGAGTTGAGTTCATCAATCTGTTTTTTTTTTTTTGAAGATAGAAGGGATGATCGAGAGAAGGAGACGGCGCGGCTGTTGTGGTTTGATTTTTTTGCTTGTCGGTTGCTGTGGATTGAAGTAGAAATCTGTGGAGTTCTTGTTTCTGGGATTTCTTCGTTGAACAAGAATGTCTGAAGAAAGAAATTGAGGCCCGAGAGAATTGATGGAATGTCGGCCACTGTCGATGTTTTAGGTCTGTTATTTTTTGTTGTCTTATAGAGGTGGGACTAGGGTTTTTAGGACGGCTAGAATTGAATTCGGGTCGAGTTTGACCTCGGGTTGAGTTTGATAAAAAGAAAACAACAAAAACAAAATTATATCTTACAAGCCAGGCTCGAACCCGGGTTACTGCCCTCCCTCAACGGACATTTTAACCAACTATGCTACTTCAGTTTTCAGTATGTACATGCAGGAAATGCTAAAAAACGTATGATAAGAGTTACACAGAAAAAGAAAAAAGAAAGAAAGGAAAAAAAAAGAAAATAAAATAAAGACTTACATTTCCCTCTCATGAATCGAACCTGGGATCTATAGGTTTCTAAACAAACATACTAACCAACAAAACTATAACCAAATTGAATACATAAATGCAAGAAATACTACTAACGTTCTAATTCGAACTGGATTAATTCTTTTTTTAAAAACGCTATCAAAATAAAAAAATTCCTTGTAAGAATCATGAAATTATGGAATGTTATGGAATGTAAACAATAAAATACAAAACGTAATGAAAACGTGAAATAAATGAAATAACATAATGATAAGCGCATGATATAATGGAATAGTACTAATGAAAATGGTGTTTAAAATACAAACGAACGCAATAAAATAGAAGTTGAATTACATATGTACGAGTAGCATGTAAATCAGATAGAAAAGAGGAATAACAAAATAAAATGAGATGATAGGGGATTTAATTGGATCAGCGACACAACGAATTGTGCTAGTATGGAATATAATAGTGAACATGTACATAAAATGATGAAAATGATTCTAAGACGACCCTCTTATTTTATTTATTTGTCTGAATTTTTCTTTATGGGGTGAGAATTTTTGGTGTCTACAGTGGGAACATGTGTTTGTGTGGTGTGTTCGGGTCACAATATCCGAACCATCTGTGACTTAAGTTACTCGTTCGAATAACATAACGGTAATGAGTGTGTGTAACAAGCTTAACATGAGAGTGAACCATTCTCTAGGCTTCTTGTGTTGTTTAACCTTCTTGGTTTGTTATTGTGGAAAATAAATCCACTGTGTATGTGATGTTGTGCTATGCAATAATGTTGCTATGCCATATGTATATGTTATATGTTAAAATGAGTGCCATGTCATCATGACAATTGGTTGCATGCACGTATTCCGGTAGCCGATGGGCTGCGCGTTAACCATACTAGCCAAGGGTTGCTGACCCCCTCGGGGGCTCCATATTTTTACTGCAGGATGAGGATCGAGGAAGCGAAATGGCTGTAGATTCTAGGCTGCAGATTTACTTTTGATTATTTTGGATGTTGGGCCCGGGATGCGCCTGTGCTCCCGTGGCGTTATATTTTGGTGCTGTTCGTGTTACAGTTGACGGTGGAGATCATGTGTACAGTATACAGTGACAGTTGTATTAAATACTCGGTATGTTGGTTATGTATATATGTGTGGATGTTAGTACCTAATGCTCGGGAGTCTGATCATCAGACCGGTACACTTGTATTTATTCTGCCTTGTTAACCACGGGGGTGGTTGACGGCGTTGTAGCACCGAATCGTTAGTTATTGTTTAGTTATTTTTCCGCTGTGATTTCATTTAATGTTAAGTGCATAGTAGGGGTGTTACAGGTTATCGAGGAGAAATCACTAACGAGTGCATTTGAAGTGCAGGAAATAAAAGAACAGTCAAGGCTGTAGAACCACAACCAATGCGTGGGGATGAAATGTCAAGAATAAGGCAAGGAAAGATATATAAGAGTCTCCACGAAGGAAGCAGCATCCTAACAAGGGATATATAATTGAGAGTCATAAATAGACTGCCCAAACCAAACAGGCGAGGGAATAGTCAACAAGACTACTTAGTGTAGAAGGATTGAAAGGAAATGCCACAGCTAACATACCGTAGGGATAATTCCACCTACATGGCGCACTTGCTACAACAAGTGCTATAACAGTCACCGTACTAACGATTCAGACTAGAAGGACAAAAGGCCGACTGGTTGGGACATTGTGAATTATAAGGAATGTGTCAGTCAATGGAGGACTAGACTAAAGTAATATTAAACCCTAAACATTAGCAACAATTCCAACTTTAAGGCTTATAAACCAACCCAGAAAATCTACACAAACAATGGGTGCCAAAAACTACCTACGAGAAATGCCAAGTCCTTAGAACAAACACAACCACACATAGAGACTTGATGACACTCAGTGGACAACACCGCCACAGTAGATGAAAGTGTGCCAGAATAACACACCATGGAAGGCGTTTTAAACACTTATAATAAGAATGAAGCATTGGTACCCAGTGAGGTCAGGATAAAGATTCCCAAGTTTGATGCCAGAGATTTCATCAACATCATTTTTCAACAAGATGATACTCAAATCCATTAGGGAGAGCAAAGGAGGAGAATTTTAAGCAACAACTCACTTTGAGGTCAGGAGACGTTATGACCTCTAATAACGAGGGCTAAGAATATAACACATGGGATCAGTGTAGTTAAACGATCACATCCACGAATGCTGGTCGGTGTCATCGGATTAACTCTTTAACACCCTATATGTCTTAAAAAGGGTGCTAGAGTAAACCAAGATTGAATGTCATGGTGGGAGTACGTAACTGCCACAATGAAAGAGATAGTAACCTCGGTATCCTTGAAAGACACAAGTTTAGGAGAGTGAAGGTACCATCACAGACGACCTTTGACTCGATTGAATGACAGACACTGATTGATATCAGATTGCTTAAGAGGAATCTTATTTAAAGGAAGCATGACGTATCAACCTTGCCATGCAGTCCGATATACATCAAAAGATGTAACATAATTGAGTTGATAGAGTTTAAAGAACTAGGAATTCATATCGGACGACGTAAATAACTTACGCATGAGCAGGAGCACAAGACTATGAGTAAAGATCTAGGAGCTTAGAATGACTAAGTGGCTTATTTAAGCCATGAACTGATTGCAACTTGTAGATACAAGTAGTTATAACCCTCTAAATTATTTGAGAAGGAGTTTCCAATAAAGGCACCAGTGAGAAACGGGAAACTTATTCTTGTACGACAATCTGACACGGGATTCAAAGACCTTGAATTTTACACGGGGTGTCCTGATGTTGTCTTAAAGAAGATAGACATCTGTCTATCTCACAAAATGTACTGAGAACTAAAGGAACGATAGGTATTGATAACTAAAACTATAAGTTTACAATAAGAGACGTGGGATAACCAAACTTTAAAGAGCTTGTACACGTAATAAAGTGCATAATCACAGGCCGCTCAGATCACTGAGTACACGGTATTATAAACAATACCTCCAAACATATGTATGTTAAAGTGGTAGAAAGGAACATGAGGAAAAAGGGGTCGACTCTACGCCAAATCCAATAAGAATTTATGTAAGAGCAAATTCCCTTAAATGTAATGACGAGAGAAATCACATTCAAACCCCAAGATACAAGTATTAAATTTTTTTTACCATGATTAAGAAATGATACAGAAGTCATACCACCTTAAGGTTGGCGGTTAAAACAAATCATTGATGGAAATCTTCCACAAAGAGGAAGGCCCGCATGAGAATGAGAACAGGCAAAATGGAACCCCACTAATTGGGTGGAGGGTTAGGTGAAACCCTTATAGAGGTTGAAGCATTGCTTATATTAGCATAGAATATTACCATTCTAGAAGAACTTACGAGATGTGTATTAATGCAACAAGGAAGGGAACAAGATCAAGACTATTCTACACAAGATCACGAGTTAGATGCAAGCATTTTTGCGCTAAAATATAGCGACATTACTGTACGGCGCAACAATCATATGCTTGAATCATAAGAGACTCTAATGTGTTTATACCCAGAAAAGGTTGAACGTAAGATAAAGATGTCAGATTGAAGGGTGAAGAAGGCAGAGCGAACATAGTAGCGAACGGATATGGTGCGCTGAAGGCAACCATTATATGCAGACCGTCAGAAATGAATATATTGGTGGGAGGCAGACGAGTAGAGTATGAGTAAACTCAATGATGATGAGGAACTCAAATTGAAGGCAGAATATGTAGACTTCGCCTGTACCATTAGGCGCGACGTTTATTTGTTGGTTGTGATTCGGGGGTGTTACACTGGGAGCATATACAATGTTTGAGTACATTCCTGGTGGATCAGCATGAAAATGGACATAATAGCCATTTATATAACTCTAAAATTCCCAAACTTTATATTAATGATATAAACTATAATATTAACAATCCTAACCCCTTATTTTCGTTAATTACCTTTTCTACCCCATTAGTTTTATAAATTCAACTTTTAACTTATAATGTTACTATAAGTTCATAAATTAATTACTTATGTTATAAATTTTGGTCAAGGCTTTTAACTTGGTCAATGTTGACCTATAATATACTGGTTTGACCACAACTTCTATTTATTACGGTTTTGACCAGAATCTTTCCAAAATTACCATTTGACCCCAAATTTTATAAAACTTAATAAAATTCATAAAATAAGCTTTTAATATATAGTTTTCGGCTATATTCCATATTTAGCCTCTAAATTTTATTTTAATTACAAATCAACCCCAACTTTCATTCGGTAATATTTATTTATATTTTAAATTCATTTAAAACCTTAATATGACATAAAATTAAATAGCCTAAAATACATGGCTTTGTTCCAAACCTTAATATATAATATAAATCACTTACAAATGTCATAAAAGACATTATAGCTCACGGTTTTGTTGTATACTTTGTAACAACATTTTATTAGTTGTGTTTTAATCATTTAATTTATTTCTATGACATTACATGTCACCTATACATTAGGTTAACTACCCAAGATGTCATAAACATTTTTAATATATAGTTTGATCATTTCAAACTTATAACATCACGACTTTTCATTATATTCACCCATATATTTTTTATAAATTACAATTTAACCACTTAAATCATTTTCATGACATTATAAGGTAACCTAATATATAGTAAGCTAGCCAAAAGTGTTAATTAACATTTTAACACTTAATTAAGTCATTTAGACTTTACATGCCCACGGCTTTATTATATATAACATAATGATATGAAAACTTTATATTATACTAGTTTAGTACGCTTACTTGATTTAGGAGCAAATCAAACAGCCCCACACCACTCCAAGCTCACGGCCTAATTTGTAACATTACTTAGGTTAGTTCCTAGCTTATGATTTATATATAAGCTGATTTACCACATGTTTAAAAGAGTACTTTAGCTTACTTTGACAAGCTTTCATATACCCTTGTTCTTCACCATTTTGGCAGAATGCTCCCATAATTTAAACACCCATTCGGCACCACATTAAGCAAGGAAAAAGACTAGGGCTAGTCTTGTAACATTAGTAGATGATTAAGGTATTTACCAGCTTTAATTAAGCATGATTTTACCTTGTAATTAAGGGCTTAATGAGGCTTCTTCACGCCTGTATTTTGAGCATAATCAAGGTGTTAAAACACCATAAACACCAGCATATACAACCGGTAATATAATGGGGTAAGGGCTAGTATTTTTCTACCTTTTTATAATGAATTCTAAGGAGATTTTGGCATCACATGAAGCAGCTCCTCCAAGGTTGGTATTTCCACCATATTTAACATGTTTAAACTGAAGAGAATAAGCTTGTAGAAGTCAAGAGTAAAACCGGTAATAGGAGTAGAAGAGATGGCATGTATCATGCATGGTTTTACCATAAAAAGAGCTAGTTTAGGTCCTCCTCCCTTCTTCTTGGTTTCATCCGTGTAAAAACCCTATCTTCAGCAGCAACTACACTCTAAAATGGGTGGTGAAAGTGGTTGAAAATCATATCAAAAGGAAGAGGAGAAAGGGATGAAGAAAATAAGCTATACCATGTAACTAATAATTACCATAATCAAGATGGATCTCCCCTTTAAGATGGTATGCTGAGTACGGTAAGAGAGGAGAAAAAGAGAGGGTTTGAGCTGGGGTAATACGGCTGGTAAGAACATAATGACAAAAGAAGCCAAATTGACTCTTAATGTGATAAGGTTACTTTACGGTAAAGTATGGGTGAGTCACCAAGATATTTTTTATGGGTTTCAGCTGATAAGGGATAAGGATGGCTCATTATATAGGCAACAACATGTGGTAAGAAGTCTTTTTTTTATTTGTTAAAGTTGTAAAGTAGTCTAAAGCTCACTTTATATTATAGTTGTATGTGGGTCATGTTTATATATGTTGGGACCGGGAATTAGATAAGGAGAAACCATTTAATTAACGGTAATGGGTAGTCCAAGTGGAAGGAATGAATTTGATCAATTAATGTCATTTGGTTGTACTTATCTTATTTTAACAAAAAACTACTTTTGGAGTCTTATATATATATATATATATATGAGTATGACAGGTTGCAGACGTTATAATCTGAGTGGTTAAACTGGTGTAAAATTAAAAGAAAAGAAATTAAAACTCAAAATAAACGTCGGGCTGCAAACAAATCCCGGTCGCAGTAGTATAATGAAAATGTAAGCGACCGGATATCGAACCGCGGGACTAATGTACATATTATAGTACCTAAGCGTGTCACAAAGAGGGGGGATTAATTGACTTGTTTTTATAAATAAAAGGAAAGATAAAATAAACTAAATTAACAGATAAACTAAACGGGACTCTGGTTCACATTAATATTATCTGCTCTTTCATGCTAGGTCTACTGGTTTAATTATAATTATTTGGCAAGATTCCTGATATTTTCTTAAGGTCCGATGAAAACTCATAAGAACTCGTTCACCTGTAATGCAAGGTCCGATGAAAACTCAAGCAAAAGCCTGCGAACGGCAGAGGAGTGTTGAGGGATTACATTTGCAACTGAGTACTAACTTAAACGATGAAAATAAGTTTCCCCCAGTTTTACGGCTTAATCAACCCATCTGTTTCCAACCGATGAAATCAAAAACAGACTTAGTAAAGCATTTTAATAAATTCATGAGGTTTATTAAAAAGATGGCGAGAAAACCTTTAACCGAAACAAACTTTATTAAAATTAAAACCAGTAAAACATATTGCATAATTAATACAGATACATAATAATTATTCGCAGAGTAAGCGTAACCAGCCTAACATATTAAATAGAGATCTGCTATTTAAATACGTGAGACTAGAGGTGAGATTAATGAGATGAAAAGAAAACAAATGGAGAAGCGGGAGATTAGAAATGGAATGAACGAGTGAGTGAAGGTGAAGTGGTACGAAGATGGAATGATGGTGTGAATTGGAACTCCAGGAGGAACCACGGACGGAACCTCTGGAAGGACACTGGGTAAGGTGGAACGAGTCTCGTATTTATAGAGGAAGAAGAACAGAGCAGCAGCTCATTAGCTCATTGATTGAGCTCGTTGATTGCAGCTTCACTGATTGCAGGGGACAGGAACAACGCGTGAGTAATTTCAGGTAGGCGCCGTCTCAAGTTGCAGAGCGAGTCGGCGTACAAGATAACCCGTATTTTAAACATGACCGCATGAATATAGGCGGTTTCTCAATCACGTCCGCTTGTGCATGGGCGGTTCCATGCAAACCCTAGTCTTGTCCGCCTCATTTGAGGCGGTTGCCTCTATTCCTCTCACGTCCTCGCAATATGAGGCGGTTGCCTCTATTCAGAGTGGTCCGCCCCTAATGAGGCGGTTGCATGCAAATCATGCATGCATATCCCTCCTCCACGTGACCTTCTTTAATCCCTTATAAACATATGTATGTTTTAGGTATTTTTCCTACAATTTAACACATAAAATACATCAGTTAATATAACAACATAATTATAGGAAAAACCCTAGATAAGTGAGAAACATTACTAAAAATGCTACAATTAATAAGGTGATTAAACCCTAAAAAGTCTATATGTTTTGCACTTATCAAACTTCCTCACACTTGACTTTTGCTTGTCCTCAAGCAAATAAGGAATATAATTATCTCTAAGCCAAAATAATAAAACAAGATTAAATAAGTGTAGAAGGGAATTTAGACAAGTGACAATTGAAAGAATAATTCTGCTCTAAGAAGTAGGTTTTTATAAACAGTGAAGAAGAACAATTTAATAAAAGCATAAATAAACTAGACTGCAGAAAACAAGTTAGATTAACCTGGGATTTTCAACCAATTTCTATTCTCTAACCCGGGATGACAAGGGGTGTGAAGTAATGCCTTATTCCGCAATACCTTTCAATACCACGTACTCATGTTTATAAATATAAATTGCAATTTATTTTTTACTTTTTTTTTTTAATGTGCAAATTGTATATACAAAGCACATATTATTTTAATACATATTTTTTTGAATTGCATTATTTTTCTGTACCCCAGACTTTTCTCTCTATCCTTGTAGCGGTGTTGGGTCTTCTATCCCAGATCACGAGACCTTAGGTAGATAGGTGTTAAAGCACCCCGAAGAACTTAATAACCAGATAAACGAGGCCTGTTTTTGGTTAGAAAAATTCATAAACAGCGGAGTACCTTGTCTTTATCCTTCTCTTTCCTTGACTTTCCACATATTTCCATAATCCCAAGCTAAACTAAATTGGTTTTTACAATCAGCAGATCTATCATATTTTGAGTGAAAATAGAGTATTTTGAAGGAAAATAATTTTATACAAACTCCTTTAAATAAAACTATCTTTCAGTTGTCACTTGACATAATTTCAGACACTTCTACAATTATTTTATCTCATTTTTATCAATTTTTTTAAAATTTAGGCAGTTTAGAGTAGCAAAAAGTGAGTGTGGCATTATCGAACTACTGTCATAATTTCAGGGAAAGGTCTCTCCTTCCTCACACTTAAGAGGAGCAATGTCCTCATTGTTTAGAATTAAAATCAAGAAAATGACCTTTCAAATTATGACAGACTCATAAAAGATTAAACTCATATAGGTTGAACAGCAATATAATAAAGGAAGAATTGAAACTCCCCTTGTATTGTAGATTGAGGAAGGTATCCTTCCTCACACTTAAAGCTTTGGTAGGGGTGAGACGTTCCTCACACTTAAGTTTGCGCAAGTGTTCAACCGAAGGTATCGAATTTCCTAGAGCAACTGAGGTTGCTCCCATAGGCGAGTTCAGCTATATGTTGGATATAGAATTTATTCTGAAAAGAAAATCATATATAGCCTGCAGAACTCAAATGGCACCAAAAGAAAATAATAATATGAAAAACATAAATAATAATTCATAAAAAGAAACATAAAGTAAACCACACTGTTACCTTCCTGAATATAACAAAAGTGAGCACAAGGTTCAAACAGTAAGAGTCTACAAAATGTTAGTAAACAACAGAGCAAAATAAAATACAATAAAATAAAAATAACAATAAAATAAAATAAAATCACTGCGGTGGTGGTGGAGGCTGTGCTGGTCCCTGGCCTGTCTGAGCGAGGAGAAGGTGCAGAAGAAGATGCACCGGGACAGTTGCCACCACGAACACGAGGCATACTAATATATTTTTAAATTAAAAGCAAACAAACATTAACAGGATAACAATTTAATATTAAATATTTAAACAGAGTATTAATATTTAACAAACACAACTTAGTAATTAGCAAAAATAGAAATCAAGAAGAAAAAATAATATGAAATATAAACAGAATAATTATACAACATAAATTCTGTCGAAAATTCTGTCGAAATTTTGACAGAACCTCCCCTAAAATTCTTCGTTTCTCCATAATTAATTCAGTCAAACGCAAGGTATTTTAATACCGTTATCAGCCTAAATCCACATATAACATCCTATAATCATAATTATTCAGTTTAATAATAACAAGGTATCTCAGAATTCGAAAAATGCATTTTTTTTTTCACGACACAATTCTCGTAACTACCTACACCTAAATTTGAAATTCATCCAAAAACATCAAATTTAAGTATAATCAGTGTAGATTCAACCTTGTACATGTATAATATGATTTATAGAAGAAGAATCTGAGACAAAAATCGCATATTAAGCTCGAATTTTCGAACGGGTCGACCTAGGGTTCGAAAGTTCAGTCCTTAATTTCTCCTAGTGTAGTTCATTATTTGTGGATTTGAAACTATAGAAACGTTAAGAATTGAAAAACGAAGATTTCGATACTAACCTTGCATGATTTGGTGAAGAATTGAGGAAGAAATGGCAAATTGAAGAGGAGGGGAGTCGCGCGGCTGGGTTCGTCTTCTCTATCGTCGGGTTCGAACTCTCTGAATTGGGGAAGAACAACTGGAGTGAAACGCGGCGCTTCAGTTCGGTTTTTTTTTTAATGTCGAGTCTCGTCCGCTAGTTAAGAGGCGGTCTCGGGTATGTGTGGCGTCCGCCTCCTTGTAGGCGGTCTCGTGTGTGACTCGTCCGCGTCGAGTGGAGCGGTAAGGAGGGAGTGGCGTCCGCCCGTTTTGAGGCGGTAGGGGCTGTGACTCGTCCGCCCGTTAAGAGGCGGACAGGCTGTGTATGGGCCGCGTCGTTTTGGGCGGTCATGCCCTGTTCGTTTTTTTTTTTGATTTTAACGAAACATGTTACGTAACACAATAATAATAAAGTTATATAATCATAAGTTAGTATAAAAATGACATAAAATTAGAAGTTAATTTACAGAATATTAAACGTTAGTAGTTAATTTACATAAAATTAAATGTTAGGGACAATGGAAATAAAATGTTAAGGACAATGGAATATTAAATGTTAGTATACACAAAATTAAAATGTTAGAAGTTAGAATTAGATGTTAGGAGTTAGATGTCCGTAGTCAGATGTCCAAATGTCCAAAGTTAGGTGTCCAATTAATATTAACAGATTATTAGATAATTAATATTAACATAATATAGTAGATAATTAATATTAACAATAAACAAAATATTATAGACATAATATTAACAGAAATAAGAGAACAAAATATTTATAATTAAATAGGTGAATAATCCGGGGCTTAGGAACTAGAATAAATCTAGTCCCCGGCAACGGCGCCATTTTGCAGACGTTATAATCTGAGTGGTTAAACTGGTGTAAAATTAAAAGAAAAGAAATTAAAAACTCAAAATAAACGTCGGGCTGCAAACAAATCCCGGTCGCAGTAGTATAGTGAAAATGTAAGCGACCGGATATCGAACCGCGGGACTAATGTACATATTATAGTACCTAAGCGTGTCACAAAGAGGGGGGATTAATTGACTTGTTTTTATAAATAAAAGGAAAGATAAAATAAACTAAATTAACAGATAAACTAAACGGGACTCTGGTTCACATTAATATTATCTGCTCTTTCATGCTAGGTCTACTGGTTTAATTATAATTATTTGGCAAGATTCCTGATATTTTCTTAAGGTCCGATGAAAACTCATAAGAACTCGTTCACCTGTAATGCAAGGTCCGATGAAAACTCAAGCAAAAGCCTGCGAACGGCAGAGGAGTGTTGAGGGATTACATTTGCAACTGAGTACTAACTTAAACGATGAAAATAAGTTTCCCCCAGTTTTACGGCTTAATCAACCCATCTGTTTCCAACCGATGAAATCAAAAACAGACTTAGTAAAGCATTTTAATAAATTCATGAGGTTTATTAAAAAGATGGCGAGAAAACCTTTAACCGAAACAAACTTTATTAAAATTAAAACCAGTAAAACATATTGCATAATTAATACAGATACATAATAATTATTCGCAGAGTAAGCGTAACCAGCCTAACATATTAAATAGAGATCTGCTATTTAAATACGTGAGACTAGAGGTGAGATTAATGAGATGAAAAGAAAACAAATGGAGAAGCGGGAGATTAGAAATGGAATGAACGAGTGAGTGAAGGTGAAGTGGTACGAAGATGGAATGATGGTGTGAATTGGAACTCCAGGAGGAACCACGGACGGAACCTCTGGAAGGACACTGGGTAAGGTGGAACGAGTCTCGTATTTATAGAGGAAGAAGAACAGAGCAGCAGCTCATTAGCTCATTGATTGAGCTCGTTGATTGCAGCTTCACTGATTGCAGGGGACAGGAACAACGCGTGAGTAATTTCAGGTAGGCGCCGTCTCAAGTTGCAGAGCGAGTCGGCGTACAAGATAACCCGTATTTTAAACATGGCCGCATGAATATAGGCGGTTTCTCAATCACGTCCGCTTGTGCATGGGCGGTTCCATGCAAACCCTAGTCTTGTCCGCCTCATTTGAGGCGGTTGCCTCTATTCCTCTCACGTCCTCGCAATATGAGGCGGTTGCCTCTATTCAGAGTGGTCCGCCCCTAATGAGGCGGTTGCATGCAAATCATGCATGCATATCCCTCCTCCACGTGACCTTCTTTAATCCCTTATAAACATATGTATGTTTTAGGTATTTTTCCTACAATTTAACACATAAAATACATCAGTTAATATAACAACATAATTATAGGAAAAACCCTAGATAAGTGAGAAACATTACTAAAAATGCTACAATTAATAAGGTGATTAAACCCTAAAAAGTCTATATGTTTTGCACTTATCACAGGTTAATGGACGAGGTAAAAGCCTTAAGTTGGCAGCAACACTTGGTCAAGGTCAAAGAAAGAAGTTTGACCATTGACTAGATTAAGGAATTACATGTTATTAAAGTACTATTCACAATCAAGGCACATATTTCTGATTTTTTTGAAAAACTTTGAATTAGAAATTCTAATGTGGTACATTATGTCACATTAGTATATTTAAGGGTATTCAAGGCCCTAAATTCAAACAAAACTCATTTTGAAGACAATCTCACAAAAATGTGCTTTAAGGAAGCTTAGTGCACAATTTGTGTTAAAGCTTGTATTTGAGCTTGGTTTTCTTTGGTAATTGATTAATTACATCAATTACATGATTAGTAAACTTATAAATCCAATTTGGAGTCAAATGGAGGTCACAAGACCTTTAAGGTTTCTTAGAGCACCTTTTTGTCCTAAGTGACTTTTAAGCATGTTAATGCTTGTTATTGATGTTGGGGTGTTGTCCAATAATTTTAGTACGTTCATTTATGTGTTAATATGCTTAGGAAAAAATTTTAGGTCCTAAGGAGTTCATTTGGGCATATATTTGCCCTATACGGTCAAAGGGTGCAATATTTGCTTTATGTTGACCATTGTTATATTAAAGTTGTTTTTAAGGCATGTTTAGGCCTTAATTTAATTGATTAAATGTTTAATCAATGTTTAATTAGTTAGGGGTATTTCAATAGAGGCTGACTATCACTGGGTTTCTTGACTTTTCTAGTAACAAACCCATGTTTGTTCTTTGCTTTCAGGGCCATGGTCATACTCCATTTCCACCCAAGAAAGCCATCATCGGAAAATTTTGGAGCCGAGAGTAGCGTGGGATGTTCGGACCCATGAACATATATTGAGTCACTAACATCGATGACAGACGTCTCTATGTTACTACCACTCACAACCTCCTTTCATGTAGTCTTCTTGTCGACATATGAAAGTTGCAAAAGTGTCGCTTTAGAATGTGTACTCTAATACCATCACATAATCAAAAGAAATTGGTATGTTCTTGAATAAAAGAAACCAAGCATAGGGACGAATTAAGAGAAATATCATTGACATGCATATATGTATATTACATTACAGAACAACTCAAATGCTTAATTTATAGTATGACAAGTAATAAATTGAGGTAGAAGAAGATAGATCCTATAATATCCATATGAGTTATAATAAATGAAACTCTATTTGCATTCACCAAATTACTTCATGCAGTCAGTTTTTCATACATAGAAGGCAGCCGACAGCAGGCTAAAACCATGGTAGCCGACTAGCGGGTAATTATAAACTGAAACTACAGCGTAGCATGATTAGAAGTCTTGGAGGCTTGCTAATGATGATGATGTTGACGTATGTAGAGTATAGTGTGAAAATCATGAATACCGAATACACGTCCACAATAGATAGTTTAAACAATTAACAACTGCTCTGCTGGTCGGCTAATGGATACAACCGCTGATCGACTGCCTCCTATACATGAAAAAGTGGTTTTTAGGGCGTGTATTTGACGTTTTTAACTTTCCTAGGGAGGGTTTAAAGGTGTATGGTGTAGGGTAATCTTTATTTTAGACTTATTATATACTTTATAAAGTCACCACTGACTCGGCAGATTTTTAGGGTTTGTGGTTTAACCTTAAACCCTTCACTACAAACCCTAAAATAAGCCTTCGATGTTTTAACTTTCTTAGGGTGGTTTTGATGGTGTGTGATGCAGGGTAATCTTTTCGGTAACTTGTTCTATACTTCATAATGTCGTCACTGACTCGATAGAGTTTTAGAGTTTGACCCTAAACGCTCAACTACAAACCCTAACATAAGCTTTCAACGTTTTTAACTTTCCTATGGTGGTTTTTAGGGTGTGTGGTGTAGGGTAATCTTTTTTTAACTCGTTCTATACCTTATAATGTCGCCATTGATTCAACTAATTTTTAGGGTTTGTGGTTTAGGATCTACAAACCCTAAAATAAGCCTTTTTGTTTTTAACTTTCCTAGGGTGGTTTTTAGGGTGTACGGTGTAGGGTAATCTTTTTTTAACTTGTTCTATGCTATATAATATCACCACTGACTTGGTAGATTTTTAGGGTTTGTGAACCCTAAACCCTCAACCACAAATTCTAAAATAAACCTTCATCTTTTTAAACTTTCCCATAGTAATTTTTAGGACAGCCAGATGACTATAAGGTTATAGCCGCCAGCCGAATGTGTCTATTCTAGTCGCCCAGCGGCTAGAAAGTAGAGATGGCTATGGGTCGGGTTTGGGTCGGGTGGACCATCACCCGCACCCGTCACCCGACTTCATCCGCTCTACCCGTACCTGACCCATCACCCGTTATGTATCACCCATCATCCGTTTCACCCGTCACCCGCGGGTGAAGCGGGTGAACCCATTTACCCGTTTGTTTTCCTTTTTCCTTGTTCGCCAGTTAGGTAAATTACTGTGAGTGGAGAGAAAATAGAGACATAGAGCATGTATGTTCTATGTTCGTCGGTTAGGGTTGCAAAATTTACTTCAGAGAAAATAATGAAATATTGCACAGAGCATGTACGTTCCATATTCGCCATTATGGTTGCAAAATTACCATGAGTGAAGAGAGAAAATAGAGGCGCAAAGCATGTATGCTCAATGTTCGCCGTTAGGATTCAAAAATTACCTTCATTGAAGAGAATGGAAAACTCGCAGAGCATGTAAGTTATTGTTTTTCAGTTAGGGTTTCAATTACTGAGAGTGAGAGAAAGAGAAATAGAGACATAGCATCTTTATTCCATGTTTGCCAGTTAGGGTTGCAATTACCTTCAGTGAAGAGAATTAAAAACTGCACAAAGCAAGTATGTTAGGGCTGTAAAATTACCGAGAGTGGTGTGAATAAAGAATGGCGCAATCACCCAGAGCATGAATATTCCTTGTTCACTAGTTAGGGTTACAAAAATCGTGAGTAAAGGAGAATGAATAATAAGTAACCCGACCCGCACCCACACCCGCACCCACACCTATTCCACCCGTCACCCATTTTTCACCCGTTTTATGTGGGTTTTTCACCCGCTTTAGCGGGTCGGGTGACCGGGTGAAATGGGTACCCGCGGACCCATTGCCATCCCTACTAGAAAGCTTGCAACTTGCTGCCAGTTGGCTGCCTCTATACATGTAAAAGTGACCGAATATTAATAACACTTCTCTAAAAATAAGACCTCATTCTTTGCACAGATTTCAGTTGGTTTACGCATTATCAACTAGGACAATCAGTTTAGTCCATTTTTTTGGGCGTGGTATAGGTCGGGTACCATCTACCCAAAGAGTTTATTCAAAACAACATTATCGGTTGGATAATCAATTGGTTTACGTATTATCAATTGATCAATCAGTTGATTTATGCATTATTAGTTTCTTAATCAGTTCAAAAAATCTAATACAAACACCAACTTATATTGATTTTTACATAATCACCTATTTTTGAAATCAATCATTGGTCGGTATCAACAACCAGCTAACACTAACCTGGCAATTCGGGTCACTCGGTTTGGGTTCGGTCGGTTCGGGTCGGGTCAATTTGTAGATATTTACTATTCGGTTTGGTTCGGATCGGGTTCAATGGTTTAAATTTGATTCGGGTTATTTCGGTTTGGTTGAGTTTGGGTTTGGGTGCTTTCGGTTCGGGTTAGCCTTTGAATCATTCAATTTTTTCGGGTTATAGGTCAAATTTGGGTGACTTATCCGGGTTTAATTGATAAAAATTTTAAAGTACGAATTTTAAGCAACCTTCGTAACTTGCATTGATTTTCATATGCGACTCCAAATTCTTTTAATATAGTGTTACTGTTGATCAAGACTTCTCTTGTGTATAGGTTGGATAAAATCAAACTGGATGACAAATTTTGTAAATGAATTTAAACTGTTAATTGTATAGACTAAGTACAAATTAAGCTTTTGTGAATTAGTGGTCAATATTCGGCAATCGACGTCCAGTTTACCCCGCACACGCCCGAAGTCGTGCCTCCCGTCATCCCGCGCCCGTCACACCCTAAGCTCATCACCTTGCACAAGCGTCGCGCATCTACACCCATCCATCACCGCCTGGCACAAGCGTCACACGCCCACACCCATCCATTAACATTCAAACCATTCCTAAGTGCTAAATATAAAGAAACCTAAGTTTATAAAATATAGAGTAATATAAAATTGTAATGATACACATTACATTGTCTTATACAACATTTTAGGTTGAGTTGTTAAGGTAGATGGAATAAGGTGGGGATTATTCATCCTCCAAACCTTATTCATCCTCCAAAATGCTAGTCTATCTCACGATTCACAATAATCTACCATTTGGAATATTTATTTTCCTCATTTTATTGCATAATTTTCTTTAGCATATACACATTAATCTTGAATAGTATATGTCTCAACTAAAAAGTTTAGGTTTTATAATTAAACTTCATCAACATTTTAACCATTCCCAAGTCTCATGTCCTAAACATAAAAAAACCTAATTTTATTAAAATTAAAATTAGTATAATATTATAAAATAGTAATGATACACATTAAATTGTATTATAAAACATTTTAAAGCAAAACATCTATAGTTTGTAGCAAAACATCCATGTTTGGGAAGAGTAACAACACAATTTATGAATGTTTTATTACAACAAGGCTTGAGATGCTTGAAGATGTTCAATATTATATATATATCATTTGTGAGCAATGAACACTTATTGGATGTCTAAATCTCCATTATGTGTTTTTGGTTTCAAGATTATTTTTATAGTTGGAACAACTATAGTAGATTTAGATTTAGCAAAACATTCAGGTGGATTCGGTTCGGGTTGATTCGGTTTGGATTGATTCGGTTCGGGTGAATTCAGTTCGGGTGGATTTGGTTATACCAAATTTCGGTTTGATTCGGTTCGGTTTGGATTTTCGGGTCACATTTCGGGTCACGCTATTCGGTTTAAGTTCGGGTTTGGATCGGGTTGGACTGGTTCGGTTTTTCTGGTTCGGGTCACCTTTGCCAGGTGTCAAAGAACAGGACCCAAACCCTACATGAATGCTCGGAAACTTCACGATTCACCGGCCGGTTCAAGTTCAGCTGGCAACACGGGTGAATTGCAACAAAACAGCCAGCTCCACGACCTCTCCTCGTCGGAGCAACAAGAGAGAATAAGATGGTGGCTGGTCCGCTTCTCCGCTCTCTCCTCCTAGCGGGCTCAAGACGTTCTATCTCTTCTCAGCTTAACAGCTTCTCCGGAGCCAGAACCAAGCCCTTCTTCCCCTTGCCGCGCGCCGCCTATTCCACCTCTGCTGCCGCCGCACCTGCCGCATCGGACGTATTGCTGGATCCAAACCGACTACGGAACGTGGCAGTAATAGCCCACGTTGACCATGGTAAGACCACGCTCATGGACCGGCTGCTTCGACAGTGTGGCGCGGATATACCCCACGAGCGCGCCATGGATTCTATAAGCCTCGAGCGAGAGCGTGGCATAACTATTGCTTCTAAGGTGTGCTAAGAGTCCCTAACTCTTCACCTCTGAGTCAAATAATTGCTATCAGCTTTTTCTTGCTATGTGTGCTGGTGTCTTCAAAGATTGGGTGTGCCATTCGTGTGGTGCGAGAATATTGATAGATTGAGCTGTCAGGTTTTGGTATGGAACTCCGAACGAAAGGAAACCAAAAGAAAGGCGTGATTGTTCCATCTGTTGTTTTTATTGAATGACACGAATGTCGTTACTCGTTTCCGGCGGCTTGTCCCTCAGTTTCGAGTGTCAAAATTGTCTATCATAGTGATCCCTACACTTGCCTATGCATGATATAAACCAACACAAGTTAGTTAAAAGGCATTTGTTTATAGTTGGAACTTGGAAGAAGTTTTTGAGCTTGATATGGGAGATGAGGTATCATTTTTATGATGTTCGTCTGTGGTTTACAAAAAATCGAACCATTTGGAACAATTTCTTGATTTTAGTTTCTGCATTTTACTGTATTGTCATCTACATTGAAATGGTGCAACAGAGGAGATATTCCAACGAGAGCTGAAATATGAGTACAAAATTGTTATTTTGCAGGTTACATCTGTTTCTTGGAAAGATAACGAGCTGAACATGGTTGATACCCCAGGGCACGCCGACTTCGGTGGTGAGGTATGTTTAAGCTAATATTTCTCTCCCACACTAATGGCCAAACTTAACCATTCACGTCTTAGCATCTTAGGCTTTACTTTGTTTAATGTTTTTAATTTAAGAAATTTGAATGTGTAGGCTGTTTGTGCTCAAAAAGAAATGTATCCTAGCTTTTGAGTTGCAATGCTAATGGATTTAATGAAACAATTATTCTTGACTACAACCATATGTAGCTATTTTTAGTTACATATAAAATTGTACAGTTTGTATGGTGTTAATGTTCAGATTTTGTAAGCTTATTGTATAGTTTAAGGAGTTAGTATGTACATCTAGTAGAATTTTAGTAATATCAGAACTCAATGTATAACTTTACATATACATTTGTACAGTTTTTATTTATTAACTATACAGTTTTTACAGAATAAATGTACATGTATGTAGCCATCTATAGCTACATTTGGATGTAGCCAAGAAATTACCTTAATAAAAAGATTTGGTTGTAGTATGAAATGAAGCATTGTGGATGGAAACAAAAATTCAACTGATTAAGTGTCAATATACTTACTCTCTCGTATAGGTTTCCTAAGAGTAGGCTTGTGCCTCTAATTTTGTTACCTTTCATGGGTTTTTTCTTACATACATGTGATGTGTAGTCCAGGTTGTCTTAAAACTATTTGTGTGGTCAATAATATTTACTTCTCAATTATCCATTATCTATAAGGTTGAGCGTGTTGTTGGTATGGTGGAGGGAGCGGTTTTGGTTGTAGATGCTGGTGAAGGTCCGCTTGCTCAAACAAAATTTGTTCTTGCAAAAGCTTTGAAATATGGATTGCGTCCAATTCTCCTTTTGAATAAGGTTGATCGACCTTCAGGTATGTTCCATGTTTAGGTATACAGTTGAGCAATTGCCAGATTTAGTCTTCTCACAATTCTTCATGATCTCTGTTATTTCTTACTCGTATCTAAGAATGTGGATTTTTTTTGTTTGATGACATTGAACTCATTACTGAATCATGAAGAACTTGCTCTATCAATAAGCAAACTACAAGTTTAGAGAAAAATCATGTAATACAATATCAGTTGATAGTATGATCAAACTATATCTTTTGTACTAGTACAGAGTCATGGACATGAAAGAGTGATTTACTTGGGTAAATTTGTTTGTCTGGTTTATCATCTTGGCTTTTGCCCCAGTGAAAAACCCTACTATCTATTTATTAAGCTGAGGAAGCATATACTTCGGTTTTGGTTAATTGTTTTAAAGCCTCAGTTCTGTCATGAAGTCGAAAGACCCAAGGTCTAGTGTGGCTATTACATCTCAATCAAGTCGGAATAAAGCTCCACTGCCATCCTGATTTATACTGGATATCTGGTTAGAACTTTCGAGCTTCTAATGCGTTTTGTTATGTTACTTGTACAGTTTCAGAGGAGAGATGCGACGAAGTTGAAAGCCTAGTGTTTGACCTTTTTGCTAACCTTGGAGCGTCAGGTTTGTAGAAGGTTGACAGTGAGAAATTTTATTTGATCATAGCTTCTTGCTCTGAACAACAATGATCAACATCAAATAATGTTTTTTTTTGTCATAGAGGAACAGTTGGATTTTCCAGTTCTCTATGCATCTGCTAAAGAGGGATGGGCATCCTCAACATTCACAAAGAGCCCGGGTGAGGAAGCGAAGAATATGTCGGAGTTGCTTGATACTATAGTTCGTCATGTTCCTGCACCAAAAGCTAGTCTAGATGCACCTCTTCAGATGCTGGTCAGTATAATATTGCCTGAGCTATTCTTGCAGGATAATTGTGTGATTGATATTCATCCTCTTAACTCTGTGGAAACTGAGAGAGTTTAGTGTACACCTTTTTTGGATGTGTATCTTTGTGTTAAATGTGTTGGAAATGAGATTACTGCCACTCTTATCCATCAATGATACACCAAAGATGATGCCAAGTGAGATAGGTTTGTTATCAAAACTTCTGTATGTGCAACTAAAGGTGAGTCCAAGAGACCTATAACAAGGAAAAATGGTAGTTCTTCTCAGTGTAACTGGTGGGTAATTATAATATTTTGTTACCCTGATAAGAATGAGGGAATGCTTACGCAACTCCCTTGCAGTAATCCTCCTCAGAGACCAGGTGCTATAAGCAATCTCTTCTTAGCTTTTACAATCCTAATCATCCTTTAAGTAGGAAATGACCAGACTACTAGACAGATGTCAACTCATTCAACATAACAATTTTGCGAACAAACATAGCAGAAAGACAGCTGGTAACACAAGTCGCTCAGCATCTACTTACGCCTAACATACACTCTACCAAAGTGATTATTAACAGCTGGGGGCTCAACGTACCCTCTTGCGATGAGCTGTACAACTAATAGCTTTTCTTTGTGTCATGGTACTTACGTGTCGTGTCTTGAGTGTAGCAAACAAGCCATGTAAACATCCGTTTCCTTGTTTCTCCAATCCATATAACAGTACATATGTACCTTGGAACCTTGAAAAACATCTTTGACAGTGTCTTCTAGGTTTCAATGATGGAGAAAGACTTCTATCTTGGGCGAATATTAACTGGCCGCATAACATCTGGTGTACTGAATGTCGGAGATAAAGTACATGGACTTCGCAAGACTGATGCTGGTGTTCAAAAGATTGAAGAGGGGAAGGTATGATATCTCTTAACTTTCCATGCTTAAATTTGATTTTTGCGCTGATAGAGCAGCTTCAGGGCTGGCTATTTGGGCTCAATTAATTAAACTGAAACCTTAATTGGTTATATTCGTGTTTTTTGTTGTCTTGTAGATAACAAAGTTAATGAAAAAGAAGGGCACCAGCATGGTTTTAGTCAACAGCGCTGGAGCTGGTGACATTATTTCAATGGCTGGACTGTCAAGTCCATCAATAGGGCACACAGTTGCAAATGCCGATGTCAGAAAGCAAACTTTAATTTATTTAGTATTGTCAAGCGCAGTTATGTCATCCTTCATTTTGTCTTGTCCTTTTCTGCAATACAGGTCATGGATGTGCTCCCTGCTGTTGAGTTAGATCCTCCAACCATTTCGATGACCTTCAGTGTTAATGACTCTCCATTGGCCGGCAAAGATGGCACTCACGTAATTTTCTGCCTTTCTATGCTATTCACATGTAGAATTGTATTTCTTTTTACTTTTTTTTCTAAAAAGAAAACAATTTTTGATTGACTCAAATGTATCTGTGGGTTTACTGCATGTGGGTGGGACATGTAAAATCAGCGAGAATGACATGCCCAGTCTACTCTACTGTAACTAGTATTCTACTTTTAAGGCCGAATTCATGCTCTATTGTGCTTTGTCTTGTTGGGAAGTGTTGTTGCCTGCGTAATGATCTTGCCCATTGGCAGGCGTATGTATTGATTTCTAGATCAGAAAGATTTTGACTCTTGCATTTATGTTTTATGGATCTTTAGTTGACTGGTGGAAAAATTGGTGATCGATTATCAGCTGAAGCAGAAACGAATCTTGCAATAAATGTAATCCCAGGTTTATCTGATTCATTTGAGGTTCAAGGAAGGGGAGAGCTTCAATTAGGTAGGCTTTAAGCTTATGTAGTAGTTAGATAAATTGAAATACAAACATGCAGTTGGTGAGACTTTTTCCGTAAGGGGCTGGCATTACCTGTTTTATTCTGAATTCTGCTGCTGTAATAGGTATCTTGATTGAGAACATGAGGCGAGAAGGTTTCGAGTTGTCTGTCTCACCACCTCGAGTCATGTGAGTTCCTTAGATGCTCATTTTTTGCATGCATATATTATCGTGCCGAATGATACATGAGATCAGGCTCTTACCTAAGTACGTATATGTTGCAAACCATGCATATCGCCTTTTTCCTCAGTGATAATTGACAAATTATAATAGACTGGTATTGCATCTTTGAACCTTGTCTGACCATATTGTTTGTACTTCCAGGTATAAAATGGAGAAAGGGCAAAAGCTTGAGCCTTTGGAAGAAGTCACTATCGAGGTGATAAATTGCAGCCGCTGCTGAATCTATTACAGTTCTTTGAAGTTTTTTGTTTTAAAAGGTTAATAGTTATTTGTTTTAAAAGGTTAATGAAGAACACATAGGTAATATAATGGAGGCCTTATCTCATAGGCGAGCAGAAGTGGTTGATATGGGGCCTGTCCCTGGGCATATAGGCAGAACAAGATTGTCCCTTACTTGTCCGTCAAGGTAATTATGTATGAAGATTTTGATGAGAATGCAATTGATTGATTGACCCAGAATCTGTTTGCTCCTTTCTGGCAAAAAATGTGGTCGTAAGATTATTGCTACTTGATTTGATGTTTTTTAATGTCATCTTTGAATCTTCAACCTGGTTGGACTATAGGGGCTTGGTTGGCTATCGAAGTGTGTTCTACAGTGTTACTCACGGAACAGGATTCATGCATCGTGCTTTCCTGAGTATGGAAAATTTCTTTATTTACATTTTCAGTCGTCGCTTTGTGTAATCTGAATGTTGCTGCACTCATGATCTCTTACATATTTGCAGCTTATGCGAAGCATCGGGGTCCCCTAGGGAATGTGAGGAAAGGAGTTTTGGTATGTCTTGTATTTAATATGCTCTATTAGGTCAAATACATGCTCTTAAATTTTAACGAAAAAACAAGACTGAAGGGGGGGGGGGGGGGGGGGGGTTGAATTCTGCACTGTATCCGCCCAATGTGGCTGACGTTATACATCGTTGGGCAGGTGTCAATGGGTCAAGGACTTATAACAGCTCATGCACTCATGAGTTTGGAAGCACGTGGAACCCTTTTTGTGACCCCAGGAATGGAGGTAGTATAAACACTCAATTCAGCTGCCGGTTGCAAGTTTCTGGTTGATAATATCTAGATGCTCCTTTATTGTTCTACAATATAGCTTCAGAATCTTTAAGCCCCTACCAGAAATTCTTCAAAATGTTCAAATTGTTTGTGTGATGATATAATTATGATATTACTCATCTATTTCTTTCCTACCCTCTCAACTAGAATCTCACTGCATGTTCATCTTCTCTCATTCTGTGAGCATATACCTGGGCTTTTTTTTCTTTGTTTGTGAAATGAGGTTGCTTGCTGAGGATGATATGGATGACATGATACATCTACATCCATCATACAAGATCTCATCAGTCTGGAATAGAAAAAGCTGAGAGAACCTGATTCTGTGTTGCATGTTATTGCTCATTACACTACTCTCTTTTTGGTTATACAGACATATGACGGGATGATCATCGGTGAGCACTCACGAGATACAGATCTTGATGTATGTGACAAGCTTACTTTAAAAAAAATATTCTCATTCTGATGTGTACAGAGGATTTATGTATGAGATTGACTTGAAATATAGGTCAATCCTGTCCGTGCTAAGGAGCTTTCAAATATGCGGTCCGCAAACAAGGATGAGAATGTCAAGCTATCTCCTCCTCGTCTTGTATGTTTTTTTATCTGTTCCCTTTTGGAGCCCTTGACTTGTACGTTATATTATAGATAGCTGCTTAGTTACATTTCAAATTCATGTTCTTTGGCTCTGTCTGGTTCTCATTTTCCTCCGTTTGAAATCTATAATAAAGGCTCTTGGTTTAGTCTCGATGTGTTGACCTTACCTATATAGAGAATCTTGAGCCTTAATGTTTTACAATTTATTAAATACATATGGTAAAGTTACTTATTCGTAAATTTGTGCCTCGCTGCAGATCACTCTGGAGGAAGCAATAGGCTATGTTGCTTCTGATGAGCTTATTGAAGTAAGTGTTGTTTTTGTTGTTGTCTACATCTACTGGTATCAATATCTACTATTTCAGCTGTTAGTGTGTTGAAGAGTGAAGATGTATCCTGTTCTGCTTATGTTGATGTGATTGTAATTGGCCTCCCTTTGTTATACGTGATAGGTGACACCAAAGTCCATCAGATTGAGGAAGAGATATCTCGATGTGAACAAGCGCAAGACAATGAGCAAGAGACCCAAAGAATAGAAATTTGAAAGATGTTCCTTTTTTGGAATTGGACCCAATATTTATTTATAGGGAAAGTTTTGGACTCAGAACATTTTACACAATTCACATATCTTATAGAAGATCATGAAATGTATCATTATAATTTTCATTCTTCGAAGAAAACGAAGAATTAGATGATTGTAATTTTGTATTTTCGATGTAGAATAATTATAGGGGACTATCACTTCATCTGTTCAATAAAAGGTCAAACGAGGAATGTATTACACTGCGGCCCTGTCTCATTTCATTTTATTTTCCTCCCTATACTCATGCAAATGATGGGATTCAAGAATGTTACTTTCTAACATTCTACACTCCAGAATCTTATGGGATTCACGAATTTTGATAGGTTACAAAAGGGAAGAAATAAGAGGTGCAATGAAGATTGGGACATTGATGTTATTCAAGGAATGTATCACGGGATGATGCAAGTTGTAAATAGCGTTCATGTGAAGTTATTGGGATAATGGGTAACCGCACTGGTAGGTTTGCGTGAGGTTGCGTTTTGGCTTGTGGCTGAGGTAATGTGGTAGTTTGGGGACTTAGTTTCTGCATCGATATAGTTAAGTATTTGTGTTCTGGTTTCTGTAAAATTACTACTTGACATCTTTTGTACAATTAGCATCCATTTATGTCTAGTAGAACTAGCTAATGATTAGATATAACTAATCAGTGGTATTTATGTAATTGTATATCAATTTTCATCGGCTAAGGCTCATACAAATTTAAGCGGAACATATTTTCAGTAATTAACAGCTAATACTCAATCATGTTCGTTATTATTTTTTAAATGACAAAGACTTTTTTTTTTGATAATTAGCGGCACAAGGCCTAAGTTGCCCCAAGGGCGGGAGTACAATAGAAATGATAGACTTTTGATATATTCAGGGATAGAAGTAACCAAAACATACTCATCCCTCCCCCCTTTACCTAGAGTAGCCAACATATGAGGGCTAACATTTTTGTCTCTAGTAAGATATCCCTATAACACACTATCAAAAATGTAGTAACAAACTCTCTCAAATCATCTAAGAGCAACCCTGCTTCATAACTAACACTGCCTTCACCATACAAGTAATCTATAATTGACATCAGACAACAAGTAAAGGCTCTTGCTACCCATTCTTTTCGCGCAATTAGCATCAAGCTGCATAGACCGTATCTCCACTACCTACAGATTCTTTAGACCACTGCCACTCGTGATAGCAGCAACTAAAATGTCATCAACGATGTTACGACAAACAACACCAACACCTCAACCGTCCTCATCGTAAGTACCATCCACATAGACAAGAATAGTTTGATGCGGCAGTGAGGATATATCAATCTTACCCACATTAGTACAAGCCTTATGCTTCCATGCAATCATCAAGAAACTGCCAGCTTGCTTGATCCCCAATCCATGCTCTTAGCCCATCGATGCACGTACTAACATCACACAAACCATACCTTCCATAGAAAACAAACAAAAGAAGCTACATAAGACAACGAATGCTTCAAAACTTGATCAATAAACTAATCACAAAAATCCTGGTCCGAAATAGCATCATGTGGGCATAAGAATGTCTCACTATCCCATAAAGCTTTAATATCCGGACAATTGAAAAAGACATGTCCTAGAATTTCATTATCTCCACAAAAGTAAGAAACATTCATTTGAGATTTCCATCGAGCTGCAAACACCATTTTCATAGGTAAAAAGCCATGCATAAGCCGCCATGCAAAAAACTTCACTCTGCTACGAAGATCAGTCTTCCGGACTCGTGTAGCCGCCCTACCAACTCGGCTATCCTCTGAAGTACTACATTGCTCAGTCTTACGACGCTTAAGCTCCAAAAAATAGGCCGACTTAACACTGAATACACCAGACTTTAATGGACCTCAACACCACCAATCTTGAGATGGCATTGCATTAAAGGCGTAGATAGAATATACGAGACATCATCCTGCAAAAACCACATACAAATAGTATTCTCCCTCCATGTACGTGAGAGAGGGTCAATCAACCAAGCAACCCGACCTTCTAATCTTACAAACTCAAGCAAAGACAACAAAAAAGGCTTTCCTCCCAGCTTCAAACGGAGCCACTTATCAACTATGAGAGTAGACTAGGGATGGCAATGGGTGACGGGTACCCGTTTCACCCGATCACTTGACCCGCAAAACGGGTGAAAACCCCAAAAAAACGGGTGAAAAACGGGTGACGGGTCGGGTTGGGTGAACATTTTTCACCCGGTCACCTAACCCGTTCACCCGACCCGTCACCCGTATGTATTTATATTAAATAAAAAATATACTTATCTCATATTTGTTTAGATAATTTAGAATATTTTGGTTAATAGTCCATGTTTTTTTAGTATGTTATTGACATTACTTGATGTAGTATGTATAGTAGAACAAATATGAGTGAATTTTTTTGAAAAATTAAGCTTATATAAGGTGTTAAAAACAAAAAGTTCTTGCTTGAAAAAATATAAACAGGTGATGGGTTCACCCGTTTCATCCACGGGTGACGGGTGATGAAGTTACGGATGATGGGTCGGGTCGGGTGGTGCGGGTGAAAAACGATTGACGGGTTGGGTGGAGCATCACCCGACCCGTTGCCATACCTAGAGTAGACTCACCATCACCAATACCCTTACAAAGACCCACAACAAGAAAATCCAATGAACCTGTGATGGCCCTCCATATAGGATTAGGCTGGTAACCAAGACAGCATTCAAAAGATCACCATCCGGATAATATCTGCTTCTCATCACTTGAGCCATAAGGGAGCAAGGCTGAGTCAACAGGTGCCACCCTTTCTTAGCCAAAAGAGCTCGATTGAAACAAGCTAGGTCTTTAAAACCAAGTCCACCCTAACGGATATGTCACATACAAAACTCCATTTCCTCCAATGAATACCAAACTTAATAAAACCCTCACTCCATCAGAACCGTGAAATAGCAAGAGTGAGGTCCGAGATTAGATTTTGAGGAAGCTGAATAACACTCATGATATACGTAGGAATAGCTTGAAGAACACTTTTAATCAAAATACCCCGACCAGCTTGGGAAACTACTTTGCTCCAACTACGGATTCAGGATAAAATTCTATCCTGAAGATAACTAAAACCTTGACGTTTACTCCCAACATAGCTCGGAAAGCCCAAGTATAGTCCAAAGTCATGCACTTCCTTGATACCAAAAATAGAAGAGATATCATGCCTAACATAGCTAGGAACAAAAGCGGAACATAGTGCTGGATTTACTAGTGTTGATACACTGACCAGAAGCCTCCTTAAAATCCTCAAGCACGTTAGAAATGGAGCATGCATTATCACGGTTAGCCATACCAAAAACCATGCTGTCATTAGCAAAGAGAAGATTAGTAATATCAGCTCCATGACCATTAATTTGAAACCTCAAATCAAACCCACCTTAGAAGCTAGTCGTAAACTTGAAGATAAGACCTCCATGCAACAAATAAAAAGATAGGGTGAAAGAGGATCCCCCTGACAGAGCCCTCTCTTCGGGTAGAAAGTCCTACCAGGATGGCCATTAATTAGAACATGCATAGAAACGGTAGAAATGCACTTTTGAACTAGGGAAACCCAATTATGATGAAATCCCATACTATGAAGCACATGCCGATCAAAAGCTTTTGCCATGTCAATTTTAAACGCAAAGGATCCATGTTGAGAAGCTTTTAAGCCACAAATAATATGCATAATCTCCCTTGCAATGATAATATTGTCCGTAATTAAACTGCCCTTAACAAAAGCAGCTTTCTCAAGAGATATAACATATTGCATGGCCTCTTTAACCCTGTAGACTAGGACTTTAGCTATAACACGATAAATGGTATTACATAAAGAAATAGGCCGAATTTCCTACATAGAACAAGCTCCTTTATTCATCGGGATTAAGACAATAAAAGTATGATTAAGAACATGCGGGATGATACCATGATTCAGAAAACCCAGAACGGTAGATAAAAGTCATTCTAAATAAAAGACTAAAAAGTGAAAAGGAAGGTACCGTTTATACCGTCCGGTCCTAGGACCTTAGAAGGATGCATGCTTTTAAAGGCCACCATCACCTCATCCACCGTATAAGGCTGATCTATAGTTATGTTAACAGAATCAGGCACCCATTCCTCAACACAAGCTAGCAAGTGAGGATTTGAAACAACATTAGTGGCATTAAAAAGATCTTGAAAGTAACTATGTGCAACTTCCTCAAATTGTTCTAGACACAAGAATTAAGGAAAATAATAGACCATTTCTCTTTCTTTTGTATTGGAAATTGAAGTAATTTAAAAAAAAAGAGTTGTAAGGGAAAAGTAGAGGGGTGGAGTTAGAAAATAAAGGATAAAAGAATAAAAATCTTATATATTAAAAATGATGTGTGAGCAAATGAAGCTATTACAAATACTGATTGTTCAATAAGATATAAGTAATGTGGTTTTGGGACTCTTTAGTAACTTGTTTTAACTTTGGATACCAATTTCCATGTACTGCATTTTCTAAATATTTTAAGTCACAAGGAAAGGGAAGTTACACTAAAAATTTACTGACCAGAATCATTTTTTAACATAGCATTTTTAGTTTTCAAAAATACATACGTATTTAGTTAAGAATACAAAATAATATGCATAACTTTGAAGTTTAAGGACCGAGGTACGATGTTTTTTCACCTTAGCAGTAAAATGTGGCTCACGGTTGATCTCTCTCTCTCTCTCTCTCTCTCTTGTGTCTCTTTTTCTCCCTGCAGCGAGAGGTACCTTGACAATTGCCCCATCCAAACTCCTTGACCACCACCAACTCGTGACGTTGGAAAGCGTGGGCAACCATGCAATATGCCTTGCCGCTTTGAAGAAGATTTCTTGCGCCGTCACACGGCTTTCAGGTGATGATGATGAGAATCCTCTCCTCCACTATGGCATGCATGCTGTAGGACGCCGCCTCCCTTTCGATTCTTCCCCACCCCTTGTAATTCCAACGCCTATATCAGGCCATTTTGTGTCACCCCACATACCATATCTCACCTTCTCAACTCCTCAACCTTCAATTTCCACTGTGATAGCAAACTCCCATACATTCCTCATTATCACACCTGCTATGGATTCCATAAGTGTTAACGAAGTCCAACTCGCTACCCACCGCCATCTCCTAGCGTATCTCTTCTCGACTATACCCATCCGCGCCACCTCTCTCGCCATTATCCTTAAGGAGGGTTGGAAAAATTTGGGGGATTCCAATTCACAAAGATAGAATAAAACCTTTTCATTTTTGAGTTTGAAACAATAGACGCGATGCAGACGATTCTGGGCAGAAGGCCATGGACTATCAACCATAATTTGTTTGCAGTGCTAGATCCAACAAAAGTGCTTAGCCAACATGAGTTCACATGGAAACCATTCTAGGTAAGGATCTAGAGTTTGACTGCGAGCTGCACAGAAGCTCGGTTGTTTGTTCATAAATCATAGAGGATGACGCCTCTTTTGGGTATAGGTATCTCCGACTTAAAATTGATTTGAACATTCAGATCCCTATTCTTTGATCTCTCCTGATCTTTGTGGATGGACAATACCATGTCTTCACACTTTCTTACGACAACATTCCACTAATTTTTTCCAACTATCGACTATTTCTTCATACCTATGATGCATGCTTCCATGCGAGGCCTAAAAATGAAGCAAACATGCCCAACTTCACAGATGGTCCAGCATAATCCCCCGTTACAGGGATGTGAGTTCGATCAAGCAAACTTGGATGTTGATATAGCAGAAACCTCTTCGCGAACCCGCAAACACAAGCTCACCAAGGTTTTATGGGAGGCATCAAGAGCGGAATTGTGGGATCTTAGGTTGCCAGAAGCAAAGTGCAAAGGGAAGGGTAAACATTTTGAGAGCTAAAGATTCGGTTGGTCTTGGGAGGTCGGACAAAGGTAAGATGATTCTGGGTTCATCTCAGAATCGCTCGGAGGATTAAGGAAGATTCAACTAGTTGCATGGGATGGACATTTCCCATGTAACTAGTACCTTTGATAATGTGTCCGGTTTGGCATCTAATAGCTTTTTAGTTATTTTCTGTTTAAGAATGGTGGTTGTTCTCAGTTGTTTTTGCTTGATGTTTGATGGCTTGCCGCCTCATGGTTTTTGGTTTTCGACTGTGAAATACGAGGTCTTGATGGAAGTGATGATGCATTGGTGTCATTGGGCTCCTAGTCAATTGAAAATGTCAACTTCTTCATGGGGGTTTAACGCGTTTCGTTGATAAGTTTAATTATCTTACGGAGGTTGGCAAGTCTTTTGTCTGTACAAAAATCAGTGATGGTGTTTTCTTAATTGCCGATCTTGTTGGTCTCCTATGTTGCAACATCTTCTAATCAATATATCTCTAAATTTATGAAAGAACTTTGAAGTTTAATATTCTGGTTAAACTTTGAAGTTCAAATTAAAGTTTTGTTGAGGTATAAATTTTTTAGCTGTCTTTATAACTTCTTCAAAATTAAATTTTTTGACAACATTTAGGAATCAAAACCTGTCAAAATAATAATCATGCTAGGAAAGTCAGGTTTGAACTCACCCACCATAATGATAAAAAAACAAAAAAAATTAAACTGTGAAAACAAGTCCAAGTAAGATGAATTAAAACGAGTCACGAGAAAACAGTTATATACTTCTTTTCTTTATTTCTTTAAAAAAAGACAAAAGAATTGGCGATTTTTAATTCACTTTACTATCCCTAAACAAAAATGCAAAAGGCATTAGATCAAAACTAAATCACATCACCTCTGGCCCTGGGCAGTTTTCCCGCACTCATTCCTTCCGTCTCCGATCGTCTCCTACTTGTGGGCACCCACATAATCTCCATTCCTCTCTTCCTTCTCCATCCTCTTTCAAATCCCAGATCCTGGTCGACACTTCTTCTCACCGGAGTCTGATTGGGAGACATCTCCGATCTCCTAACCCTTAAATCCACGAAAGTGTCATTGAATGTATACGATGTTGATTTTCGAGTCGATGTGCCCCCATCTGATTTGATAATCATTTTGATCACTCCATTCGTAGAATCAAAAGGTGCAGCCAGCAGCAGGTACAAGAAATGGGATTCAGAGCGGATGACGATTACGATTACTTGTTCAAGGTGGTTCTGATTGGCGACTCAGGCGTCGGTAAATCCAACCTCCTCAATCGATTCACCCGCAACGAGTTCAGCCTTGAGTCCAAATCCACCATCGGCGTTGAATTCGCCACTCGAAGTGTTCGTGTTAACGAAAAGGTCATCAAAGCCCAAATTTGGGATACTGCTGGCCAAGAAAGGTGTTGTATCGCCTCGCACTCCCCCCTATCCGTATTCTCTTGCTACGACATCTTTGATTGTTCATTATTTGTTTAACCCACAATTGAGATGGTTCTGTAGATTCAGAGGTTCCAGCATGATTATTTGCTCATTTTTTCTTGTTGTTTCGGTATAAGCTTGTTTGCATAAAGGGCATTGGCACTGTGTCTTAAATGTGAATGAACATAACTGTAGTATACGTTGGTGATGAAACCAGCTGTCTATATTGTCGGGAATTGGAAATAATTCTTGATCCCTCCTGTAGGGATTGTCGGTAGTTTAGTCTTTGTGGATGCAGAGACGTTATCCCCTTGGAGCTTTATGTTATAAGTCTATCACTCATGGTCTGTTTTTAAAGGGCAAAGGGACTTGAATAACTTGTGCTCGTGGCTGACTATTGGAGTACGCTCATCTTGTTACTGGGATTTAACCTCTGGATTCTGAATTATGCTTTCCCATTTTTGAATTATGTTTTCCCATGACTGCATATTGCATCAAGTTCTTCTAACTGTTGCTTAATTCACCATTAATGGAATCGGTTATTGGGTGCTATACATTGAGAGCGTATATGTGCAATTTTTAGGTAATTTGATTGCATTGTCCATAGTGTGAGCATTTCTCATATTATAGTTTTGAATTCTAAAATCTCGAGGGACGTGAGTTATATGTTGGCTAATAATCGTTATGTTATATACTCTCCTTATCAAGGGATGGTTTTCCATAGCTAAGTGTGGTATAGTCATTGTCTCTACTAACACTATGCCATCTTGTCAGATACCGAGCAATTACAAGTGCATACTACCGTGGAGCAGTTGGAGCCTTGCTAGTCTATGACACAACTCGACATGTAACCTTTGAGAATGTGGAGAGATGGCTAAAGGAGCTACGAGACCACACTGATCCCAACATTGTTATCATGCTTGTAGGAAACAAGGCTGATCTTCGCCACTTGAGGGCTGTCAGTGTTGAGGATGCCCAGGGATTCGCAGAGAAGGAGAACACCTTCTTCATGGAGACCTCTGCACTGGAATCCCTTAATGTTGAGAATGCTTTCACAGAAGTCCTAACTGAGATTCATCGAATTGTCAGCAAAAAGGCCCTTGAAGCTGGGAATGACCCAACTTCTTTGCCAAAAGGTCAGACTATAAATGTGGGTGGGAAGGATGATGTATCTGCCGTGAAGAATGGTGGTTGCTGCTCGGGATAGGTGGTTGGATTTTCTCTGGCACCTTTTTGTCTTTGGAGATAATTTCGTTCTTTCTTTTTCATGGATGGAGTTGGTCAAAGGTTACAATTTCAGATTTTCATCCATTCATAAGTGTTGACATACATTTATCTGATCATAGGTGCGGATTAAAGAATCAATCTGATAGCTATAGCATTTGTTGGAAGAGCTTCCTGATGATTTGCGGGGGGTTTTTTCTTCCCTTTTTAACTCCTGCTCAGGTATTTGGGACCTAGTACTCTTCTGTTGTTCCATGCATGTAGCTTCTTTCTATATCCATACTCTCTGTGTTATTCTTTTTTCTTAGAATATTGATCCAATCCTGTATCAATCAAGTGTACTCTATCTTAGTTATTTGATTTTGGGTTTGTTTTCTAGATCTACGAATTGTACCATGGTGTTTTTTATTTTCTGCACACAATTAATTTCAATATTTGGTTTCAACATTCACTGTTTAATGTTGTTCTACCACAATCTTTGACACCGCTTTGTTTTTTTTCAACTAATCATGCCGACTGATTCCACCAGTTGTGTTACTTATGTTGCTTCCTTAAGTCCTCACATGGGAGAATTTCTGCGTGTCCAAGCTAGCTACAAGCTTAATGGAGAAAATTTCCTCTTCTGTTGCTTCCTTATGCGTGATCACTTTTTGTGGCACTTCTCGAAGATAGACAATCACACAATTAGGTGAGATCATAATCTGCTAAGACATTATAAGTAGACCTTTTTCTTGACCCATCAAAATTTCCACCACTTCAGGTAACATCCTGTAGAACTAGCTTAGTTTTGAATCCAACTATTTACCACCCTTACTATAATTCTCAACAAATGCTGGATTCTCCGCTATGCACGTAATATTGCTAAAATTGTAATGGATCCTACTTCTCTCTTTCTCTCTAAACAATGATCTCTAAACAATGAAAGGAATACTTGCCAATGTATTAATGTGAGCGTGTCTCTTTTACACAGCCTATGGTCCCTATTTATAGACCTGTTATGAAGTGTAACTGCCTCTTTGGGCCCACCATTATTCTGTAATATTCTATAATAATTGAGGCTATTTTACAGTTTATTCTCTATTTCTAACTGTTCAACGCTTCAAGACTACCGGTAAGGACCTTTACTTATTATTATCGGTAGGGATATCCATGGGACTCCTTGCTTCACCACCGGTAAGGGTGTTTCTCTACCATACCTGACCGTACCTTCATACTCCTACCGGTAGGAGGTTTTCTTATTGCTTTCGGTAGTAGCTCGGTTGTCACGCCCGGTAGCACCTCACTTCAATTGTATCACATGATTGCAATTGCCATTTCTTATTTACGTTGAACAATAACAAGTCTTTATCAACGACCATAAGATGATGCTTGATTTTGTCTCCTTTGATAACTCTTTGATCTGTAACCCTTCTCGGTTATCTGGCTTTGAAAGAACTCCTTAAATGCTACATAATTGTGGTTTCCATTTCCAAGGCTTCGATGTGCCTGGGTTACGTCTTGTGTGACAATCAAGACGTCTTGATCCTATGTGGCTTTTCCCATCTCCCAGGATCCTACACTTGAGCTATGAATAGTGGAAGGATGGGATGTTCGGTTCACCATATTGGTTTTGGTAGATAGAGGAATGGATGGAAAACTTTATCTTCTACGCCGATTTTTTGATGCTTTGAGGATATTAGGCTTTCTTAGCGACTTTATCGAGTTCTTTAGTGGTCCCATACCCCGGGGTCTTGTAACATTTTGACGCATATGATAGCTCACGGACCACCATCCGGTGTGTAAGAGCACAAATACTATTACAATCGGTTGTATAAAGGTTATTCATGTTAATATATCAATTGTTCATATTGATATAAAATTTACGTGTTATTATAAAACTTGTTCAAAGATAATAAGATCTTATTATCATACAAACAATTGTACTGAGATTTTCCCCTTATCAAGTTGTACTACTTTTTGTTACACTTGTGCTTTGAAATAATTAAATTAAGTTTATTAAAAATACTATTTGTAGAAAAATAAATAAATAATAAAAATTACACAACTTTACTGAAGTTAGACCTACTATACAAAACAATACCTGCTTGTCGATCAAATTGCACTAAACTACCTCAACATTAACCTCTTTATTTAGATATAGCCCACTTTTTGAGTATAATACTTTAGATTACCTATGTATGAATATTCCATATAAATAAAAACATTCCTACATTCTGCATTATAATATTTTACTGAAAAGTTTATTTTAATTTTCTTCTTCTCCCCTTGAAATTCTTGGTTCCCATCTTCTCACGTCTTGATGCTTTGCAAACATATTCACTATAAACGACTCTTCCTCATTTTAAAAGACTTGACACTACCAAAATCTAACATAGTTGACACTACAAAAGTCATACACATCATTCGATTCAACTGAGTGGTGGCTATTGGGCAACAACTCCGCCATATCGTTCTTCTATAGTGGGTGCACAATAGTAAGAAGATTCATTGGGAATAAATTGCAACAATTAGTCAAATTCATTGGAAATTCAAATAAAATCATTGAGTGCCAGGGTGTTTCTGTATATCAAGATAGTATATAATTCAATGACGATAAGAAAACCGGGTGCATTGATAGTATGTACAATAAACCTATTGTGACACTCAACTTACTATATATAGACAGAAATATATATATATATATATATATTGGATTAGTACTATCGTGAGGAACATAAATTTCACCAACAAGTGCTGGATCCAGAGGAGTTCACAAGCTACTACCGCTCGGGATTGATACTCTGCCTTGGTGGTTGAACACGCCATTGTATGATACTTCTTCAAGAGCCATAATACTAGATTGGATCCAAGAAAGATGCAATAACCTGTTGTCGAGCGTCGGTATGTGGTGTGCCCGACTCAGTCCAAATTGGTGAAGGCGGTAAGAGTGTTGCTGGAGCAGGAGCTAATGTGAAATCAAAGGCTCTTGGTGGCATTCAGATACCGAAGCAACCGCTTTAGGGTTCGCCAGTTAAGATCTGTGGGTTGGTGCATGTGTTGACATAGACGATTAACAATGTAAGTAACATATGTCCGTGTTAAATTTAGGTACCGCAAGCTCCATAATATGCTCCTGTATAAGGTAGGATTTGAGAAACTTGCTGATTATTGAGTGTGATCTGTTGATGGGGTAATTGGGGTAGAAACTGGGCGACAAGATGTCATCTTTGCCTTCTATAGTAAATTAGTTATGTATTTCCCTTGTGAAAGAAAGAGCCCACCTTTATAACAGAAACTTGGATACCGAGGAAGAAATGCAAGTGCCCTAAATCTTTGACCGGAAACTGAGAGGATAATAGCTTAATAACCTTTCAAATTATGTTGTGGTTGCTCCTAGTAATAGTCAAATCGTCAATGTAGATGAGTATAAAGATTGTTTCACCAAACCAGTGGTAGATGAAAAGGGATGTACCAGCCTTTGGGCTTTTAAACCTTGACTAGATTAGTACATCTGAAAGCTTTGAAAACCAGGCATGAGGGGCCTGTTTAAGCCCATATTCCGCCTTTTGTAATTTACAAACGTGAGTGGGAAATGTTTTGTCTTTGAACCCTAGATGAAATACCCCAAACTTATTAAACATGGATTAAATATTTAATCACATTAATTAAGGCCTAAACATGCCTTAAAAGTCAACTGAGAACTATAGTGGTCAACACAAAACAAGATGTTGCACCCTTTGACTGTCTAGGGTAAATAAATACCCAAATGAACTTCTTAGGACCTAAAAATTTGTCCTAAGCACATTAACACGTTACTAAACATATTACAATTGTTGGACAACACTCCAACACAAAGAACAAGCATTTACATGCTTTAAGGTCAAAAAGGGCAAAAATGTGCTCTAAGAAACCTTAAAGGTCTAATGACCTCTAAATGATATAAAATTGGATACCATGATCAAATATCATGTAAGGAACACAACAAAACCGTTGTCAAAGAAAACCAAGCTCAGAAACACCTTGCGACACAAAATGTGCACTAAAACTCCTTAAAGCACGTTTTTGTGTAATTGCCTTTTAAATTGGTTTTAAATGGGCTTAAAGGTCATAATTACCCTTAAATATGATAATGTATCATTATATATCATATTAGGAATTTAATTCTAGAAATTTACAAATTTTTACAAATTTAATATTAAAATATTAATAAAACCCTAAAGTGGGGCCCGTTTGGGTCAACATTGACCAAGTTGGTCAATGTTCACCATTGACCACGAATTGGAACTCTTAAAAACGGTGGAATGAGTCTCCTAACAGACCAAGAGACAATTCCCATGTGACAATTATTTATTCCACCTTACTTTTGCATAAAATAAGAAAAAGCAAACTTTAACATTTAAAACAAAAAGTTGTCTACCACTTACCTTACCCATGTGAGTGCTGCCGATTTGGAGCCTCATTTCTCCTCATCATTCGGTGGCTCCAAGCAAGAACAAGACAATGCTTGGTGACTCACCTTTGACTAGCTTATTATATGACATTATTACACCATTATGGAATCAATTATGTACAAATAATTCACCCACTACCCCAATCAAGGACGGCTGCCTCCTTGCTTTGTCTCCACCGAATTATCAGCAATAATCAACACCAATCAATTAGTGATGAGTCATCAAATCATTAAAGGACATAAAATAAGGAAAAAATGTGTTTTAAGCCAAAATTAGGTCATTTTCCTCATTAGTCCCATTCCAACCGTGGGACTCATTGCCAAACTCTCTCTTTGGCTCCTCTTGACCGAAGGTAAGCTTCCCAAGCTCCATTGATGAGAGCTCAGGCTCTAGGTAAGCTCCTAAGGCATAAAAATGCCCATTTTCTTCATCTTTCTTTCCTTTTTCCATTGATCTAGACTCCAACCTTTTCTATACATCTATGTAGAGTGTTTTGGAGGTTAACGGAAGGTTGATTCTAGGCCATAACAAGATCTAAGGAGAAAAGTTCAAGTCTTGACCATTTAAGGTAAAAATGTGCTCTAAGCACATATCTCTTCTTCCTTGTGAATTTCGGTTGTAAACCTTGGTTCCCTAGCCTTATTTCTTCTCCTTTTCATGTGGATTCATGGATTCAGTTGGTATACCAAGATCTACAAGGAGTAGCTAGATCCAAGCCAAAAACACCATTTTTGGCATCTTAAACAAGGTAAAACTTAGCTATCTTCCAAGCTAACTACCCATGGTTTTATACCTTGTTTTTAAGAGTGTTTTGATACTCTTTATTTACTGGAAAAATAGGGCCGAGACAGATCTATAACAAGCTTGAAGATCTAAGGTAAAAATTCATGATTTTCATGACTTAAATTACTTCTCATGGTTAGCTCATGTTTGGAGTTTAATCATGTCTTGTTTTCTACATGAAGACAAGTAAATCAAGCTTTGGAGAAACTCTCCTTAAGGTGGCCGAATCCTAACAAGGATTTATCTAAGCTAAATCAAGGTATAAATTACTTAAAACCTTAACTTGGTACATTAATACAAGTTTAAGCTATTTCTAATTAATTGCCGTGAGTGAAGAGGTATAATAAGGTCATGTTTGACCTTAAAATGATTAAGAAATGGTTTAATAAATTTTATAACTAATTAAACAAGCATAATTGTCAAATTTAAGACATTATGTGGAAGTTTGGTAATTAAATGAAAAATCTATGGTGAGGCCGAGATCTATATGTATTTTTGGGACATTTATGTGTAATTTATTTTGTGAGCCAATGTTTGTAATAAGGCCATGTACTTTAGGCCATTTTATTTATGCATTTACAAGCTTTTATTTAAGTTTAGGTGATATTCAATTATTACCGAAAAGAAATGGGTCTTAGATGTAATTAAATTAAAATTTGGGGGCTTTATAAAAATAAGGCCGAAAATTAGAGGTTAAAAGGAGTTAAAATAAAGTTTACAAGATTTTATAAAGTTTTGGGGTTAAATGGTGAATTTGGAAACTTAAGGGTTAAAACCGTAATTATTAGAAATTAATGGTCAAGGAAATATTAAGGAGGTCAACCTTGACCATATGATAGGTTTTGACCAAATTAGATAAGTTAAATAACTTATTTAAGGTTTCATAATAAGATAAGTATCTTATGGTAATATTTTTATAACATATGTGGTGAATATGTTATTACCGAAAATAAAGGGTGTATAATGGTATTATAAACACCCATGGGCTATTAGGAATTTTTAGGAATTTATGAGTTGATTTTGGAATTAAAATGAACTATATATGTATAATATATAGTTATTATGTCATTATGACACTTTGGAGAAATATAGATGGTGGAATGGTAAATACCGTAAGTATATGGGTTAATAAGGTAATAATAACCCTTTGGAGAAATTTGGAGAGTTTTAGAATTATATAAGGGTATTTATTAAGATATATGTATAATATATAGTTTTAATGATATGGTAAAACTATAAGTTATAAATAGGGCCAAATGGCAATTAAAGAATAGCACAAGGGCTGTTCGAGATTTACAAAAAATAACCATAGGTTATACTCTTTTATAAGTTAGAAATGTTATATTAAAAGGTATATATAACATGGTGAAAAGAAAGGGGTGATTTTGTAAATAAAGGAAACTATGGATTATGGAAAAAGAATAAGATTTTCTTATGGTGCCTAAGAGGCAATATAAAATAGTTTTGTATAAAAACTATAGGTTATAAGTTAAAGGAAATAAAAATATCATATCAAATGATATTAGTATAAGGTATAACATCACATAATGTTTTGTGGTCAAAATAGAATTTAAATAAATTCAAGGGCTATACGGAATTAACAAGAGTTGGAAAATGAATTTTAGACTAAGGTCTATAATGTTATAAATGTTATAACAATTATATGGTATTAAGGTGGTTTAATGGGATTAAGATAAGTAAGGATATTCACATAAAATAATGTGACGAACTATAAAAATGAGATTTATAAACTAAGGTGTTTATGGAATAAACCTTAGGAGTTGTAAATATACAACATAAAATTACATAATATTAGGATAATAATCTTAATATAAGTTGTATAATATAATACAACTAATGGGAATAATCATCTAATAAAAGGTGATAAGATGTAACATATGATATAAGAGTTTATTAAACTCATGGGAATTACCTACATGGTAAATATATACATACACAAGAATAATGTATATAAGGTGGATATATATTTTGGTTGAAAACCATATGATTTAATGGTGGTGGTTTTTTTTAAAAAATATAGTTACGAACTATAAGTTAAGAGTTTTGGATGCAAATATATTTGCTAAGATAAATGGATTATATAATACATTGTATTATAATGGATGGGGGAGAATGATACAATATGAAAAGGAATATAATACAATATAATCATGCATGCTATAGGTTATGTACCTAAACTAGATGGTGGATAAGATTAAAAGAAATATAAGGAATTAAACTTAACAGTTGAAATGTTTGACATACGAGTTTCAAAGTAACAAGCCGACCGGTTTAGAGAAACCCGTAAAACAACTGTAGAAAACAGGGGTGAGTTGTCGGGGTTACTTATTATTCGGAAATACCGGATGTAGTTAGTCATGGAGACTGACTTATAGTTTTAATACCGTTTAGATTATACTTCTGACAAGACGCTTGACGAGCTAGCGGACTACACAGAGCATAGGATCTTGCTGATTCATACTCCACCGTAATACAATCAGGGTGAACGGTATGTAAAGGGGTTTGATCCGAGTTGTCCTAAGGTTGCTCCTTGGGCTCGGATTTGGTTGATATAACTTGTGTGTTATGTGTGTGGTTACGTGTATGTGATTAAGTGTTACTGCATTATTTATTTATGCACGAACGTCCTACGGGACTAACACTACGTCGACTATAGATCGACTTATATAAACATACATATGCGTTGTGATGACATGACAGTTACTTGATATAATACCAAAGTATTAATATTAAGTATATGGTAACCTAAGTAAAACACTTAGGAACGAGTCACGACATTGTCGGTCTCTAGAGCATGGATCTTGAACATGAATATAACCTAGATTACTTCTAGGTATGCGTGAGACCCATTGGGCAGCTAACTAATAATTATTCTCCATAAGACTAAGAGCATATCTTAAACATTATGAGAGTGAGATGGTATGAGTTGAGGTGAGGAATCCTAGGTAGTTTACGAACTACTTGGTTGCGCATTTGTGATCACTGAGGGGTTTCCTAATTGGATTCCGCTCCAGGTTATATCCAACGAGCCCAAACTGGATCATGGATCAGGTGGCTACGGCCTTTTTATGGACGTCTTACGAGACATAAGAGAGTCAGGGGCCTCCGGACCTCTGGCGAAATGAGCACCTTTGTGTGTACGGGAGGACTACTGTCCATGGTGAGGATATCGGGTTGTCCTAACATGACGCCCTACTGATATTAATTAAATATGATTGGATGGAGCCTATAAGGCTAATTGTAAATTAAATTAACTATGAAAACTGTACGCCACGGCGAATGTACATTGTACATATGGATGGGGCCTTGAAGGCCAAATTAAATTAAAATAATAAAGGATGGTATACACTACGGCGATTGTACATTGTACATTATATGGTTACTACTCGATACGTTCGATATACAATTGTTGTTTGAAATATTAAATGAATGTTTGGGTTGGATGGATGGTTAAGTGTTTATGAATGTTTGGATGGATGTTTATGTATTTATGCATATATATTACAGTATTGTTTATAACTGTAAAATGGAAAAGCATGAAACCAATCTAATAACAAGATGGTAAAAATGACAAGTGACCAATAGGGTCCAGGCCCGGCATACTCAGCGTCATCGCTGATACTACACCATTACAGGTTGTTGATCATTGTCGAAGCTGAAGAGCAGGAATAGGGTAATTGGAGTTTTACTTTTGTTACCAACATGGAGATGTTGTATAGCATTGGAGATGGTGAATTGTATTATGGTAAGGTTATGTATATTCAGGTTTGGGTAGATGCTCACTTGTCGATGTTTATGATTTATGGACTTAGTATGATGTATAGGAGTTTCTCGTTATCACGGCGGTTAGTAGTTTGTTTATGTTGGAAGTTGGATGTAGTTTGGCTTCGTTGCTCGCATGGGCGAGTAATGGCCGGTGACACCCGAGTGAGCTTTGTAATTGTTATTTATTTTCCGCTGCGAGACGTTTTATTTATTGCTACGTGAGAGATTATTACGTGATTGTGGAGAGGGGTGTTACACTAGAGGATCGTGTAGAAACACATTTTGTATATCATGTTGCTGGATTGGCCATTGATGAGTACAAGCTATAGAAAAAAATAATTCTGAAAGTGGCAGGCTAAATGACGAGACTATAGGTATTAAAATAATCTATACCATGAGTTTTATCATATCCTTTAGCAACCAAACAGGCCTTGCGCCTCTCTACAGAATCATAAGCATTATATCTGGTCTTTAGAGCCCATTTTACACCAAGGACAGAGTATTTTGGGTAGGGGAACAAAGATCAAAGTATAATTTGAAGCGAGGGCCGTATATCTTGAAGAATGGGTTGTTTCCATTCAGGATAGCGGACAACGGGAATGTAGCATGGGGAATCCGGTATGAATGATGCGAAGTGTGTTAAGGCCATGGGATGGTTTCATCAGTGAGCAGCAAAGGTTTGTGAATGTTGGCTCGTGCGCGAGTTACCATATGATGGATTGGTGATGAGGGTGTTGGAGGAGCAGAGGGTGGGAGGTGAGGCAGGAAGATGTGGGAGACATAGAGGCTGAAGCTAGTGAATCTGGTGAAGTGTGAGAGGGATTGTTTTTGGTGTATTAGGTGTTGGTGAGCTTTGAGGGACTATGGAAGAAGGAGAAGAAGATGCAACATTTTGGGTGGTGGGAAGAAGGGATTGAGACGGTGATGCAACTGCAAGAAGAGTGGTTGTAGAGGGTGTGGGATGCAGATCTAGATGGGTTTGCCAAGGGTAAGTGTGTTCATAAAAAAGGACATCAAGAGAAATGTATTTACGGTTTGTTTGTGGATCAAGATAGATATTGTAACACCCCTACCGCTAATACCGTCATTACCGTACAATACTTATCTTTGCAGCGGACATTACATACTCAACGGGGGTGTACAATGCCGTAGTCACCCACGTGACTAACAAGGCGAGTTACAATCCTACATACTATCGGTCTGATGAATATGAACATACCGAGTACTCTACACAATACAATACTTCCCATTGCATACTCAACCATAAACCAATTATAACTCTAATACATTACTATACCGAGTATACTACAATCCTTACATTACCGATACAGTTTAGACTTCCAAATTCATAATACGTTACAAATACAATTCCTGATACTCAACTACCCATGCTTACGTAGCAGTCCCCGTCCTACTCTCTCGAACGGTGGTCAGCTTCAAATACCTGCGCACTAAAAACGGTCCCCCTAGGGGGTCAGCTTACGCTGCATATGAAATTCACATATACCGCGTGCTAACCGCGGTACGCCGACTACTTTGGGTCGGATATACATGGAGTTCATTTTACATGCATACATGCATACAATTACTACACAATACATTCAACAATAATTACATACACATACAAGGTTCAATATCTACTAAGGAAGACAATTTGATAGTCGACCGTTCGTATTAGTTACTTACTCATTGCTACTTCGTGGTTGTTCGATATTCGTTACTCTACTCATACCTGCTCCTTACTTGTTACTCATTACTTTACTCTTACATACTCATCACTCCATGCTCATACCCTTACTCGTACACACTCCTTACTCCATACTCGTTACTATACTTGTGCATACTCACTGTTCAATACTCTGTACTTACTCATTCATACTCAATACTCAATACTTACTCGTATATACTCAATACTCAATACTTACTCGTACATACTCATACTTACACAATACTCAATACTCATTACTTGGGTCTCTGGGCGGAGTCATACACAAGACTCGCCACCGGGCCTACAATTCGAAGGCTATACACTTAGCTCCTCAAATATACAATTGTCCATTTCTACCGGACTACTCAAATTCCCAACACTCCTCTCATGGAGTATCTTACAATCTCATGGATTAGCCTAGAAGTATCTCTCTTGATAACCTCCACTAGCTTAGGGAATTACTACCGTCTAGTATTCTCAGGTTTAAGGGTTTCCCCAACGTATCGAATACTCTCATATTCGGGACATTACTTACATCAGTCGGGTCCTCTCATAGTGGGTCGACTAATTTTCTAAGGGGTTTAGAGATCCCTCATCATTCTTTACTACTCTCATGGTTCATGACTTGCACCAACATTAATTCCTCTAGTAGAGTTTGTTTATATACTTCCACTATTATTGTTTGTGGATTATACATTTTGGTTCTCCTTCCGTTATCGAGAGGTTACTACTCCCGTGCACTCTTTCACATTCGAGTGAGTTCATTGGTTTTCATTAACATTATTGGTTTATAAGTTTAGTGCGTTGTTACGGTTCCATTAGTTCACAACATGACTCTTACTACGAGTCACTACACAAGGAGACTCATCTATGAGTCGGTCTGCGCACTAGTGGGCCCACAATCAATCAAGGAAGGTTGCCTCATACAACATCCAACAAGAAATACAACGAAAGGCAATAAACCGTTTTCATGCTTTAGTCTTGATTAGCCGGCATACAGCACACAAATCAACGTAACTCGGTTAGCATACGGGGCTGAGAAAATCATAATACCTTTCCACCGGGGTTAGCTTTACCGTGTGTCCCCTTGTTCCTTGGTTCACAGCTTGGTCCACGAAGCATGTTCATACAATACACAGGTAATTACTTACTTCCCGTACTTACCCACGTTATCCCGGTATACTTAGGTTCGTGCTCATGTCAAACATGTCCTTTACCATTCCCATTTTCTTACATTTAACACTGTTTACCCTTCTAGGACCTTTAAATATCACCAAACAAGGGCCTTAACAACTTCTAAAACCATTACCAATTAATTCCCCATGTTTAGAACCCTAAAACACTCCTGCTGAATTCTGGGGGTGGTCCGGACTTGGTCCGGACCCTAAGTCCCGGACCAATGCTTCTATGTACTTTCGGCTGATTTTTAGACCTGGTCCTGGACTTGTCCGGACTTAAGTCCCGGCCAATTCCTGCATTCACTCCCGGGCCTTTTTTTGAAGCGGTCCGGGACTTGGTACATATCCTAAGTCCGGACCCTGCTAAAAACTGCTATTAAGGTCATTTTCCAACCCCAAATCAACCCTTAATCCACCTCCAATCATTCCATAATCTTTCCACATGTTTTGTACATAATTAAACACACTTAAACACTCACTAAAACTCCTTAAATCCTTGGTCCAATCCATACTCAACTTCTTGCCCAATTTCTACAAATTTCCATTCTCATTTTGATAACTTGCACACTTGTGTATTTATACACTTTCCTTTGCACTTTGCATCTTGTCCTAACTTCATTTTACCATACCAACTCATTCCTATACATATGCACTACCTATACCCAAGTCAAATCTCCATCTTCAAGATTACAAGCACTAACTCTTTCTCTTGTTCTTCCAATGCATTTCACATGCTATTTGCTACAGATTTTACACCCATTTATTTTCATCCTACAACTACCATTCCAAGGTTACTAAACATCTCTACTAACTCCAATACACACCTTGGTTCTCCCATTCACCAAGTCATTCTTAATGTATAATTCCTACTAAAATTTTGCCATAGTTCACCTACTTTCCTTACTTTCCACACATATCCTTTCTTATCCAATCATTCCTATTCTAGCCACACCCATACAAGGGTCCTACCAGCACTCAAAACGAACTCAATACATCAATACTCCATCAATCAACAATCCCAATACTCATACACACATTATTTGGCTCTAAGGCCTACAATCCACATACTTGCTCCCAAATTCTCAAACTTCCACAAACTACAATACTAATACAAGATTTGGGTTCTTTAAATTAGTTTACCCATTCCCATTACTATAATGCATTAAAATTTAACATTAGGAAGGAGCTCTTACCTTAAGCTCATATTTCCTTCTTTCTTTTCCAATTCTCATCTTTCTCCTTTCTTGCACAAATCGGTCTCATTGGGGAATGGAGTTGCCAAACTCCATTCCTATCACCCATAGAACACAAAATAAGTGTAATTAACATACTAACCCTTAGATTAATACTAATTCATTGAAATGCTTAAAACAAAATTTCTAAGGTTTACCTTTTAAAGATTTTAAGAGGGGTTTTAGTCCTTGGTTCAAGAAGGTGATCCCACCACCATTGCAATGTTGGAATGATGCTCAAAGGAGAGAGAAAAAAACAGAGCATTACATCTGAAAGCTTTGAAAACCAGGCATGAGGGGCCTGTTTAAGCCCATATTCCGCCTTTTGTAATTTACAAACGTGAGTGGGAAATGTTTTGTCTTTGAACCCTAGAGGATCCGTGTAGAAACACATTTTGTATATCATGTTGCTGGATTGGCCATTGATGAGTACAAGCTATAGAAAAAAATAATTCTGAAAGTGGCAGGCTAAATGACGAGACTATAGGTATCAAAATAATCTATACCATGAGTTTTATCATATCCCTTAGCAACCAAACAGGCCTTGCGCCTCTCTACAGAATCATAAGCATTATATCTGGTCTTTAGAGCCCATTTTACACCAAGGACAGGAGTATTTTCGGGTAGGGGAACAAAGATCAAAGTATAATTTGAAGCGAGGGCCGTATATCTTGAAGAATGGGTTGTTTCCATTCAGGATAGCGGACAACGGGAATGTAGCATGGGGAATCCGGTATGAATGATGCGAAGTGAGTTTAAGGCCATGGGATGGTGCCATCAGTGCGCACCAAAGGTTTGTGAATGTTGGCTCGTGCGCGAGTTACCATATGATGGATTGGTGATGAGGGTGTTGGAGGAGCAGAGGGTGGGAGGTGAGGCAGGAAGATGCGGGAGACATAGAGGTTGAAGCTAGTGAATCTGGTGAAGTGTGAGAGGGATTGTTTTTGGTGTATTAGGTGTTGGTGAGCTTTGAGGGACTATGGTAGAAGGGGAAGAAGATGCAACATTTTGGGTGGTGGGAAGAAGGGATTGAGACGGTGATGCAACTACAAGAAGAGTGGTTGTAGAGGGTGTGGGATGCGGATCTAGATGGGTTTGCCAAGGGTAAGTGTGTTCATCAAAAAGGACATCAAGAGAAATGTATTTACGGTTTGTTTGTGGATCAAGACAGATATAGCCTGCATGATTAGGACTGTAACCAAGGAAGATGCACATGGTGCTATGGTAGGACAACTTATGATTGTTATAAGGATGGAGGTTGGGCCAACATGCGCAACCAAAGACGCGAAGGATGGTGTGATAAGGTGGTTTACCATAGAGGAGTTCATGGGGGTGGAGTTGGAAAGAAAAGGCATAGAAGTCCTGTTGAGAAGGAAAACAGAAGTGGTGAAGGCTTTGTCCCAAAAGAGAAGGGTAAGAGAAGATTGGGCTAATAGGGCTATGCCCTTGTCAACAATAGAGCGATGTCGACTCTTAACTCTCCCATTTTGATTGTGGGCATATGGACAGGTAAGGCGATGAAATATGCATCGAGCCTTGAGGATAGGTGTGAGTAGGCAAAACTCAACCCCTCCATTAGTTTGAATGGCATACACAAGTTTCAAGAATTGGGTGCTAACAAACCTGATAAATGGAGCACAGTGGCGGTCAAATTTGATTTAGAAGCAACGGGAAAATCCATAGATAGCGAGAGAAGTCATCAAAAATAGATAGAAAATACTTTGAGCCATCAGAGGCAATAAACGGGGAAGGCCCCCAAACATCCATAAACGGGAGATCAAAACAAGTAATAGAGGATGGGGCACAAGTAGCATAAGGTAGAGAATGCATTTTCCCTTTGTGTAACACCCCTACCGCTAATCCTTTACTTACCGTCTAATCATCCTACTTATACGTCTACTCGCAGTGGAATTTACTACTACTATGGCGGGTGATACAACGCCGCTAATCGCCCATATGGCTAGCTAGGCTTACACTACTTACAGTCACAGTCTGATGTCTAATAATACCGAGCTACTAAACATTACTTACCAATTACAAAATGCCATACACTTACATTACTGGATTACCGAGTATCAAAAGTGTTTTCAATTACATCCTTTCCTTAGCTTCCAAAAATAATGAGTTTAATCAAACTACTCATCTATACCCATTCATAATCCCACAATATCCAAAAGGGTGTACCCCATGGTACACCGGCTAAACAAAAAGGCCTATAGCCATGTACAACTCGGTACACCTTTCACAATTCATTAATTACAACCAAAAAGAAACCATCTTGATCTCAACAAGTCTTCACCCTTCTCGAGCACCTGTAAATATTAAAAACGGTGCCCCAAGGGGCTCAGCAAAAAGCTGCATATAAACTTCGCATATACCCCGTGCTAACAAGGGCACGCCGACTATTTAAGGTCGACTATACATGAGGTTCATTATTATCATACATACATGCTTTACACACACCATACAATCATACACATTGCAATACACAAGCCAAAACATAATACAATAGCATACACAATACTTACCTTCACAAGGGTTAGCCAATTACACATCCGGGTTAATCGGATGTTTATTACTCTTTTACTCATTACACAATACTTACACAAACATACTCTTACTTTACTTACTTACTTTTCCATACTCATTTACTCAATTTTACTTACTTACTTTTACTCATGTTAAGTCGGTATGACCTCCGGGTAGGGACTACACCGTCCCACCACCGGGCTTTAGGTGGCTCACTAATCCAGGATGCTACCCATTTAAGGGGTTTGGGCCGTGGAAAAGATTAAAAGCCAGGAATTGTAGCCAACCTCTTGTGACTCCGCCTCCTCACGCATGGCCGAAACTATATCGGACTTCTACTCATTCCAATTTACCAATTTATTATGTTAGATTGGTTAGCTTGTTAGGAATTAGTTAGAAGTCCAACATCATAACATTCGGTCACTACAATATAAATCAAGCACACACACAATCATTATCATCCATACATTTCATGAATTATACAAACTATGATTTAAAGATAATATCCAAACAAGGAACAATACCATATAATCACAAGTAAGCATAATAATTCTGATTTGTGCGTTTATCTTATTTAGGTGATCAATTAGCACACAACACACAAATCAGAGTAACCAAGGTAGCATACAGGGCATGAGAAGTTCATACCGTTCACCGTTGTACTCGAACCGACTTTCCTTCGGTGTTCACAAATCAAGTCCTATAACATACATGGAGTTGTATGGTTAATGACCTATTATTATTTAACTCTTTATTCCATTACCATTCCCTATGTATACTTTCTAGTTCTTACAAGTCATAAGTGGTTATGAAACTATTTCATACTTTAAGTTTATTTCCTTACTTAACAATGATGTACTTCTATATATATATGTACATATGTATATGTGGGTATACATATATATATATACTTATTATAATCATTATTGATATATTTTTTTTGTATGACTCGACCGACCTTACCCAGGGTCGGTCGAAGTCAGTAAGTTAATACGCTGGAAAAATTCAGGCCCGACCGACCTTGCAAGTCCGGTCCCAAGGTCGGTCCATTCCAGTGTGTTCTAGGTTCGAGATTCTGGTCTCGACCGACCCTGGACAAGGTCGGTCCATTCCAGTGGGTTACATTCGGGAAATTTTCAGGCCGATCGACCTTGCACGTCCGGTCCCAAGGTCGGTCCATTCCAGTAGGTTTCCGTCTTTGTAAATCTGGGCTCGACCGACCTTGCAAGTCCGGTCCCAAGGTCGGTCCAGTCCAGTAGTTCCATTTTTATTTCTGTTTTTAGTTCTTCCTTTTACCCATTACTTCCCTATTGTTCCTACACTTAATGTCACATGTTTTAACACTGATTAAACCTTCTAATCGACCTTAGTTCATCCATTGGCTCATTACCCATTTCTATACTAATTTACACACTTGTTTCCTAAATTTCATTTCAGCACTTACATTGTTTCTTCCTAGTATAGTTATGCTACAGATTTTGATTCTCACTTTCTCCATCTATAGATCCCTCTTCTAATGTCATCCCTAAGTATTATAATGCATTATACACCTCTCCTAACCTACCCACTAACTAGCTCCAATCAAAATCTGTTTCAAGGTAAATTTCCTACCTAGTTAAAAGTCTTAAGTGTTCTAGTTCTAGCTAAATTTTGACATGGTCTCCCCTATATTTTTACATTCTCACCACATGTTTTATTCACACATTGTTGCCCAATTCACCTGTTCTTAAACAACATCAATATACCCTCCTCTAAGGCAATTACTAGCATTAAACACACATTCAATTCCTGCACTCAACATTCAATTCCCATCTATGTTTGACAAGTTTTTTTAAATGTCTTTTAAGCTTTAAAACAGTTTTGTTCTTCTTTCACATTTTACTACTACTCATTACCATTTTCCACTACACATTTTAAGCTACTAAAATCTGTTACACAATACATTACAAAACTACATAAAGTGAGCATAATTTACCTTGTTTCTTTGCTAGCTTCTCCTTCCTTCCTCTTTCTTTTATCTTTTCTCTTTCTTTTCCCTTCCTCTCTTTCCACTGATTATAGAACTTCAATTCTCTAAGGTACAACCCATTGATATACACATTTCAATACAACTAACCCTTTAATTAATCTTAATGCTTTAAGGCACATTTTAGGGTTTAGGAATATATTACCTTGCAAGTATGTAGAGAGGGTGTAGAATAGCAACAAGAGAAGGATTTCCCACTCTCCAAGAATGCCAAAATCGGCTAGAACACAAAGCACCAAACAAGGGTTTAGTTTGAATTTTCGTTTTGCCAACAAGGCCTAGAAAAAGATGAGTTTTCATGATTATTTTTACCTCAAAATGACAAGGAGATGAAGGTGCTTCTAATGGTGGTCTTCAAGCTCCAAATGAAGCACACCCATGGAGATGAAAATGGGTGCTTTTGGATTTTGAAAGAAGGGAAATGCTCTCCTTGATGAGAGGAAGACAATGGTACAATTTTTGTGATTTTTGGTGGAGGTTTGAGTAGTTAACAAGAGGAGAGAAGTGGGGAGTTGAATGGGATTCTCAAAATCGCCATTGTTGGCTTGTTTGAGGAAGAAGAGAAATTAGAGAGTGAGGGAGGGGGTGCAGTACGCAGAGCATGTGAGAATGAGGGAGTAGGAGAGAGAATGAATAAAGTAAGTTTTATTTGTTTTTGCTTTACTTTATTGTGTTGTCCTTTAGAAAATTAGGAACAATTAAAATAAGAGAGGGGGAGTAGCAGCCGGCTCACACACAGCCTCACATGGGGTTTTAAAATTTTATTTGCAATAGTGGACATACTAGTTTGGTTTATTTATGCTTTCACCCCACAACTTCCCGTTTTTGACAGTTTTTACTATTTTCTCGTTTTATTGATTTTATTGGTTCTAGACCTTCATTAATGTTTATTAATGGCTATTTGGTTGACCAAAATTATTATGAGTCTATTTGACCCGCTTAAAGTCGTGTGTTCCCGGTTTCCTCGAAAAACGCGCTTTAAGGTTCGTTTGTGTTTTTAATCCGTTTTAAGGATCCGTTTTCTTCGGGATTTGTTCCCTCATGATTATTTAGACATAATTAAGCTTCCAAAATACTTATTAGCCTAATTAATCACTATTTTTAATTACGGGGTATTTCACTTTGCAACAAGCTACACAAGTTGTATTAAGAGAATTTGGTGAGTACTAGGCAAACAGTCTTTATTTATGACCAGTTTGGTAGTTTTAGAGGAGAGGTAACCAAGGTGCAAGTTCCATGTAGTGGCAGTGAGGTGAGCTTCGGGTGGTGTGGGTATTGGAGTGGTAGGAAATGAATAGAGACCATCCTTAACCCCTCCTTTCTAAAAGTCTCCCCGTACTTTGATTCTTAATAAAGAAATGAGAAGTATGAAATTCAAAATAGGCATTATTATCACTACAAAAACATTGAACTGATGGTATATTTTTAGTTAGTTGAGACACATGTAACAATTGTGATAGATAGAAATAACCCGAGGGAAATGATAGTCTGCCTGTTCCTTGAATGTGAAATTGGTAAGGTGGAACCATTGTCTAGAGAAACTGTACCTGATTCAGTATAAGAATGACTGTCAAGGAAGAGATAAGAGAGCTCATTGGTGAAATGAGTGGTAGCAGCATTGTCCGGATACCAAGTGGTTTTAGAAGGTAAAGTGTTGGTGTAGTGAGCACTAAAAGATGCTGGTGAAGGTGCTTGATAGGACTGGTTAAACCCACGTCAGCAGGTCTTGGCTGTATGGTCAGGCTTGTCACAAATTTGACAGCTTGGTCCGGGATTTGGTTTACCAGCTAGCTGGCTAAAAGAGGTCTTGGTGTTATAATTTAATCCATAATAGTTGGAGAAGTGATTTTGTTTGTCTCTGCCTCTGCCTCTGCCTCTATTATTCCCATTTTTCCTTTGTAAGAGTTGTATTCTTTACCTCTAGAGCTCGAACCAGACTGTTGGGAGCTGTAAACAGCAGTGGCATTGACAGATAACTGAGCACCGGAATGAAGTTGATTAGTGTTCTGATTTAGATGGGCTTCAACTTGGAGCATATAGCCAAAAAGAGCATTAGTAGATATATCATTTGATATAGTGAGAATGGTAGTTACTAAGGCATCATACTCTGATTCAAGACCTCTTAGAAAATAAGGATTCAGATCCCTGTCAGTCAGAGAAGCATCTGCTTTAGCAAGGGATGCCGTAGGGGTTTTGAGCCTTGTTATAGTATTCAAGGATAGAATATGAACCTTTCTTTAGATCCATTAGCTGATTCCTTGTTTGCATAATTCGAGTTTCATTTTGTGTGGCATACATATCTGTTATGCAGGTCCAGCTGCTGTGTCACAGCACAATATCTGACTCACCACCAATTCAGGCCAAGAGGCGTAAGCACTCACATGACTAGTTTATCTAGTTATTTTGACTTTATATATGCTTCATTGACTGTAGAATCTGGTATCAATTATTGTGGTCCAGACATTGATCCATCTATGACTCCAAATAGGTTGTGCCTTTTTAAGTATGGCTCAGTTTGCTTTTTCCAAATCAGATGGTTACCTGAGGAAAGTTTGATGAAGTTCCTTGCTAAAGAAATTAATGAAAGGAACGAGAACGTTGATGATGCGGTGATGTATCCGGATGCGACCTCGGGCACAAGAGAAGAGCTAGTGTTGCTGTTGGTGTCAGACCCAATGTTGCTACCAGAACTTGGAGACTCAAGTACAATCGCCATAGAGAATAGAAGAAAGATATACAAGACGAAGGGAAAAAAAGGAAAAATGGAGCAGACCGCTCACAACAACTCTAATACCATGTTTGTGTATATCAAGATAAATAGTATATAATTCTAGCAAAGGTGGTTGTATTGATAGTATGTACAGTAAACCTAAGATGGCACTCAACTTACTATATATAGATAGATACATATGATGAACTAATACTATCGTGGGCTGTATAATTAAGTGGGTTCTTCTATATTATTGGACTTATTTTGGTGGGCTTCACTACAATGTTATATTCACGTATGCAAGTTATGGACAAGTTTAAAATAAATTTAAGCCTAGCCTGACCCAAAAAATAAAAATTGGAGCAAGACACTAATGTCAAGCCCGACATACCTAAAACGTATTCTCACCCCGACCTTAAACTGATCTATCCAAACAAAACTACAAAAAGCTAATGTTAGATCCATTATGCAAAATGGTCAACATAAAGATAATGTTATTAATTTAAAGGATCATTTCGGTGCCGCTTTAGGGGCGAAATTTTACCGAACTCGATAATATACATGGCGCTACATACCGAGACAACAGAGAAACACATCAATATCATAAAAGTTGGAAGGTCAGCAAAATGCTCTCTATAAAGGGCGATTCAAGGGGAAATTTACAAAAAACCACTAATAAGTGGAATGGGCATGCTAACATTGTGTTGGTTAGCTCCCTCCCCTTTAGGGTGTATTAGTCTTCTTTAGAGGAGAGGAAAGGTGGTTGAGTTTTAACAAGTTATATACTAGTTAAAACTCAATCAAATCACACACTTTAAGCATTATCGTATAAAACCATTATTCCTTCTATAGAGGGGAAGGAAGTTATGACCGTAGGAGAGTGGTTAGAGGAGAAGATATACTATGGTCAAATATTTCCAGTAATACCCTTAGTTCTTAGAGCATGGTGGACATCCAAGTTGCGAGCAAAGATTATCCTTCTGCGAAAGATTCTTGTTCCTCTTATCTCCAAAGCTCTTACCTGGTTGCTTTGAGTGACTTCAAAGGCTCTAGAAAGCAAAAAGAAAAAGGTATATCTTCAGAGAGTGAGTGTAACCTGTAGTTTTTACTCCTTCTTGATAACCAGAGAACTAATACGAAACAAAAACCCCCAAATATGGATAGCTTTAAAAAGACATACGAAGAGTATAAATCCATCCTTTAGAGAAGGATAGAATGAATAGAGATAGTATGGTGTCGGGTCCTTCTGGTACTGAAGTCCAGATAGCACTATTTAGAAAACTTTGGCATCAAAACAAAATATCAGCTAAAGCCATGAAATCTATTCACTTGAATGTCTAAATATCAAAAACATTTCTCAAGGTAAATGAGGTAGGATATAACAAGTTCACGTTTTAGTTTTCTTAGGAGGGAGATATAAAAAATATCTTGATGAATGGGCCATGGCATCACCATAACAGGCTGCTAGTGGTAATGCCTATAGATTCTTCTATCAACCTGGAAAAACATAACCCTATTTTGGTTAAGATTTGGATCCACATTCTGAATCTTCCTATAGCTTTATTTAATAAACAGTCAGCGGTGAGCTTAGGGAACAAGATAGGGACTTTCGTGGCATGTAGTCCAAAGATCAACCCTCTGGCTTTAAAGACTCTAAAAATTTATGTGGAGGTTAGTATGGTGTAGTCCTTATGCAGGTTCTTAGTGGTCAATAGTAAAGGAAAGGATCAGAGCTGCAGGGTGGTTTATGAGAACCTTCTTCTCCTTTGTTATAGATGCGGGAGAATGAATCATTCAACGGTGGAATGTTAGTATAAAAAGAAGAACTTGGATGAACCTAAAAGGTATGCTCCTTGGCTAAGAGTAGAATTCGCAGGCTCTACCTCTATTATCCCTGACTCTTTTTTTCTTAGATACAATCACAGATAATGATACCTTTGGTAGACAGTTTACTCATGAGGTTTTGGGAGAAGCAGAGAGTGAGCTAGATGTTTCTCCTGGCTTATTAATTGATCAGTCTCCCTAGATGGAAGTTGATCCTTCTAAAATATATTAGATGGATCAATTAGAAGGGGCACAAGAAGGTCAAATCTTAGAGTTTTCAAGGAGAAGGGAGGAAGAAGAAAAGGGGAATCACTATGTAGAAGCTCTTACTCAAGAGTGTAGTATAGGAAGAATAATTTTTCTATCTGAAGATCAGATAAGAATTAGAGTGGGAAACCAAAAGACAGATGCTACTATTACTGTAACAAGTTTTTTGGAGGAACAAGAAGAGCCAAGATCTCCTCTAGGCTTTACGAGATCATGAACTAGAGAAGGAAATAGTGGACAGAAGTGGAAATACTATCACATGGTGGATTGGGTCCAAGCCTTTGACAAGTTTAAAAGTTCTTCCTCTAAGAAAGCTAAAATAGATAAAGAATAAATCTGTAATGTGGAGGATTCTATTAGTAAGATAATGGAAGAAGCAGCTAAGAAAAGTCACAACAAAGTTTTGACACAGGGTAGACTTTAGAGAATCATAGGCTACTTTCAAACAAAGAGAAGGGAAATGAATTTTCACCTCAGGAGGAGGAGAAGATCCTAAAAAGAATCTAAAATTCAAACTGAAGAAGTCTAAAAAATAGAAGTCTCAGGTGGCCAAAACTCAAAATGTTGAGAGGGAGGTTCATGACTCTTCTGTATTAAAAGACATCCCAGATAGGGCAGTCCTTGCTGGAAGGCAAGACTGTCTACCAAAATGAGTTGTTTAACCTTTAGCTGCAAGGGTTTGGGTCGACCCCTAGCAGTTACTTAGGTCAAGGACTTGATTCTTAAGTTCAGGCCTGGGATGGTTTTCTTAATAGAGACCTACAGATCCAAGGAAGAGATGGATCTGTTTTTTGGAAATTTTCGTTGTTCTCAGGGGAGGCAGTGAGTACTATAGGAAGGAGTGACGGCTTAGGTTTTATGTGGAAGGCTGAGCTAGAAGTGAATCTCATTAATTCTTCTTTGCATCATATGGATTACGAAGTTAGTTTTCCTAGTCGTATCAGGTTTCATTTCTCAGGGATATATGGTTGGGCTGACTGGAGGCTTAAATGCTTAACTTGGAAACTCATTACTACACTAAAGAGATAGATGGGTCTTCCTTGGATCATATCAGGAGATTTTAATCAAATCCTTTATGCTCATGAGAAATTAGAAGGACGAACTAGACAGGAGTCTGAAATGGAGCCGTTCAGGAAGGTTGTGGAGCATCTCCCTCGGGAAAACTCGGATCATTATCCTTTACTTATCAGCTTTTTTGGTAAGCACATCTCCCCAAAGAGGATGTTTAGACATAAGAAAAATTGGAGCATAGAGGAAAAGTGTAAGGATATTATCTTGGAGGTCTGGGATAATGAGACCTTCTCTTTGTCTCGGAAGCTCAAAGTTTGTGCTAAGAAACTAGCTGAGTGGAAGGGCTGGTCACTAGGAAAAATTAGGTGGAAAAGATTATTGAAAAAGAAAGAACCGGCATCTGTTACAAGAGGTGATTCTTCAGTACAATCAGAAGCTAACAGGAAAAGATTACTGATGAAGATAGAACTTATGGCATTTAAGAAGGAAATCTATTGGAAACAAAGAGCTCAAGACGAGTGGACATCAGTTGGAGACAAGAACACCAGTTTTTTTTCATGCAAGGGCTTCATATGCAAGAAGAGCTAACTGTATTTTTGGACTAGAAAACCAGGAGAAAAAGATGCAGTATAATTGGAAGGAGATAGAACATATAATAAGGGAGTATTTTGAGAAGCTTATGTCCTCTATTGATCCAGATATTGATCCTTTCTTTGAAGCAGTTGAAGGCAAACTGGAGAGGAATAAGATAGAGAAGCTGAACTTCCCTTACTCGAGAGAAGTAGTAGCAACAGTGAAGGCCTGGGGGGCAGACAAATCACCTGGGCCAGCGGTTTCAACAGTAAGTCCTATAAATCCCACTTGAATATTGTTGGAAACTATTTCATAGCCTTCGTCCAATAAGAAAAAGGAGTTGCAGACATCAATAAGTTCAAGCCAATAGCTTTGTGCAATTTTATTTACAAAATCGTCTCTAAATTGTTGGCTCTTAGAGTGCAAGAAATTTTGCCAAAGCTGATATCTAGTAATCAGGCAGGCTTTATAAGAGGTAGGCTAATAACTGATAATGTCATCTTGACTGGTGAGCTCCACCACTTTAGAGAAAATCTAAGCTACAAAAAGAGGATTTTTTTGCTCTCAAAACTGATCTAAGCAAGGCTTATGACAGAATTAAGTGGATTTTTCTAGAGAGGATTCTAAAAGCTATAGGTTTTCCTCAAAACTGGTTGGGTCCAGTGAAATGTGTCACTTCAGTGAACAGTGCTATTCTGGTGAATGGAGCTTCACGTGAGTTCTTTAAGCAAACTTGAGGGATAAGGCAAGGAGATCCCTTGTCTCCCCTCATGTTTATCCTACTGCAAGAAACTCTCTCCTCTTATTTTAATAAGCTGGATAAGGATGACAATTTTAGGGGAATTAAACTCTCCAAATACAGTCCTTCAATTAATAATCTAGCTTTCGCGGATGATATAATCTTCTTTGAATCTGCATCCCCTCAAAATGTCTCAACCTTACACACTATGCTTAACAAGTTTCTCATCTCATCATCCCACAATATGAACCTTGCCAAATTAGAAATAAAGTTCAGCCACAAATTAAATCCAAGCCTCAAAGATCAACTTTCAAATATCCTAAATGTTCAAGAGGATCCTAATCTGTCCAAATACCTAGGACTCCCTCTGAAATTAGGAAGAAACAAATAAGATCTATTCAAATATCTTATAAACACAATTCAAAGAAGAATTTCTTCTTGGGTTAAGCCTATGTCTCAGGCAGCTAGGTCAATAATGGTGACCAGTGTGCTTCAGTCCATCTCTTGCTTTACTATGTCTCTATTTCAACTCCCAAAAAGCATAATCTCTAAGATCAACTTGATGAACTCTACTTTATGGTGGGGAGGGTCTAAAGGATCCCAGACCATGCACTGGATAAAGTGGAAAAAGATTTGCAACCCAGTTGAAGAAGAGGGAATGGGGTTCAGAGAAGTGGAAACTTTTAATAAAGATATGTTAGTGAAGTAGCTATGGACTCCGTTTTCAAATAATGAGTCTCTAGTAGCTTTGATTATGAAAAATCTTTACTATCCAAAATCTTGTTCAAGAGAAGCAAAAGAAAATCCAAAAACAAGTCCGATCTGGAAAGCTTTTGCCCCTAATATCAGATTCCTGGATATGGGAATGAGGAAACAGATCATCTCAGGAAATTCAAGTCCCTTTTGGATATCACCTTAGATTCCTAGAGCCGGCCTATTTATAGTTCACGCTCCCAGACCCCTTAACAGTCCACCCTTCTAAAAGTCTCTGATGTACTTATTGATGATAAGACTAACTGGGACATTGCCAAACTCAATAGCCTCCTACCTCCTCATGAAAGGGACTCAATCCTCTCAATTACCATAGACCCCATCTCCTCAGATAAGTGGGTATGGCACTACAATAAAGGCTACAAATATTCTATGAAATCAGGTTATACCCACATTTTAAGAACCTTTGATACAGGCCACAACTCCTAGTCCAAATATCAGTCACAAAATCTATTTTAAAACTCTACCAAGTGTCTGTACGCTGAGAGCTAAGTTGAATCGCTGGAAGTTTGTGAACAATATTACTCCGTGCCAAAGCAATATACGGAGGAAAATAGGGGGAAGTACTACCTGTTTCTTTTGTGGAGATCAAGATACCATCTCTCACTGTTTTTTCCACTGTTGTGCCGTCAAGAAAATCTGGGGAAACTTGATTAACACAAAAGATATCCCAGATGGGGATAGTGAGTCTGTTATAGATTGGTTTATCACGATGTGTAATCTTTGGGGAGGAAGAAGTTATCAAGGGTGACCAATCTAATGTGGGTCATATATGATGCAAGAAATAAATACAAACATAATGTAGATCTTGCCTGATGGTCAGTTATTGAACAGAACAAAGCTATCACTGATGCTTATGTAAATTGTGTGCATTTACACTAGCAGGTGCAACCAATACAAGAAGGAAGGAGGTATGAACAAGCAAGAGACAACATCGTATGTAAGCTGGTGCATATGGAAGAGCTTTGGAGAGAGCCTGAAATTTGGAGGCCTAATAAGAAATGAAGAAGGAAAACCAATCCTAGCTTTCAACAAGATGGTAACCAGCACTTCACAAGTGCAGATGACATACATCATAACAGGCAAAATTGTTTTGGAACTTGCACTTTGTGTGGGCAGCCTCAGCATTTGCTGTGAAAATGTGTTTCCTTGGTTCAAGGAGCTATTTCTCAAGAATGTGAAGATCAAAGATCAAAAGAAGAAGAAAGAATGAGAGACTATTAGCTCTTATTAGTTCTTTTGCTAATGTAAAGTGGATAGATAAAGCGAATTTAGAACACTTTTCTACTATTATGGTGGTAAATATATATAATGCTTCATCTTTTGGTATTAAGATATAGAAGGAAAGAAATTCCCCTTAAAATTAGAGTAGCATGTAGCTTGGAGAATGAAAGGCACTGTTTGGATTCAACAAGGAAACGGGAAAGGGAAAGGGAATGGGAAAACAAGGAGAATGGGAAAGGGAATGGGAAAGTATGTATGTTGTTTGGTTTTGTATGTGAATAAATAAGGGAATGATTGTTTAGTTTTTAAAATGAAAATAATGTGTTTGTTTTATTCAATTATTTGTGGACAAATTTACAGGATATCACTAAAAAGTTTGTTAACTCATAAAATATCATAAATTTTTAAAAAAAGTTTTTTCGGTACCACCAAAAATAATTTTAATTCATAAGTTTCTTTGTGAATTAAAAATATTAATATGGTATAATGTGAAAAATGTTATTTATTAACAAGTGAGAATATTTTGATATTAAAAAGTTTAGCATTAGCGATTAGTGATATCCGGTGAATAAAAAATATTTTTTATGGTGTTAGAAAAATATTTTAAAAATTGTGGTATTTTATGAATTAACAAAAATTTTAAAATTATATTATAGATTTTTCTATTATTTATTTGTGTAAACAAATAAATCATGTTGACTTTTTATTTTTAATAATTCCAATTTTGTACTCCCTCCGTCCTGAATTGACCGTCCTGTTTACTATTTGGATATGTCGTTTGACTTCAATTTTTAACATATAAGATAAATTAATTTTGAAAATTTAAGTTTTGCATATGAATCCTTACATTATAAACTATATGTTACAAAAATTAGTTTTATAAAATTATTTTATCTTATATACTTAATATTGAAGTGGAAAAACGTACCATAAAACAAACAGACGGTCAATTCAGGACGGAGGGAGTATTATGTAAAAAAAGAAACAAAAACAAACTGTCGTCCCTCCCTGGTGGTGCTCCCGTACTCACAGTGCGGGACTGGTTTGAGGGGGAAAAGCCATAACATTTCCCATTCCCAATGCACAATTATAGATTAACAAACGATGGGAAGGACGTGTTCCACATCTTTTTCCCATTCCCTCACTTTTCCCTTCGACAAACACTGCGTTAATAAGTTTGAAAGTCAAAGTTTATATAAAACAAAAAAGCGACAGCAAGAAGAATTGTTAGGTACAAACAGTTTCAAGTCTCATTTCCGCGCTTCCATACGGGACGTTACCACCTTCTTGGCAGGACACTTTCATGACTCCCCAGTTTGTCGAAAATATAATAAAGCGAAGCTTCATTATCGTGGTCATGGGCTCGTCAAATCATTGGCCTCTGCGTCTACGATCTGCTCAGATCTGCAGAGATGATTCAAAAGGTTGAACGTTCGGAAGAGTTTCGGCAACGAAGTTCTCTAGTAGTACCTAACCCGATCTGATCACGCTCCTTGGCTTCCACGTCATCCTCCTTCGCGCCTTATTTAACTCCCTTACGCTTTCTTCCCATCGTCCAATTCCCATACCCCTTCTCTCTCTCTTTCAACTGTACTGATGGCGGCTTCGTCTGAAAGAGTCTCATTCCGGACCCAAATCCTGACACGACACCTCCAATCACCCACATCCTCACCTTCCCCTCCTCCATTCACCTCCTCGCCATGCCTCTCCTACTCGCCGCCGGATACGGCGGTCGCTTTCGACACCCGGCAGATGCGATCCCTACTGGACGGCCACAACATCAAGGAACGCGATTGGCTCTTCAATTTGATTATTCAAAGCAACCTCTTCAATCCTAGGAATCTTGGCCACCGGAAATTCGTTTGTCCCGATTACAACCAGTCGATGGAGCAGCAGAGGGAGATGACAATGAGGAGGGTACAGTACTTACTCGAACGAGGGGCGTTCGAGGGATTTCTCACGGGGGAAGGGACTGAGGCTGAGCTGAAGAAGCTCGCTTGCTTTGAGATCTTCGCCATGTACGATCACTCCCTTGCGATTAAGCTCGGCGTTCATTTCTTCCTCTGGTGAGTGCCTTTGAGATGTGGTTTGATTGTGCTTGTGATTGTGGTTTTTGTTTGATGAAAAATACAACAGCTACCTTGTTGATTTTTTACTGGCTTGACTTCAACGTTTGTGTTAACTAACTAAGGGGTATGAATCTTTACTGCACTACTGGTATATAACTGTATATATCTACGGTTTCTTTTCGAGATTATTTATCGTCTTTTTTTCCCCAATACCTCCACTCCCCAGGTCAATAACTCTCTCCCTCCCCAGGTCAATTCCTCTCTCTCAGTCACTTTAACCCACCATAATGGTTCTTCCCCCGGATCAAACCAGCGCGCGGGTCCGTGTCTTTGCCCGCCACCTTCTACCCAATTGTCCTACTTTCATCTCTCTTTCCTCCTCTCCGTGTCTATCTTATTGTCCTCCCGAGCCTACTTTTGCATTCAATGTTAAGGAAATGCGATTGCTTCTCGACGCCCATAATCTCTACGACAGAGATTGGCTGTTTAATCTTATAACTCAAAGCCCTTTGTTTAACTCAAGAAAGATTGGACACAAGGTGTTTGTGGGTGTTGATTATAATCATTCGATGGAGCAGCAGAGAGAGGCTACCATGAGGCAGATTGGTTTTCTGGCTGCTCATGGTGTGTTTAAGGATTGGTTGGTTAATGAGGTTGAGGCTGAGCTGAGAAAGCTGGCTCTGCAAGAGGTTATTAAGATTTTGGGAAAATTCACGAGATACCTGTTTTCTTTCATAATTACATATACCCCTGTGATTTTCGTAATTCAACTTTAAACATGCTTAAATGTTATCCAAAATTGATGAAACTTTACATGGACGATGCTAAAGTGTTATATTTTGGTTCAATATCAAATTTGAAGCTTTTTAAGCTCACATGTGACCTGTGGGACCCAATGAATATGTGACTGTTCATTGGGTCCCATAGGTCACATGTGAGCTTAAAAAACTTCAAATTTGATATTGGACCAAAATATAACACTTTAGCATCGTCCATGTAAAGTTTCCTCAATTTTGGACAACATTTAAGCATGTTTAAAGTTAAATTACTAAAATCACAGGGGTATATTGTGAATTACGAAAGAAAACAGGGGTATCTCGTGAATTTTCCCTAAGATTTATGATCACTCACTTGCTATTAACATTGGTGTTCAGTTCATACTATGGTAATTTCCTCCTTCAGGTTCTTACCTAAATGTTTTGGACTTATTATTTCTGATTTAGTTTGTGGGTACGTAATCTATGGTCTGCCAGTGCTGTTCTGTAGTTAAAAGTGTAGAGAGTAAAAGAATCTGATAGAGAAAATAAACAGCAGGCGTGAGTAATAGTGATGTGATTATTGATGTATGCGATATGCAGTAGTGAAAAAAGCAAGTTGAAGAGAAAATCAGTTTGTGATTGTGGTTTTGGTTTGATGAGGAAGACAGCTACTTTGTTGATTTTTTACTGGCTTGACCTCTATGTTTGAGTTAACTAACTGGGGGGGGGGTATGAAGCTTTACTGCACTGCTGCTATTGGTGAGATGCTTATTTTACCTTTGTTACTTGTGCCATTTCTTGGTTCTCCTGCGCCTGGGAGAAATACTTGTAATTGTGTGCTTAGGCTTATAATTAAATACTTGCTTGCCTTAAATAAGGGTTTGTAAGCGCACTTTATTTTGTTTTTGCTTTCCTTTGATCTCAGGGGTGGAGCTATCCAATTCTTTGGTACAGAGCGCCATCACACAAAATGGTTGAAAATAACTGAAGATTATGGGGTCAAAGGTTGCTTTGCTATGACTGAGTTGGGTCATGGCAGTAATGTGAGTAACAACTTTATCTTGCCAGGGTATCCTTTATAAATGACCGTTTTGGTATAGTTACTTATATAGGCAGGTGCAACACAGTTTCCTTCTATTTTCTTGCCGTTTTATCAATTATTTGCATGTTTTAGGTTAGAGGGATTGAGACAGTCACCACTTATGACTCGAAGACTGGGGAGTTTGTCATTAACACTCCTTGTGAGTCTGCTCAAAAGTATTGGATTGGGGGTGCAGCTAATGTGAGTTACCTTCACTGTTTGTATTCAGTCTCACTTATATGTCTTTCATTTTTCCATGGTGCTCACTCTTCATGTTGGTGTTTGAATATTTTTGCAGCATTCAACACACACTATAGTATTCTCACAACTGCACATAAATGGGAAAAAACAAGGGGTTCATGCATTTATAGTCCAGATCAGAGACGCAGATGGTAACGTCTGTCCAAACATACATATCGCTGATTGTGGGCACAAGATTGGGCTAAATGGTGTTGATAATGGTCGGATATGGTATTATTCCCTGTTTTCGGTGTTACTTTTCGCAATTATAGCTTTCTGTTCATTGGTGTTAGAAATGCCTGGCGTAGTAACATGTCTTTCTTATAGGTTTAACAATGTCCGTATCCCCAGAGAGAACTTGCTTAATTCAGTAGCTGATGTCTCCCCTGATGGTCAGTACCTGAGTTCAATAGAAAACCCTGATCAGGTGATGATTTTGTCAGTTTCAAAACTTTGTAGACCTTTGCCAATTGAAAGTCGTGATTGTAAAAATTTTCACTGCAGAGATTTGCAGCATTTCTAGCTCCTCTCACATCTGGTCGTGTAAATATTGCTGCCAGTGCAGTGTATATATCCAAGGTAGGTAACTGTAGCTTTTTCTATGCACTTAAATAGGTGGAAATTAATTGCGGTTGTCCAAAACACTAGAATCTGAAATGATACTTCTTTTTCATGTTAGATTGGTTTGGAAACTACTATAAGATATGCTTTGTCACGTCGAGCCTTCTCACTTGCTCCAAATCAACCTGAAGTTCTGTTGCTTGATTACCCAAGCCACCAGCGTCGTTTATTACCACTTCTTTCCATGACGTAAGTAGTTCATATTCATCACGCAGGCTTCACTAAATAATGCTTTAGTAGGCTACGCAGAGGCCTCTGGATGACTCTAAGAGCGAGGCTTTATTGTTTGAGTTAGTTGACTTGGTTCTGTGTAAATCTCAATCATTCTTAATCTATGAATTTTGTGTCAGGCTTTTATTAACATCTTCTCATACTTACCTTGCAGATACGCCATGAATTTTGCTGCAAATTATCTGAAGTTCCTATACGTGAGGAGAACTCCTGCAACAAACAAAACAATCCATGTTGTATCCAGTGCGCTTAAGGCCACGATAACTTGGCACAACATGAGAACTCTTCAGGTTGCTTCCTCAAAGTGCAGAAAATTCTGTTACCTGCCTGCATAATTATTTCTTCTGTCACCAGGCTAATATTGTCTCTGTAATCAATTTGATATACTTATAGGAATGCCGTGAAGCCTGTGGTGGACAGGGTTTGAAGACTGAAAATCGTGTCGGTCATCTGAAAGCAGAGTACGATGTGCAGTCAACTTTTGAAGGTGACAATAATGTACTGATGCAGCAGGTAGGCACTCTACATTCTTTGGTACTATTGCAATCAAAACCAGTTCAAATTTCTTATGTTGTGTTGATGCAGACGAACCAAATTAATCATATCTTCATGCATCATTTCATCTGTTTTGCATCCAAATGAGGCATGATGGATATCGAGGGTATCATGGATTCGGGGTATGCTAGTGGCGGATCCAGGAGCTTTGTTTGGGGGGGGGGGGTTTTTTCTGACGCTATCATACTTTAAATAGATATCATTTATAATTTTTCAAAAAATTGTCAAAACCCCCCCCCCCCCCCCCCCCCCCCCCCCCCCCCGATCATAACAAGGCGAATACCAAAAGTATAAAAAAAAATCTGTTTTGCATCCAAATAGATGATAGTCCTGATTTAGGGTAGGGACTTGCGATAAGACACTACAATCTCATTGATTTTCATGAACTTTTCAGTTGTAATGGTTGCTTAAGAGCCAGTTGTGATTGTCAGTGTTAATTTATTTATTCATTTTCTATGATCACCTTGTATATATACTAATGCAAATACATATTGCATTGATCGCTTTAATCTCATGTGTTATGCAAATGTTTGGAGCACTAGTGTATCTCGACTTTAGCAAAACTCAGGCTGCTGATAGAAAAGAATCAAAGATCTCTACATTTCTGTCTTCAAGTCGGTAATACTGGAAACTGTGACTACATGCACATTTTTAGGTTAGCAAAGCGCTTCTTGGAGAATTCATAGCTGCCCAAAAGAGTAAGAAGCCCTTCAAGGGATTGTGGTTGGAGCATATGAACAGAGCTTGCCCGGTCATTCCTACCAAGCTGGACAGCAGTGACCTAAGATGTAGCCAGTTCCAAGTATATGTCCGCTCTTTTGTCAATTATGATTTGAATCTTATCAGTCACTTTTAAGGTGTTAAAATCTCCCCTTCACTGTTTCTTATGAGCAGACAGACATCTTTTGCCTGCGAGAAAGAGATCTGTTAAATCGCTTTGCAAAAGAAGTGTCATCGTATCAGAAACAAGGGCAAAGCAGAGAGCAATCTCTTATGATGGTAACATATTCATATCCTTCTTTTTTTTAAAAAAATAGTCACTTCGACATTCCCTTTGAGCTGAAAATTGATCATTTTGGTGTTCTTTCCAGACTTACCAAATTGCGGAAGATCTGGCCAGAGCTTTCGCAGACAAAGCCATTTTGCTAACATTCATTGAAACTGAAACAAAAGTTTCAGCTGGTCCCGTTAAGGTATCTATGATTGCATCGATTCATGTGTCTTTTCTTTTCTTTGCAGTGATATAGTTGAGGAATTCTAGGCAGAAATTACGCGGCTTGAGGTGCACTAGAAAGTGTTGAGATGTAGGTGCATATAGGGAAATTAATTTTTGGTGAATTTGTTTGTTCCTTAGCAACAGACGAAACCTTTCTTCCTTGACCCAGACAGATGTCAGATGTTTATGCCTTAAAACTCCATTTTCTCAAATCATAGTGCACTTTTCTGCATTTTGGCCTCACATTTTCGGCATAAGTGTAGGCTTCAAACCTTTTGAGCCTAAGGTTCTGACTTCTGAAATTGATAATGTTGATAACGGTTCATTTGTTTCTGTGAGAAGAAACACTGTTTCCAACTCATGCAACGCTTACTACGGATGCGGTCTGTGAGATGAGAAGTAAACTGATGGATTGTTCACATGAGTATTCAAATGAACTCCACCATTCTGCCATGGCAATGACAGCTAACCTTCACAACATGATGACCATTTCAGGATGTCTTAGGACTGGTGAGATCTCTGTATGCTGTCACCATCATGGAAGAAGACGCTTCCTTCCTCAGATATGGTTACCTTTCCACAGAGAATGCAGCATCAGTGAGGCGGGAGGTGATGAAACTATGCAGTGAACTGCGGCCCCATGCACTTGCACTGGTCAGCTCATTTGGCATTCCTGATGCATTTTTGAGTCCCATAGCATTTGACTGGATCGATGCAAATTCATTGTCTTCTGGACAACATTAAGAAGCAACCATGGGCTGGTATATCCATCCTTCCCCCCTCAGTAGGGCTTGAAGACAATAAAGAATGTATCAACTTGCTTTTTCATTTTCAGCAGTAGCATTAAACTATAGTATAGTGGGCATCCAAGAAGAGGCTTAGATTTGTGTCAAAAGAAATAAAAGCCTATCGAGTGAGTGATACAAGGATTTGTAAGCGTCTATGGCTTTTCAAAACTTTTTTTTTTTGCCGTTGGTATTTCCGTTTACTTTATAATATTTGTAGCCGTCTGTTTTTTTTTAAAAAAATATTTACTGTTATATAAAAAACGTTAAAATGTCCCAATAAATACATCAAATCTTAGTTTATGATTATAAACTATATTATTATGAATATTTTTAAAAGATTTAACCTAAGTACTATGCATCATATTGCCCACCCACACTCGCTGGAATGATTCGTGGATGGTAGTGTGGACTGGGATGTGTTTTTGTGGGCAGTTAGGATGGGGAGGTCATCCTTGTAGGAGTTCATGGTCAATTTGGAGACTTCTTGTCTACTTACGGTGAGGTAATTAGCTGTTGAGACGGCCGCAAGGACGGGTCATCGGGTGGTGCAATTCTTATTTGATTGTAAGACTATTGTCGACTATTTGAACACAGGTGCAACGCCGACTTTGGACCAGACCATCAAAACAATTCTGGATCAGGTCTTAACTAAACTTAATAAACGAGGTCTAATGGTTCTTTGTCCCAAGAAGGCTGACAATCTAACCAACCTAGCTTGACATTTACAACTTGCACGTTATACTTGGAAATCACATGAATTTCCACCTTATGTACTCAGTTCTTGCTCTAATTAATATAGAACTTCTTTTCTTCAAAAAAAAAAAAGATTAAAAAAAACAAAATATGTAATTATCCATAGGTACGTCTGGAATGGAAAGAGAACAAAGAATGACCGATATGTATGTATAACGTCGTTTGATATCAGTTGTTTGATCAACTGTTGGATGTTATAGGAATAACACTATTACATTGCAAACTAGTATTCTGTTACAAGATGTAATAATTAGTTGCTATCCTAGCTGGCACACTACTATAAATAGCTATGACTGATTGTAACAAATATACATTCATAATACAAAGCTCATTCTATTCCTTCTTCTCTCGGTCTCGTCCCTCTTGCCAAGCTGGCTATCTTCTGCAGCTTGCAAGGTTAGTGAAATTGGTGTTTTTCAAGAACACTGGTTTCTTCTTCCCATGGTTTCTCTTCTGTCTGATCTTCTATCTCATTACTCTTCTGCTGCACTGTTACATTGCTGTAACATAGGTATCAGTTTCCAGTGATTCTGTGACAAATGGCGGAGACACGTAATAGCCAGTTGATCAGAGAGGCAGTAAAGGAATTAGAAGCAACGTTTCAGCCTCAGATCCAGGCCTTGATTACGGAGCAACATGCTAAGATGGAACAGAGCATTACGGAGCAAAATGCTAAAATGGACAGAAGCATCGCTGAACTTTTTGAAGCATTGCGCGTGCACACGTCGGGAACGGATCGGCATCCAGTGGAGTCTGATCGTTCTTCTGGTGAGACGTCCAGTCACCGTAACTCATATTCTGGAGTAACACGCCTGGCAAAACTAGATTTCCCTCGATTCAATGGGGAAAAGGTGAAAGAATGGCTGTTCAAGGTTGAGCAGTTCTTTGCTATAGATCATACGCCGGAGGAATCAAAAGTCGGTATTGCGTCAATTCATTTCGACTCTGTTGCGGCCTCCTGACATCAGTCGATGGTTCAATCTGTAGCGGGGCAAGCGTTGAGTCCCGACTGGTCATTATACAAGGAAGCTGTTAAAGAACGCTTCGGTGAAATCTTGGACGATCCGATTGCGGAGCTCAAAGCTCTTCAGGAGACGGAAGGGATCTTGGAGTACCACAGCCAATTCGAGCTCATACGTACTCGAGTTTCTCTGCCAGAAGACTACCTGGTGAGTGCTTACCTGGCCGGACTGCGTAATGATACGCAAATGCATGTTCGCATGTTTCAACCCCGTACGATTCAGCAGTGCTTGTTATTAGGTCGCCTTTATGAAAAAGCACATCCACGTCGTGCCGGTGCTCCGAGTTGGCAGTCGGTAAAGAATCCAGCGACTAATCCATCTGCGAAAGGGCTGTTGCCCACTCCAAAGGAATTCGACGTTCGAAAGACTCAAGCGGAGAAAGGTAAAGAAATCTTTGCTCCTAAAAAATTCTTAACGACGGAGCAAATGAAGGACCGTCGAGCTAAGGGTCTTTGTTTCTACTGCGACGAGAAGTATACCCCAGGCCACCACTTGAAACATAAAAAAGCTCAACTCTACCTTCTTGAATGTGAAGACGAGGATGAGAGTTTTTGTAACACCCCTCACCACTAACACGATATAATCTCTCACGTAGCAATAAATAAAACGTCTCGCAACGGAAAATAAATAACAAATACAAACTCACTCGGGTGTCACCGGCCATTACTCGCCCATGCGAGCAACGTAGCCAAACCACATCCAACTTCCAAAATAAACAAACTGCTAACCGCAGTGATAACGAGAAACTCCTATACATCATACTAAGTCCATAACCATAAACATCGACAAGTGAGCGACTACCCAATCCTGAATACACAACCTTACCATGATACAATTCACCATCTTCATTGCTATACAACATCTCCAGTTACCCTGTTCCTGCTCTTCAGCTCCGACAATGGTCAACAACCTGAAATGGTGTAGTATCAGCGATAGACGCTGAGTATGCCGGGCCTGGACCCTAGTGGTCACTTGTCATTTTAACCACTTATTATTAGATTGGTTTCATGCTTTTCTTTTTACAGTTATAACCAAAACTGAAGCATAAATGTATAGTATACATAATCAACCATCCAAATATCCATAAACTTTTAACCATCCATCCAATCCAAACATCCATTTAATATTCCATACAATCATTTATATATCGAACGTATCGAGTAATAACAATATAATGTACAATGTACATTCGCCGTAGCGTACAGTTCTCATATTTAATTTACCTTAGCCTTGTAGGCTCCATCCAACCATCAACACACAATGAAATAACCACAAGTATAACCAATGAACAACAAAGCGAAACAACGAGAATAATAAACAAGTATTTAGTCTCGTCCATGGTATTGTTCGCCACTGTATAAGTCTCAATTGTTTTAGTTGTTCAGTTATACCTAGTGACAATGTCTCGTTAAAACGACATGTCTCTAGTTACCCATATATTATGGCGGGTCACCCACGGCAGTAGCCACTCCAACGGTAGAGTCTCCGACCAACGAGCCATTCTAGCTCACGGGAAATTTTCTTGATACTTACGGACCCGTACGCGGACATCCTGGTATCGTTTTTGTGATCACAGCGCGCACCAAGAGCCACATCCTCTTGGCTTTACTTCCATTCCATTAATTAATTAATTATACCATCGCATCGCATTACCAAATTTTCTAACACAGCAGACTAAGGTCATTAGTCCAATCCGGAGTCTGTAAACTCGGGATCCAGTGCTAGATACAAGAGCGGCGTATAGAAAGGCCAATGCTCCGTATAAAAGTCTCAGATAATATGTATATGTTATTATCATAGTGCTACAACGTTTTACTTACGTTCCTTATATTTCATATAAGATAGCACCATAGCCGCTAGTTCGTTTTATATATAGGTTCATATATACGAACCAATACTGTTAACTCAACAACAGTAAATGATAAGCAGCTATAAATATACAGTTCATGCATATTAATTATCACATTCAGACAAACAATCTTATCACAGATCACACAACAACATACAAGTTATATCAACCAAATCCGAGCCCAAGGAGCAACCTTAGGACAACTCGGATCAAACCCCTTTACATACCGTTCACCCTGATTGTATTACGGTGGAGTATGAATCAGCAAGATCCTATGCTCCGTGTAGTCCGCTAGCTCGTCGAGCGTCTTGTCAGAGGTACAATCTAAACGGTAATAAACTATAAGTCAGTCTCCATGACTAACTACATCCGGTATCTCCGAATAATAAGTAACCCCGACAGTTCACCCCTGTTTTCTACAGTTGTTCGTTACGGGTTTCTCTAAAACAGTCGGTTTTGTTACTTATAACGCGTACGTCATAATATTTCAACTGTTAAGTTTAATTCACTATTTCCTTTTTAATCTTATCCACCATCTAGTTTAGGTACGTAACCCATAGTTGCATGTATGCATGCATGATTATATTATATTATATTCTTTTTCTTATTGTATCATTTATTTTATTGTATTCTCTTTCGTATTGTTTTATTTTCCCACCATCCTTCATAATTCGACATGTTGTATAATCCCTTTATCTTTAGCAAATAATATTTGCTTCCAAAACTCATAACTTATAGTTCGTAACTATATTTTTTTTTAACCACCACCATTAAATCATATGGTTTCCAACCAAAATATATATCCACCTTATATACATTATCCTTGTGTATGTATATATTTACCACGTAGGTAATTCCCATGAGTTTAATAAACTCTTATATCATATGTTACATTTTATCATCTTATGTTAGATGATTATTCCCATTAGTTGTATTGTATTGTACAACTTATATTAAGATTGTTATCCTAATATTATGTAACATTTTATGTTGTACATTTACAACTCCTAAGGTTCATTCCATAAACACCTTAGTTTATAAATCCCATTTATTTATAGTTTGTCACATTATTTTATGTGAGTACCCTTCCTTATATTAATTCCATCTAAACCATATCATTGTCATAACATTTATAACATTATAGACCTTAGTCTAAAATTCATCTTTCAACTCTTATTAACTCGGTATAGCCCTTAACTTATTTAAATTCCGTTTTGACCACATAACATTATGTAATGTTATACCACATTCTAATATCATTTGATATGATATTTTTATTCCCTTTAATTTATTCCTATAGTTTTTATACAAAACTATCTCATATTGCCTCATAGGCATATATTAAACCTTATACTTCTCCGTAAACCATAATTTCCTTTGTTTACAAAATCACCCCTTTCTTTTTACCATGTTATATATACCATTTAATATAACATTTCTAACTTATGAAAGAGTATAACCTATGGTTATTTTTTGTAAATTCCGAACAGCCCTTGTGCTATTCTACAATTGCCATTTGGCCCTATTTATAACATATAGTTTTACCATATCATAAAAATCATATCTTATACACATATCTCAATAGATACTCTTATATAATTCTAAAAATCACCAAATTCCACCAAAGGGTTATAAATATCCTTATTAACCCATATATTTTCGATATTTACCATTCCACCATCTATTTTTCCCCAAAGTGTCATAATGACATAATAACTATATATTTACATATATAGTTTATTTTAATTCCAAAATCCACCAAATAAATTCCTAAAAATTCTTAATAGCCCATGGGTGTTTTAAAATACCATTGTACACCCTTTATTTTTGGTAATAACATATTTACCACATATGTTATAAAAATATTACCATTAAATACATAACTTATTATAAAACCTTAAATAAGTTATCTAACTTATTTATTTTGGTCAAAACCTAGCACATGGTCAATGTTGACCTCCTTAATATTTCCTTGACCACCAATTCCTTATAATTACGGTTTGCACCCAAACTTTCTAGAAATCACCATTTAACCCCAAAACTTTATAAAATCTTATAAACTTTATTTTAACTCCTTTTTAACTCTAATTTTCGGCTTTATTTTTCTAAAGTCCCTAAATTTAATTTAATTACACTATAACCCCTTATTCATTTCGGTAATAATTATATACCACCTAAGCTTAAATAAAAGCTTGTAAATGCATAAATAAAATGGCCTAAAATACATGGCCTTATTACAAACATTGTCTTGCAAAATAAATTACACATAAATGTCCCAAAAATACATATAAATTTCGGCCTCACCATATAATTTTCATTTATTTACCAAACTTCCACACAATGTCTTAAATTTGACATTTATGCTTGTTTAATTAGTTATAAAATTTATTAAACCATTCCTTAAACATTTTAAGGTCAAACAAGACCTTATTTTACCTCTTCACTCACGGCAATTAATATACACACACTTAAACTTGTGTTAATGTATCAAGTTAAGGTTTTAAGTGATTTATACCTTGATTTAGCTTAGGTAAAGCCTTGTTTGGGTTCGCCACCTTAAGGAGAAATTCTCCACAGCTTGTTTTACATGTTTTCAACAGAAACCAAGGCCTAGTTAGTCTCCAAGAAAGATCTAACCATAAGAAGTAATTTTGTAATTTAAGAAGAAAAAATCACCTTAAGAATGCAAGGAGAGTTCAAGATGGTTTCGACCTGAATCAAACACACCACAAGGTGTTAGATCTACTATATTGACATAGGAAATAGCTAGATCTCAACAAGCTGCCTTGTTATTAGGTTTTACCTTGGAAAAATGCCTTAAAAGAGGGTATTTCCTTTGGATCTCGGCCATCCTTGCTCCAAATGGCTAACCAACTGATTCCACATGAAAAGGAGAAGAAAATGAGGCTATGACCAAAGTTTCACAGCCGAACTTGAAGGGAATCAAAAGTTATGAGCTTAAAGCACATTTTTACCTTAAAATGAGATTTTGAGCAACCTTGGTCTCTAAACTTGTTTCATTCGAATTTGATTGATGTTATAACCTTAGAACACTGAGAATAAGCCATAGGAACTGATTAGTCACGAGATCTAAGCATAGGTGGTGAAGAGATGAAGAAAAAGAGCCAAAAACAAGCCTTAAATTAATTCGAAGCTTAGAAGTTAGGTTTACCTTCCCAACTGAAGAAGTTCGGTTGAGAGAGCTTGGGAGAGCTTGGAGGAGCTGCTTCACCGAAATGAATGCAGCTAGGAGAGAGAGAGTGACTAGAATGGCTAATATTTGATTGAAAATGCATTATTGATTAGTTTATTGTCTCATTATTGGAGGTGACTCATCAAAGAGATAAGGAGGGGACATGGGGTCGGCTGATTGAAGAGAAAGGAAGGCTCCCACGAATTGAGGCTTGATTGATCAAATAATGGAGCCTAAAGTGAGTGTATAAACTAATAAAAGGCAAAAGTAGCCTTAATTTAAGGAGACTTATTTAAGTCTTGTTTATTGTATTGGAAGTGACGAAATTTGACTCCCCCCCTGTGTATGTCGACCTCATGTGGTCCAAGGGGTCAAACTTTGACCTCTTGACCATTCTTAGTCAATGTTGACTCAAGCGGGCCCCCTTTTAGGGTTTTATTAATATTTTAATATTAAATTTGTAAAAATTTGTAAATTTCTGGAATTAAATTCCTAATATCATATATATGATATTTTATTATATTTAAAGGTATTTATAACCTTTTAGCCCATTTAAAACCAATTTAGAAGGCGATTACACAAAAACGTGCTTTAAGGAGTTTTAGTGCACATTTTGTGTCGCAAGGTGTTTCTGGGCTTGGTTTTCTTTGACAACGGTTTTGTTGTGTTCCTTACATGATATTTGATCATGGTATCAAATTTTATATCATTTAGAGGTCATTAGATTTTTAAGGTTTCTTAGAGCACCTTTTTGCCCTTTTTGACCCTGAAGCATGAAAGTGCTTGTTCTTTGTGTTGGAGTGTTGCCCAACAATTGTAATATGTTTAGTAATGTGTTAATATGCTTAGGACAAATTTTTAGGTCCTAAGTAGTTCATTTGGGTATTTATTTACCCTTAACAGTCAAAGGGTGCAACATCTTGTTTTATGTTGACCACTGTTGTTCTCAGTTGACTTTTAAGGCATGTTTAGGCCTTAATTAATATGATTAAATATTTAATCCATGTTTTATAAGTTTGGGGTATTTCAATCTACCCCCCTTAAAAAGACTTCGTCCCGAAGTCTCTTAATCAAATAGGTAAGTATATAAATGTACAACTACCCATTATTCCCATAATGTATATCTATGTGATATATCATTTACACACATCGTATTGCGCTTATACAGCACATAGCCATCACGTTGTGGCGTTAGTTCAATCATATATGGATATAGGTGATCCATCAGCACCATTATTTCCTATCAGTTCTACAAGTCCTGACAACCTTCCTGAGGTGTCCATAACGTTCCATTGTTCCACATTCCATATCTAATGATTCATTTCGTATCTAGGCGATACCATATGTAATCATTCTATAAAACAATATGAATACATATCACAAATAGCATAAGCAAGGTGTTACACACCTGGTGTAAACACATCATTCATACAGGTATCTCGTAAGATACATACATACCAATGCACATCACACAAGAACAGACCAAACAACGCACGCCCCGCGTATCAACCATAACCATCAAAACCAATTCACTGTATGCCATGCATACGAAATAATTCACATACCAACCAAAACAAACCTCGTATGCCCCGCACACCACCAATTCTTTGTATGCAATGCATACTAAACAAACAAACATTTAGTGCACACATGTGCATAGCCAAGAGGCTCTACCCCCCTTAAAAAGGGTTACGCCCCCGTACCCCACAAGTATACAACAGCCGCTCAACAAGGAGCGCTGGATACTTGGCTCTCAAAGAGTTCTCCAACTCGTGGATTATCCTCATATCAGAGAGACGGGTATGACTCTAGCCCTTCAGGGTTCCACAATATATAAAGGTGAGGCACTGATCTTTTTGTGCTCTCTCCCAAGTTCATTCTTTTGGGCCCACTCGCTCCGTATGAGGTGTAGACCCATGAACAAAGGCTCAATTTGCCTCTTTTTTTTCATTGCTGTGAATCCACTGGTTTGGATCACTAGCATATATGCGTGTGTCTTCTCTCACTGACATTCAGTTTGAGATGTAATATGACATTGGCTACTGTTAGTACTTAGTGCTCTTTGCACTTGTCTTTGTAATACTAAGACGTACCAGCCTATATGTCCACAAAGATGATGTTTGTCATCCATGTCTCCTGGTGATTTGTTCCAGAGTAATACTCTGTTGTAGTTATCTCTTTTTTTTCCGTTTTTTTTACACACTCTTGTTGATATCCACTTTATCTTTCTGCATTCCCATTAGATTAATAACTGCGCGAGTGCAATACCAAAACACTCAGTCATACAGAGTGCAGAGGCGTAAACGCTCAACAGCTAATATCCAATGAGGCAAATAGAAAAGATGTGCGAATTATCCTGTGAGTGGTACATTCCGAATCCACTGTTCCTTGAGCAAGGTTTCTGCTATCATATAGCTTTATCTTTTCTCCTTGCGTAGTCACTTGTTTATATCTATATCATCTGGTAGATTTCCTCTGGATTGCAAGCATTAGCTCGATCCTTATGAGGATTCTACATATTTTCGTCCATAATGGGTTTTCCTGTTGCTTTTTTTTTCGGTTTCCTGTCCTTAAACGGTTCCTTTGTCTTCTCTGTATACTGTCCACTGTTCTCTGTTGAAGGTTCTTTTTTGGTTTTTTTTTCCTAGCCTGTTGGTTTAACTGCGGCTCTTCTCGTCCATCTTCGAGGTAATATGTCTTACTGTCCGTAGAATGGAGTTGACTACTTCTCGTGTTCCTAACACTACTTGTCTACTTGCATGGGGTACCGTACTGATACATTACTACTTACCCGACTAACTCATAAATAAGTCTGTCAGGCCCACATGCTCCTAACGGAGTGCGGTCGTCCCATGACTCGTTTAGTAAACTGGTAATGTCTGTCACACGGTTGTTGTGAAGTATTCTTTTGTCAATCTCCCTTTGATGGATATCCTTTTTTTTCTTCTTCTTCTTCTTCCTTCTTCCCTTTTTTTTGTTTTCTCTTTGCTTGTTTTTTTTTGTGTGTAATAATTCCTGTTATCAGTTATCCTGTAATAAGTGCTATCGCCTTTGTGGCAACCGTGGTAATTGGTATCATAGACTGGTATTATTCAACTCGGTGTAAGTAAAATCCGTGCTATATTAGCAAACTTGTTTCTCCTTTTTTTTTTGATTTCATTGAGTACAACACATTTTCCTTTTCTCCCTGTTTTTTTTTTCCGGTCATATCTCATCCATAGTTCATATTTGTTCTCTCCTCCGTTTAATTGGATGTATTGCAGATTGCATAATAGCTTGAGCAACTTGGCTCTTCACTACCCAACCATCCTCACTGACGGTTGTGCATCTACAACAAAGGTATGCTTGTCCATGAGGACAAACATTCATCACTGGTAGTGATTAGCATTAAATGCCGGTATTACACTGTTGGTATTTGGTTTAATAAGCCTGGTCTGGAAGTTCCCAAATAATCAAAACTGGTGTGGTTTACAATCACAGTGTTGTAAATTTCCCAGTTGCTTGTGGTTGGACTAACGGTCCTTCCAAGGTTGCATGGGTTTCTAATCTCAAGGTTTGTATGAAAAAGTTGAAAAACATTTTTTTATAAAAGGTTAAAAGAGTAGTAGTTGTTGTAGTTGCATTTGCAGTAGCTGTTACTGTTGCTGTCGCTGCACTTGCTGTAGCAAGTGCGCAAGGCAGATGAAATTCAGTAGTTTATTGTCATAGCGCTTGCAATAGCAAGTGCGCCATGCAGGTGAAATTTGGTTCAGTAATTCCCGGACTCATTGACTCTACGTCATTGAGTATTGCTACATGATAATGTAAGCATAAACATCCGTTCATATATATATCCGTCAAGGTTTAAAGCTTATAGGTACTGAGTACACACAACTAATCCCAAAGTCTTACACAAGAGGCGAGTGGTCAATGACACACCCACATTCTTATAACATAGCTCCTTCTAACATCCAAGGTAAGCACACAACATAGTAAGTAAACAAGTCTTCCACCAGCGGTCTCATGGAGTTAGGGGACTCATGCCCTATCACTCCCGCCCTTCAGGGATCCAGCATCAGTAGATGTCTGGCCATCCTGACCGCCTCGTGGTACTCCAGATCCTCCAGCTGAGGTCTTCTGAGTATTCTTTGGTGGCCTGTAATTACGGCTCTCAGGGTCATCCAGCACTCGAATTCCCTATGGACTCTCTTTCTTGCAGCACCGATAGACAACTTTGCGGCCTTCGCAATCGACCCCAGGATGGTCTTTCCCACAACGCTTACATAAAATGGCGCGGGGGGCTGTCTGGTGCCTAATGGTAGTAATTAAGTTTAAGTTACAATCTGATGATTTAAAGGTTAAGGTCACAATTCATTTAAGAGGTAGGGTTCTCACCCTTAGAAGGTGCTGCTGGTCTCAGAGGCTTACCATCAATAGCTGGGCCGGTCAACTGAAGGACGGGCTCTTCCCTTTCTTTCCCTTGTGACCTGTTGCCCTTTCTTTTTGAAAGACTTCCTGTTTAAATGTTTCGGTCAGTATCTGTAAGGTATTTAGTATGGTAAACAATTTAGAGTGGGATAAGTCCTTACTTTCCCTTCCCTGGCTTCCTCCTGGAGATGCTCCTCCACCCTCAGACTCTCCCTCAGGGTTCTTCCTTTTCTTTGCCCCTAGAGTCTTTCCCGAGTCTGAAGTGTTAGCTCCGTCCTCGAGGTAGCCTCATAACACTCCTGGAATCTCCTTGGTAAGTTCTCACAAGTTAATTGGTAATGTAGTAAGTAAAGAATCTTATGGCTTTCATGTTGGCTGGGATGGTAGTGGAGGTGCACCCATCGCCATCTGAATGCGAAATAATAATCCTCCCCGGAACTTTCGACCTTCACGGTCTCTGAGTAATCCACCGGGAATGAAGTCCAGCTGACCAATGAATCGAGCGTAATACTCATCCACGGTCAGACCTCCTTGGGTCAGGTCTCGGACCCCAGGCGCTTCTTTGTTCGAGATGTGCGGGTAGTACTTCCCTCTCAGCAACTCGACAAAGGCAGCCCACGAAAAGTCGGGTGTAGCCAGGTGATGGTGTAACACCCCTCTCCATAATCACGATATAATCTCTCACGTAGCAATAAATAAAACGTCTCGCAGCGGAAAACAAATAACCATTACAAAACTCACTCGGGTGTCACCGGCCGTTACTCGCCCATGCGAGCAACGCAGCCAAACTGCATCCAACTTCCAATATAAATAAACTGCTAACCGCAGTGATAACGAGAAACTCCTATACGTCATACTAAGTCCATAAACCATAAACGTCGACAAGTGAGCGTCTACCCAATCCTGAAAAATACATAACCTTACCATAAGACCATACACCATCTTCATTACTATACAACATCTCCAATTACCCTGTTCCTGCTCTTCAGCTCCGACAACGATCAACAACCTGAAATGGTGTAGTATCAGCGATAGACGCTGAGTATGCCGGGCCTGGACCCTATTGGTCACTTGTCATTTTAACCATCTTATTATTAGATTGGTTTCATGCTTTTTCCTTTTTACAGTTATAATCAAAACTGAAGCATAAATGTATAATATACATAATCAACCATCCAATATTCATAAACATTAATCCATCCAAATATCATAAACATTAGTCATCAATCCAAACCAAACATTCATAGAATATCTCAAACAACATTTGTATATCGAACGTATCGAGCAATAACAACAATATTTTGTACAATGTACAATCGCCGTAGTGTTCACCATCCACTGTCAATTTATTTTAGTTTGGCTTTCAAGCCCCATCCATATGTACAATGTACATCGCCGTAGCGTACAGTTCCCATAGTTAATTTACCTTAGCCTTGTAGGCTCCATCCAACATGTTTAATTAATGTCAGTAGGGCGTCATGTTAGGACAACCCGATAACCTCACCATGGACAGTAGTCCCCCGTACACACAAAGGTGCTCATTTCGCCAGAGGTCCGGAGGCCCCTGACTCACTTATGTCTCGTAAGACGTCCATAAAAAGGTCGTAGCCACCTGATCCACGAACCTATTTGGGCTCGTTGGATATAACCTGGAGCGGAATCCAATTAGGAAAACCCTCAGTGATCACAAATGCGCAACCAAGTGGTTCGTAAACCACCGGGATTCCTCACCTCAATCTCATACCATCACTCTCATAATGTTTAAGATCTGCTCTTGGTCTTATGGAGAATATTTATTAACCAGCGGCCCAATGGGTCACGCTACCTAGAAGTCAGCTAGGTGATATTTATGTTAGAGATCCATGCTCTAGAGACCGACAATGTCGTGACTCGTCCCTAAGTGTTTTACTTAGTTACCATATACTTAATATTAATATCATGGTATTATACCAAGTAGCCGTCATGTCATCACAACGCATATGTATGTTGTATAAGTCGATCTATAGTCGACGTAGTGTTAGTCCCGTAGGACGCTCGTGCATAAATAATTAATGCAGTAGCACACAATCACATACATGTATCCACACATAACACACAAGTTATATCAACCAAATCCGAGCCCAAGGAGCAACCTTAGGTCAACTCGGCAAACCCCTTTACATACAGTTCACCCTGATTGTATTACGGTGGAGTATGAATCAGCAAGATCCTACGCTCCGTGTAGTCCGTTAGCTCGTCAAGCGTCCTTGTCAGAAGTACACTCTAAACGGTAATAAAACTATAAGTCAGTCTCCATGACTAACTACATCCGGTATCTCCGAATAATAAGCAACCCCGACAGTTCACCCCTGTTTTCTACAGTTGTTCGTTACGGGTTTCTCTAAAACAGTCGGTTTTGTTACTTAAAACGCGTACGTCAAAACTATTTCAACTGCTAAGTTTAATTCTTATATTTCTTTTAATCTTATCCACCATCTAGTTTAGGTACGTAACCATAGTTGCATGTATGCATGCATGATTATATTATATTATATTCTTTTCTTATTGTATCATTTTTTATTGTATTCTCTTTCGTATTGTTTTTATTTTCCCACCATCCTTCATAATTCGACATGTTGTATAATCCCTTTATCTTTAGCAAATAATATTTGCTTCCAAAACTCATGACTTATAGTTCGTAACTATATTTTTTTAAATAACCACCACCATTAACTCATAAGGTGTTCAACCAAAATATATTTATCCACCTTATATACATTATTCTTGTGTATGTATATATTTTACCACGTAGGTAATTCTCATGAGTTTCATAAACTCTTATATTTTGTGTTACATTTCATCATCTTTTATTAGATGATTATTCCATTAGTTGCATCATATTATACAACTTATATTAAGATTGTTATCCTAATATTATGTAACATTTTATGTTGTACATTTACAACTCCTAAGGTTTTCCATAAATACCTTAGTTTATAAATCCCATTCACTTATAGTTTGTCACACCATTTAATGTGAATACCTTATTTGTATTAATTTCATTAAACCACCTTAATACCAAATAATTGTTATAACATTTATAACATTATAGACCTTAGTCTAAAATTCATTTTCCAACCTTTATATTTTCGGTATAGCCCTTGAATTTATTTAAATTCCCTTTTTGACCACATAACATTATGTAATGTTATACCAAAATACTAATATCATTTGCTATGATATTTTTATTTCCTTTAACTTATAATCTATAGTTTTTATACAAGACTATTGTGTATTGCCTCATAGGCACATATTAAACCTTATACTTTCCTTAAACCATAATTTCCTTTATTTACAAAATCACCCCTTTCTTTTCACCATGTTATATATTCCATTCAATATAACATTTCTAACTTATAAAAGAGCATAACCTATGGTTATTTTTGTAAATTCCGAACAAGACCTCAATATACATTTATATTGTCATTAGGCCCAATTTATAACATATAGTTTGATAATATCATTAAAACTATATATTATACATATATCTCAACAAATACTCTTATATAATTCTAAAAATCACCAAATTCCACCAAAGGGTTATAAATATCCTTATTAACCCATATACTTTTGATATTTACCATTCCACCATCTATTTTTCTCCAAAGTGTCATAATGACATATTAACTATATATTATTCATATATAGTTTATTTTAATTCCAAAATCCACCAAATAAATTCCTAAAAATTCCTAGTAGCCCATGGGTGTTTAAAATACCATTGTACACCCTTAATTTTTGGTAATAACATATTTACCACATATGTTATAAAAATATTACCGTTAAATACATAACTTATTATAAAACCTTAAGTAAGTTATCTAACTTATTTTATTTTGGTCAAAACCTAGCCTATGGTCAAGGTTGACCACCTTAATATTTCCTTGACCAACAATTCCTTATAATTACGGTTTAGTACCCATACTTTCTAGAAATCACCATTTAACCCCAAAACTTTACAAAATCTTATAAACTTTATTTTAACTCCATTTTACCTCTCATTTTCGGCCTTATTATTCTAAAGCCCCCAAATTTAATTTAATTACACCTAATACCCCATTTATTTTCGGTAATGCATTTATACTACTTAAACTTAATTAAAAGCTTGTAAATGCATAAATAAAATGGCCTAAAATACATGGCCTTATTACAAACATTGGCTTGCAAAATAAATTACACATAAATGTCCCAAAAACACTTATAATTCTCGGCCTCACCACACACTTTCCATTTAATTACCAAACTTCCACATAATGTCTTAAATTTGACATTTATGTTACTTAATCACTTAGATAAATTTACTAAGCCATTTCTTTAAACATTTTAAGGTAAAAAATGACCTTATTACCATGTTCTCTCACGGCAATTAATATAGAAATATCTTAGAACATTTTAACTTAGCAAGGTTAATGTTTAAGTGATTTATACCTTGATTTAGCTTGAATAATTCCTTGTTTGAATTCGGCCAGCCTTAGATAAAATTTCCAAAGCTTCTCTTGCATGTTTCAAACAGCAAACAAGGCCTAGTTAGTCTCCAAGAAAGATCTAACCATAAGGAGTAATTTAATGTAAGATTTAAGGCAAAAATCACCTTAAAATGCAAGGGAAGTTCTAAGTGGTTTCGACCTGAACCAAACACACCACAAGGTGTTAGATCCACCATATTGACATAGGAAATAGTTAGATCTCGAAATGCTACCTTGTTGTTAGGTTTTACCTTGGAAAAATGCCTTAAAAGAGGGTATTTCCTTTGGATCTCGGCCATCCTTGCTCCAAATGGCTAACCAAACAGATTCCACATGAAAAGGAAGAAGATGAGGCTAGACCAAAGTTTCACAGCCAAACTCGAAGGGAATCAAAAGTTATGAGCTTAAAGCACATTTTTACCTTAAAATGTAGATTTGAACAACCTTGGTCCCTCTACTGGTCTCAACCGAGTTTAGCTCTTGTTCTAACCTTAGAACACTAGAATAAGCCATAGGAATTTGATGAGCCACGAAATCTAGGTGTTGGTGGTGAGAAGATGAAGAAAAAGAGCTAAAAATGACATTAAAACACTTACATTAGGAGCTTAGGAGCTAGGCTTGCCTTCCATGCTCAAGAACAGACCTTGAGAGCTTCAAAGGAAGGGGGGAGCTCTGTGGGAGGAGGAAATCGGACAAGGAGGAAGGAAAGAGTGGGAAAGATTGAATAATGGAAAAAGTAAAGGTTACTATTGCAAATTGAATTAGGTATCAATTTGTCCAACAATTCATTGCAAGCTGCCTCCTCTTATTGCAGCCGGTTTCCTTGGTCCAAATGGGTCAATTAATTGACCATTGACCATGCTTGGTCAATATTGACTCATGCGGGCCCCACTTTAGGGTTTTATTAATATTTAATATTAAATTTGTAAAAATCTGTAAATTTCTGGAATTAAATTCCTAATATCATATAATATGGTATTTTATTATATTTAAAGGTATTTATAACCTTTTAGCCCATTTAAAACCAATTTAGAAGGCGATTACACAAAAACGTGCTTTAAGGAGTTTTAGTGCACATTTGTGTGTCGCAAGGTGTTTCTGGGCTTGGTTTTCTTTGACAACGGTTTTGTTGTGTTCCTTACATGATATTTGATCATGTAATTCAATTTTATATCATTTAGAGGTCCTTTGATTTTTAAGGTTTTCCTAGAGCACCTTTTTGCCCTTTTTGACCTTGAAGCATGTAAATGCTTTTTCTTTGTGTTGGAGTGTTGTCCAACGGTTATAATATGTTTAGTAGTATGTTAATATGCTTAGGACAAATTTTTAGGTCCTAAGAAGTTTATTTGGGTATTTATTTACCCTTAATAGTCAAAGGGTGCAACATTGTTTTATGTTGACCACTGTTGTTCTCAGTTGACTTTTAAGGCATGTTTAGGCCTTAATTAATATGATTAAATATTTAATCCATGCTTTAATAATTGGGGTATTTCAGATGGTCCTTGACCAACCTCCACCAAGTGCTGGCTGCATCCTTCAGATGGAAAGCAGCAGTGGCGACCTTCTTGTCGTCAGGTACTTGTAAAGCTTCGTAGGCCTTCTCATGTTCAACAATGTAACGCTCCAAAGCTACGGGGTCTGTTTCCCCGGAATATGTAGGTGGTCGGGTCTCGCCAATTGACTTCAGGCAGTTCGTTTCCCTGGGCTGTGGCGGGTGGGCTGGTGCTCCTCCTATCTTCAGCAACTCCTGTAATGCCGGGGTCACCGCCGCCACCTCTTCAGTACCACGCCCTCTAGTTCCACCAAACATCTGTAGTACAGTATGTCACATAAATACTCGGTAAATTACCGTACACAACCAATAGATATCAAGTTGCCTTAAGGCTAACCTGTCACGCAATTTGCGTTACTAGACACAGTATCTTTCTAAGACGAATCGTCTCGTACCTCCCAAATGTTTCCCATAATTTCCCAAGTCCTAAGCTCACTGTCTTAACCTATTATCTCGTCATCAGAGCGGTACTCCGCTCTGATACCACTTTTGTAACACCCCTCACCACTAACACGATATAATCTCTCACGTAGCAATAAATAAAACGTCTGCAAGCGGAAAATAAATAACAAATACAAACTCACTCGGGTGTCACCGGCCATTACTCGCCCATGCGAGCAACGTAGCCAAACCACATCCAACTTCCAAAATAAACAAACTGCTAACCGCAGTGATAACGAGAAACTCCTATACATCATACTAAGTCCATAACCATAAACATCGACAAGTGAGCGACTACCCAATCCTGAATACACAACCTTACCATGATACAATTCACCATCTTCATTGCTATACAACATCTCCAGTTACCCTGTTCCTGCTTCAGCTCCGACAATGGTCAACAACCTGAAATGGTGTAGTATCAGCGATAGACGCTGAGTATGCCGGGCCTGGACCCTAGTGGTCACTTGTCATTTTAACCATCTTATTATTAGATTGGTTTCATGCTTTTCTTTTTACAGTTATAACCAAAACTGAAGCATAAATGTATAGTATACATAATCAACCATCCAAATATCCATAAACTTTTAACCATCCATCCAATCCAAACATCCATTTAATATTCCATACAATCATTTATATATCGAACGTATCGAGTAATAACAATATAATGTACAATGTACATTCGCCGTAGCGTACAGTTCTCATATTTAATTTACCTTAGCCTTGTAGGCTCCATCCAACCATCAACACACAATGAAATAACCACAAGTATAACCAATGAACAACAAAGCGAAACAACGAGAATAATAAACAAGTATTTAGTCTCGTCCATGGTATTGTTCGCCACTGTATAAGTCTCAATTGTTTTAGTTGTTCAGTTATACCTAGTGACAATGTCTCGTTAAAACGACATGTCTCTAGTTACCCATATATTATGGCGGGTCACCCACGGCAGTAGCCACTCCAACGGTAGAGTCTCCGACCAACGAGCCATTCTAGCTCACGGGAAATTTTCTTGATACTTACGGACCCGTACGCGGACATCCTGGTATCGTTTTTGTGATCACAGCGCGCACCAAGAGCCACATCCTCTTGGCTTTACTTCCATTCCATTAATTAATTAATTATACCATCGCATCGCATTACCAAATTTTCTAACACAGCAGACTAAGGTCATTAGTCCAATCCGGAGTCTGTAAACTCGGGATCCAGTGCTAGATACAAGAGCGGCGTATAGGAAGGCCAATGCTCCGTATAAAAGTCTCAGATAATATGTATATGTTATTATCATAGTGCTACAACGTTTTACTTACGTTCCTTATATTTCATATAAGATAGCACCATAGCCGCTAGTTCGTTTATATATATAGGTTCATATATACGAACCAATACTGTTAACTCAACTACAGTAAATGATAAGCAGCTATAAATATACAGTTCATGCATATTAATTATCACATTCAGACAAACAATCTTATCACAGATCACACAACAACATACAAGTTATATCAACCAAATCCGAGCCCAAGGAGCAACCTTAGGACAACTCGGATCAAACCCCTTTACATACCGTTCACCCTGATTGTATTACGGTGGAGTATGAATCAGCAAGATCCTATGCTCCGTGTAGTCCGCTAGCTCGTCGAGCGTCTTGTCAGAGGTACAATCTAAACGGTAATAAACTATAAGTCAGTCTCCATGACTAACTACATCCGGTATCTCCGAATAATAAGTAATCCCGACAGTTCACCCCTGTTTTCTACAGTTGTTCGTTACGGGTTTCTCTAAAACAGTCGGTTTTGTTACTTATAACGCGTACGTCATAATATTTCAACTGTTAAGTTTAATTCACTATTTCCTTTTTAATCTTATCCACCATCTAGTTTAGGTACGTAACCCATAGTTGCATGTATGCATGCATGATTATATTATATTATATTCTTTTTCTTATTGTATCATTTATTTTATTGTATTCTCTTTCGTATTGTTTTATTTTCCCACCATCCTTCATAATTCGACATGTTGTATAATCCCTTTATCTTTAGCAAATAATATTTGCTTCCAAAACTCATAACTTATAGTTCGTAACTATATTTTTTTTAATAACCACCACCATTAAATCATATGGTTTCCAACCAAAATATATATCCACCTTATATACATTATCCTTGTGTATGTATATATTTACCACGTAGGTAATTCCCATGAGTTTAATAAACTCTTATATCATATGTTACATTTTATCATCTTATGTTAGATGATTATTCCCATTAGTTGTATTGTATTGTACAACTTATATTAAGATTGTTATCCTAATATTATGTAACATTTTATGTTGTACATTTACAACTCCTAAGGTTCATTCCATAAACACCTTAGTTTATAAATCCCATTTATTTATAGTTTGTCACATTATTTTATGTGAGTACCCTTCCTTATATTAATTCCATCTAAACCATATCATTGTCATAACATTTATAACATTATAGACCTTAGTCTAAAATTCATCTTTCAACTCTTATTAACTCGGTATAGCCCTAACTTATTTAAATTCCGTTTTGACCACATAACATTATGTAATGTTATACCACATTCTAATATCATTTGATATGATATTTTTATTCCCTTTAATTTATTCCTATAGTTTTTATACAAAACTATCTCATATTGCCTCATAGGCATATTAAACCTTATACTTCTCCGTAAACCATAATTTCCTTTGTTTACAAAATCACCCCTTTCTTTTTACCATGTTATATATACCATTTAATATAACATTTCTAACTTATGAAAGAGTATAACCTATGGTTATTTTTTGTAAATCCGAACAGCCCTTGTGCTATTCTACAATTGCCATTTGGCCCTATTTATAACATATAGTTTTACCATATCATAAAAATCATATCTTATACACATATCTCAATAGATACTCTTATATAATTCTAAAAATCACCAAATTCCACCAAAGGGTTATAAATATCCTTATTAACCCATATATTTTCGATATTTACCATTCCACCATCTATTTTTCCCCAAAGTGTCATAATGACATAATAACTATATATTTACATATATAGTTTATTTTAATTCCAAAATCCACCAAATAAATTCCTAAAAATTCTTAATAGCCCATGGGTGTTTTAAAATACCATTGTACACCCTTTATTTTTGGTAATAACATATTTACCACATATGTTATAAAAATATTACCATTAAATACATAACTTATTATAAAACCTTAAATAAGTTATCTAACTTATTTATTTTGGTCAAAACCTAGCACATGGTCAATGTTGACCTCCTTAATATTTCCTTGACCACCAATTCCTTATAATTACGGTTTGCAACTTTCTAGAAATCACCATTTAACCCCAAAACTTTATAAAATCTTATAAACTTTATTTTAACTCCTTTTTAACTCTAATTTTCGGCTTTATTTTTCTAAAGTCCCTAAATTTAATTTAATTACACTATAACCCCTTATTCATTTCGGTAATAATTATATACCACCTAAGCTTAAATAAAAGCTTGTAAATGCATAAATAAAATGGCCTAAAATACATGGCCTTATTACAAACATTGTCTTGCAAAATAAATTACACATAAATGTCCCAAAAATACATAAATTTCGGCCTCACCATATAATTTTCATTTATTTACCAAACTTCCACACAATGTCTTAAATTTGACATTTATGCTTGTTTAATTAGTTATAAAATTTATTAAACCATTCCTTAAACATTTTAAGGTCAAACAAGACCTTATTTTACCTCTTCACTCACGGCAATTAATATACACACACTTAAACTTGTGTTAATGTATCAAGTTAAGGTTTTAAGTGATTTATACCTTGATTTAGCTTAGGTAAAGCCTTGTTTGGGTTCGCCACCTTAAGGAGAAATTCTCCACAGCTTGTTTTACATGTTTTCAACAGAAACCAAGGCCTAGTTAGTCTCCAAGAAAGATCTAACCATAAGAAGTAATTTAATGTAAGATTTAAGGCAAAAATCACCTTAAGAATGCAAGGAGAGTTCAAGATGGTTTCGACCTGAATCAAACACACCACAAGGTGTTAGATCTACTATATTGACATAGGAAATAGCTAGATCTCAACAAGCTGCCTTGTTATTAGGTTTTACCTTGGAAAAATGCCTTAAAAGAGGGTATTTCCTTTGGATCTCGGCCATCCTTGCTCCAAATGGCTAACCAACTGATTCCACATGAAAAGGAGAAGAAAATGAGGCTATGACCAAAGTTTCACAGCCGAACTTGAAGGGAATCAAAAGTTATGAGCTTAAAGCACATTTTTACCTTAAAATGAGATTTTGAGCAACCTTGGTCTCTAAACTTGTTTCATTCGAATTTGATTGATGTTATAACCTTAGAACACTGAGAATAAGCCATAGGAACTGATTAGTCACGAGATCTAAGCATAGGTGGTGAAGAGATGAAGAAAAAGAGCCAAAAACAAGCCTTAAACCATTAATTCGAAGCTTAGAAGTTAGGTTTACCTTCCCAACTGAAGAAGTTCGGTTGAGAGAGCTTGGGAGAGCTTGGAGGAGCTGCTTCACCGAAATGAATGCAGCTAGAGAGAGAGAGAGTGACTAGAATGGCTAATATTTGATTGAAAATGCATTATTGATTAGTTTATTGTCTCATTATTGGAGGTGACTCATCAAAGAGATAAGGAGGGGACATGGGGTCGGCTGATTGAAGAGAAAGGAAGGCTCCCACGAATTGAGGCTTGATTGATCAAATAATGGAGCCTAAAGTGAGTGTATAAACTAATAAAAGGCAAAAGTAGCCTTAATTTAAGGAGACTTATTTAAGTCTTGTTTATTGTATTGGAAGTGACGAAATTTGACTCCCCCAGCCTGTGTATGTCGACCTCATGTGGTCCAAGGGGTCAAACTTTGACCTCTTGACCATTCTTAGTCAATGTTGACTCAAGCGGGCCCCCTTTTAGGGTTTTATTAATATTTTAATATTAAATTTGTAAAAATTTGTAAATTTCTGGAATTAAATTCCTAATGTCATATAATATGATATTTATTATATTTAAAGGTATTTATAACCTTTTAGCCCATTTAAAACCAATTTAGAAGGCGATTACACAAAAACGTGCTTTAAGGAGTTTTAGTGCACATTTTGTGTCGCAAGGTGTTTCTGGGCTTGGTTTTCTTTGACAATGGTTTTGTTGTGTTCCTTACATGATATTTGATCATGGTATCAAATTTTATATCATTTAGAGGTCATTAGATTTTTAAGGTTTCTTTGCACCTTTTTGCCCTTTTTGACCCTGAAGCATGAAAGTGCTTGTTCTTTGTGTTGGAGTGTTGCCCAACAATTGTAATATGTTTATTAATGTGTTAATATGCTTAGGACAAATTTTAGGTCCTAAGTAGTTCATTTGGGTATTTATTTACCCTTAACAGTCAAAAGGTGCAACATCTTGTTTTATGTTGACCACTGTTGTTCTCAGTTGACTTTTAAGGCATGTTTAGGCCTTAATTAATATGATTAAATATTTAGTCCATGTTTTATAAGTTTGGGGTATTTCAGTTTGGAGGAAATTCCTCAAGAAGATGTTGAGGAGGAGGAACTGCACATCTCTGTTCACGCACTAGCAGGAGCATCTACTTACCGTACTATGCGGGTAAAAGGAATTCATGCTAAGCGTTCTTTATTCATCTTAGTAGATTCGGGCAGTACTCATAACTTCTTGGACAAATCTATGGCTCAAAAGCTAGGATATCATTTGCAACCTGTGAGTGATATCAAAGTTTCGGTTGCAGATGGTACTACACTTCAGGTGGTTGGTAAGGTGGATAAGTTTCGCTGGAAGTTTCAGGATGTGGAGTTTGAGGCAGATTTCATGGTAATTCCATTGGGATGCTGTGACATGGTATTGGGAATTCAGTGGCTGGAGCAATTGGGAGCTATTACTTGGGATTTTCGCAAGTTGGTGATGGAATTCCAAGTGGGAAATAGGAAGTTGATCTTAAATGGAATTCATTCTGGTTCTGTACGTGAAGTCAAAGCTAGGAAGCTTTGCAGTAAGCTTGACAGTGGAATTCAGTTATCAATGTTGTATATTACAGATTTTGCGCTTGAAACTCCAGTTCAGGTTTATTCTGTCACAACAGAAAACAACCACCTCCATCCTGGCCTCGCACTATTATTAAAATAATATACTGATATATTCCAGGAACCCACATGTTTGCCTCCTTTTCGTCCCGGGCATGATCATAAAATTCCTCTCCTTGCTGATGCGAACCCAGTCAATCAGAGGCCATATCGATATTCTGTTCATCAGAAAAATGAGATTGACAAAATCGTCAAGGAGATGTTGATTCAAGGTATAATCAGGACCAGCTCAAGTCCCTATGCCTCACCTGTGGTGTTAGTCAAAAAGAAGGATGGAACATGGAGACTTTGTGTCGATTACAGGAAACTAAACACCATGACAATTAAGGACAGATTTCCTATTCCATTAATAGGAGACCTCATGGATGAGTTGGATGGTTCAGTAGTGTATTCTAAGATTGATCTTAGAGCTGGTTATCACCAGGTTCGGATGCATACTGATGATGCATTTAAAACGGCATTCAAAACTCATTCAGGTCACTTTGAATATTTAGTCATGCCCTTTGGGTTAACTAATGCCCCAGCCACCTTTCAAGGCCTAATGAATGATGTTTTCAGAGAATATTTGAGGAAATTTGTGTTGGTTTTTTTGACAACATTCTGATTTACAGTACATCAATTGAGACTCACCTACTGCATCTGCGCCAAGTTTTTGAAACTATGAGGCAGCATCAGCTATTTGCTAAACTCAGTAAATGTTCCTTTGCTGCTGATAAGGTGGAGTATCTAGGACATTTCATCTCTTCTGATGGTATTGCAACAGATCCTAGGAAGGTTCAGGCCGTGGCAGATTGGCCACTTCCAAAAAATCTTAAGCAGCTAAGAGGATTCCTGGGGTTAGCTGGATATTACCGCAGGTTTGTGCAGAATTTTGGGGCCATTGCACGTCCTCTTACAATTCTTACCAGGAAAGATGCTTTTATTTGGACAGATGAAGCTACTGATGCTTTTAATACTTTGAAGGCAGCTCTCTGTCAAGCTCCTGTGCTAGCTTTGCCACAGTTTGATAAGCCTTTTGTGGTTGAGACTGATGCTTGTGGATCTGGTATCGGTGCAGTTCTTATGCAAGAAGGCCACCCACTGGATTTTATCAGTCGTCATCTACAAGGTAAGCAGTTGCTTCTGTCTATATATGAAAAGGAGCTGTTAGCTGTTGTGTTTGCAGTTTCTAAGTGGCGACATTACCTGTTACACAATCACTTTGTGATTAAAACTGATCAAAGAAGTCTTAAGTACTTGCTGGAGCAAAGGCTTAACACTCCAATTCAACAACAGTGGCTTCCAAAGTTGTTGGAATTTGATTATGAAATACAGTACAGGGCAGGAAAGGAGAATTTGACAGCTGATGCCCTTTCTCGAGTAGAAGGATCAGAAATCCTTTCTATGTCTTTATCTGTAATAGAATCTGACTTGCTGCAACAGATAAAGGAGGCATATGCTTCTGATGTAGCTACACAAGCGATTATTACAGATTTGCAGACTCTGAAAGATTCTCACAAACATTATTCGTGGGCTCAGGGAATCTTAAGGCGCAAAAGTAAAATTGTTCTACCTGCTCATGGGGATATCAGAAGGAAAGTATTACAGTGGATGCACAGTTCAGGTATGGGTGGACATTCTGGTCGAGATGCTACACATCAAAGAACAAAGGCTCTCTTTTACTGGAAAGGTATGAGTAAGGAGATTCAAGCTTTCATTCGTGCTTGTGATGTTTGTCAGCGCTGTAAGTATGACACTACAACATCACCTGGCTTATTACAGCCCTTACCTATTCCAAATGAAGTTTGGCAAGACATATCTCTTGATTTTATTGATGGGTTGCCTAAATCATTTGGAAAATCAGTGATACTGGTAGTGGTTGACAGATTCAGTAAGGCTGCGCATTTTATTGCACTCCAGCATCCTTACACAGCTCTCTCGGTGGCGCAAGCTTACCTGGATAACATCTTCAAACTCCATGGGTTTCCTCGGTCTATTACAAGTGATCGAGACACGGTTTTCTTAAGTGAGTTCTGGAAGGAGCTGTTACTACCCAAGGAGTTGAGCTAAATTTTTCCAGTGCTTACCACCCGCAATCTGATGGGCAGACTGAAGTGGTAAACCGGTGTTTGGAAACATATTTGCGCTGTATGTGCAGTGACAGACCGCATCTATGGAGTAAATTCTTACCCTTGGCGGAATTTTGGTATAATACCACATTTCACTCAGCTACTCAAATGTCTCCTTACGAAGTGGTTTATTCTCAAACTCCTCCCCAACATTTACCCTATCTTCCGGTGAATAGAAAGTGGCTCACTGTAAACAGATGTTTACAGGAGAGGGAGAATATGTTACTGGTGTTAAAATTCCATCTACTGAGGGCTCAACATAGAATGGTGCAGCAAGCCAATCGCCATCGCACTGACCGGGAATTTGAGATTGGAGATTGGGGTTTGTCAAGTTACAACCATATCGACAACATTCTGTTGTCCATCGTTCTAATCAGAAACTAGCTCCCAAATATTTTGGGCCTTTCCAGATTCTTGACAAATGTGGTACACGAGCATACAAGGTGGACTTACCTCCTTCTTTTCTATACATCCAGTTTTTCATGTTTCCCAACTCAAAGCACTGGTTGACACTAGCTCTACTTCAACGATGTTACCAGATTCTATATCTGATGCATTGGTCCATGAACCAGAACGCATCCTAGAACGCAGAATGGTGAATCGTCATGGCCAAGCTGCTACTCAGGTCCTAGTCAAATGGACTGACTTATCAACAGAAGAGGCAACTTGGGAATTTTACTATGATTTACTTCGTCGATTCCCTGACTTTGAACCTTGAGGACAAGGTTCTTAAGGAGGGGAGATCTGTTATAGGAATAACACTATTACATTGCAAACTAGTATTCTGTTACAAGATGTAATAATTAGTTGCTATCCTAGCTGGCACACTACTATAAATAGCTATGACTGATTGTAACAAATATACATTCATAATACAAAGCTCACTCTATTCCTTCTTCTCTCGGTCTCGTCCCTCTTGCCAAGCTGGCTATCTTCTGCAGCTTGCAAGGTTAGTGAAATTGGTGTTTTTCAAGAACACTGGTTTCTTCTTCCCATGGTTTCTCTTCTGTCTGATCTTCTATCTCATTACACTTCTGCTGCACTGTTACATTGCTGTAACATTGGACTGACTGTTAAAATCAAATAGGGGGAATATGTGGGTCACATCCCATATATAGCCAATATATTTTCGTAAAGAGAGCATAAAAAAAGAGCATAAACATGAACTAGATAAATATTGCTCCGGATTTTGTAGTCCGCAAAATGGATCTACACTCATGAGTCCGCAAAAAAAAAAAATATCACTTCTTGGGAGATGGTTTGAATTTGTAGAAACTTTCAAGTATAGAATTCAAACACTATATATGGGGAACAAACGTTAAAAGAGGAGTAGGAAGCCTATCACCAATCTCAGCTAAATTGTTTATTGGTGCAATCTGTCCGGAACGAACGTTATATTATAGTGTCCGCTTTTGAAGAATCCGTAGCGGACAATCACCTCAAACTCCGCAACGGACGTTTCTGCTACCAGTCCTAGCGCAATTCCTCACTCTGTCGTCGAGCTTTTACCTGTGCAAGATTGAAGACGTCCGACTGCTCTAATTTAACTCAGCGAATGATAATTCAAACTCATCATGAAATAATTAATAATTAATGCACCGGATCGCCACTTAGGGAATTTATGGGAATTGCTTGATTGTTTTTTTAAGGCTGTGGATTTTATGGGGAAATTGGGCAAGGTCCTAGTTCGCCAGTTAGGGTTGTAAAATTGATGTTGTTTGAAGTGTTTAGCCCCGTCTTCAGCATGACGTGCGAGAATGAAGATGACCGTGATTGAGACTGAAGAAGGCGTAGATCCTTGTTCGCAAGTTAGGGTTGCAAAATTTCCGTGAGTGAAGATGAAAGACACCATGAATTTTTCAATTCCTTAACAGTCTGTAGCGGACCATGAATAACGACATAAGCGGTTTCATCCTTTTTTTCTTTCGTCCGTGCTGGTACAGCTAAGAAGTGCATCCGCATTATATCATCCGTTAGGGACGGTTCATTAGCCATACTGCAACTAAATTTTAAATTTTTTTGAGTTTTAAGCCTGAATTGTTTGATAAAAAATATTGCTAAAATTATTCCTTAAATGTTAAAAATTGAAACTTTTTTTTTTGTGATTGTAGACTGTATGTTAGTAACTGTGAAACCCAGCCGAGTATTGGAATATTCTAGATGTGAATCATTAAATGATAGATCATTTTGAACTTATTATTGTAATTTTATTGGCTATATTTATTTGACTTTATTGTTTTTGAATTATTTAAGTCCAATTGTTAAAATTTCTATTAATTTTTACTAAAGTTAGTCCAATTTACTAAAAATGATATACATACATATTATCATAATAATGACTTTTTCTAATCGAATTTATGGAAGGGGAACGCAAGGATCAGACTATCCCCCCTTTGATAAATGTGTAGTTCCCCAAAAGATACAATCGGACAAATGAACATCTGGATAGTTGGCTTGACTGCAATTTGTTTGACGGAGTATGAGATGATTCTCAAAATTTGACATCGTTGTTAGAAAGAATTCTATCAGAACACAAAGCTAAGCAAAGGCTTCTGTTGTGAGAAACACATGAACAAGAAGAAACAGAGACGGCTACTACCGTCATCAAAGTGTACCATTCACACACAGCATAACTGAATAATATCAGGATTCTGCTCCAAACAAAACATCTCTGTACACAACCTCAAGTCTCGTTTAACGTATCATTCGCTCAGCTACTTACAAATTATCAATACGAGCTATTATCTGACTAATCCATCAAATGTCTAATCACTGATGCATGACTAACAAAAAAACCCTCTATCAACCCCAAACAAGAACATAGACTGGGTCCCCTATACAAATCATACTGGAAAACCACGGAAACTGGAATTTTTCAGACTAATCGGACCGACGCCTAAAGCAGATAATCACTCATACCCATCCTTCAGCTGTCTCTGCAACTCAGTTCCTATTTACCACAACTTTTGGTTAAATCACCAACAGAAAGGATTTCAGGTTCACGAACAGAAGATCCATCACTGTGAGTACAACACTCACTCGTATTAGCACTGGTATATAGAGCAGCAGCAGCAGCATTAGCTTGTTCAGATTTCACATTCCCCTTCCCCCTGTTGCCTTTACCTGATTTTTTAGTTTCGGAAGCATCAGCTGTTAGCCTCCCCATTTTCTTTTGCAAATCAGCAAGTGAATCTTTCATCACTTTAGCCTTTGGACTCTTCTTCCCATCAGAGAGCTTAAGTTCTAGCCTGTACAACGCACACCCCTCACAGTTTTCAACCTCATATTCAAACAAATGCCATTCATAGTCATGCACTGGTTGTGGGTCCATGTAGTACGATCTCTTCCACCCACCATACTCTTTCATGACCTGTTTTCTTGACTCGTGCCATCCTCGACCATTGTAGTCTGGTAAGGATCTCTGCTTCCTGTTGCCGCACTCAAATGCTCTGCGTGGCTTGTCAAAAAAGAGCCACTCCCTTACCATCTCCCCTTCAATAAAAGAAGTATCGAATAGCTCTGCAAGATAAGAAAGGGAATCCATCATAAAACGGTTGTTGAATTAAAGCTCTTTAGACATACTCTCTTTAAGAGTAGAAAAATTAGGGAAATAAGAGGTAGCGTAGGCCAACACTTGGAAAAAAAAAAGCAATACCAGGGGCATTCCATGGACTTCTGGCTGTGGCGGCACCTTCACATTCAGGGATGCCTACATCTTTTCCCTCCATCTTGGCTTTAACAGCAGAAAATAAAGGTCCGTCTTTCAGACCAATTCCATTGGGCCTTAAAATAGGAGCCATTCCGGGCGGGCCCTCCCTTGCTGCTAATGTTGCATGAAAATCACTGCAATAATCCTGACACCATTCCAAACCTTGAACAGGCCTTGGGCAATCCCAAAGGGCACATTTAGGGCCTAAAAAAGCAGATGGGGGAGGACTGGCGCTTGGGAAAAAGCTAGAAATATCAGATACCCCTTCCATACAAATTGGTTCCATGTTGTCGGCATAAATGAAAAGTTCATTTTCAAACCCTGGATGATGTTGGCTCGTCTGATCATAACCTAGCAGAGTTGGCATGTTCAGGTTACTGTGTGACACTGGATGCCACAAATCTGTAATTGCCACACCAGTTGTCAACGGATTACTAGCATCAGGTGCAGAGATCTCAAGTTGCTGGAATCCTTGAAACTTTCCCCCCTGTGACACATAATTAGAGTGATCTTCCTGCAAGTAGATGAGCCAGAAAATCTATAAATAGTAGAGGAAAATATAGGTAGAGTGGAAGGGGCAACATGAATGGGTTCTACAATGTAAGCTTTGATCACCTTCAACAACCTCATCCCACTCAAACATGTTTATCCAACAAGCACAACAACTATTTGGAAATGCAATAATCAATGAGTTAAAGGAAATAGAGTAATAACAAAAAGTGCTACCAAAGTCGAGCTACAAAAGCAGCATCTCATGATAATACCACCTTCGATACCACTGTTGTCAATCAAAGTGGAAGCCAGAGAAGATACCTCTTTAAACACAGGTGATTCTTCAACTTGTAATACGTGTACATCAAGGCCGGGATTAAAGGACAATTGTTCACTGTTTTCTGGCAGCGCACTAGTGGCATCATCTTGTTCCTCAAATTGTTCTAGAAGACGGCCAAGATCAGAGAGTGACCCAAAACTATCCTCCTGCAGTGTAAATCAACTGTAAACTTGACATGTTTAAAGGGAAAGAGATCAGAAGTAACTCCACTTAGGAAAAGATCAGTGACAGACAACTAATGAGGAAGCAGGAGTAGGTTCATTCAGCTCAGCTTTCCATTCTCGAAGGATCAGACTCATTTGTTCTTCCAATATTGCAACATCACCAGAGCGGCTCTCCTTCCTTGCAAATTGGAGATCAGTAAACATGGAATGAAGGTCCTCGACCCTATTCTTAGCACGATCTTTCAAAAGCTGGTGAGATCCAACTTTACAGTTTTTCTTTGGATTTTGCCCCATAGGTCCTATCATATGTATTATCCGTTCAACTGGTCAGACAAACAACCCACTAGCTTCAACTAAAAAATACACAATCAGCTCAGAAAGAAGGTAACTATCGCTTATGCAGCAGTAATGAAGCGAAAGGGTATCAAGATTCAGAAGCAACATGAAATTTAGTAATGACAAACCTACAAAAGAAATTAGAAGGCAAGATCAACCCAGAGATGAGAACATAGCTAAGGCGGAATAGCAATCCAAACTTCCCCAATCGTTAATGAATGTAGCAAAATCGATCAGAGCCCATAACACGGGTAAGAGACAACATACACAGAGAAAATACGCATACCCGCGTTGCACAAAAAATTTCAAGTTCCTAGAATTTAGACAAAGAAACGATCAACTTCAACTGGACAGCCGAAAACCAACCTGATGTAGGTATCGTTTATTTCAAAAGTTAGAAAAACTGAAGCCCGATACGGACACTGATTCTCTTTAGGATCAGCACAATGAAGACGAAAATGTCCGCGCCAGAGAAGAACAGAAAATCCACAAACGAAAAGACACGCAAAGCTACCTATGTAGAAAATTATCTTCAGCTTTTTCCAAATCCCTAAATCAAAAGATGAACGCCTCGTAGGCCACCAATAGGACGCAAAACACGTCCCTCGACAAAATCATTGAGGCTCTTCACCTATCAATTCCACTAGCGAACGATTGATTAAGAAGTTATAGAGAAACAACTTATAGCAACTTATGATTACAAACATAACAAGAGAGAAGACAGTGGACCGCATGCATAAAGAGTCTAGTGAATTACCCCCAAAAGCTAACTGCTCACTGGAATCAAAATCGAGATATAAAGAAGCGGGGATGATATAGGAGGGGGAGATTTAGATCAGAGTCCGAGACAGGCATCCGGAGGAGAAATGACTGTCGATCACTGGAAAAGGGATTATTTTGAGCCAGGTATGTAAACTGATTTGGCTTGGCGGCAACCAACAAAGCGCCCACCGACCCACCAAACCTATGCAGCCGAAAGGCAGGGAAAGATAAATTAATTTGACCCAAAAAAACTTGTACTTTGTTGCGGTGAAATAGGGAGTAATTGTTGGTAATTGTTGTTAACGAAATAGAGTAACCGTAAGTTAGCCACTGATTTAAGGTGGTCTTTGTTGCATGAGGAAGCCAATAAAATACAAAAGAAGAAAAAAAGGAAAGTTGGAATGAGAATTCTTTATGTCTTTTGCTGTTAATTTTTTAGAAGATTTGCTCTTATTTTCTCAGTTGTTTATTTTTTAATTTAACAAAGTCATCATAAAAATATGTAATCAGTTTTTTAAAATTTATAATCATAAATGTAATTATCTTTTTAAAATGTATAGTTATTCAAAAAAATATTTTTTATCAGATAATAAAAAACATCTTAATTATTTTTATAGAAAAGATAATTTTTTATCCGTTAATAATAAATCATTTTAAATTTTTATATTAAAGATAATTTTTCAAAATATACAGTACACTAATATAATTAATTTTTAAAAATTCATAATCACAAAATATATTTTTTATATTTTTAAATTAATAAATTATATATTTTTCCGTCAAGAGTTTTGACCAATGGAATTAGTTAAAAGAAATATTAAGTTCACTTTCTAGAATTCATAAATTTATATTTATAAACTTACATAATACAAAGTAGAGTTGTATTAGCGGACAATGAGCTATAAAAACGGAAGAGAAGAAGTGCACAAAAGGTCGAAGCACCTAAAAATTCCAAACGCACCATTTAATTCCCTGTTTGGACACTCTGTCCAATTATTCTCGGGACGGTGACAATTGTTGCACAACTTCCGCATTTGGCAAATGAAATACCCCTAAATTAATTTAAATTAATTTAGGGGATTTCTTTTATAAAAACCCTAAATAATATTATTAAACATCAAATTATTATATGGTATTATTTAAAAATTATTTAGGGGATTTCTTTGATTGAATCCTAAATAATAATACAATTTAAATTAATTTATTATATGGTATTATGAATCTAATAACAAGATTTATAAGTCAATAAATCTTGGAAAATTTTCTAGACACTCTAAGTATGTTACAAAGATTTTAGAAATACTTGGACTATTGATTTGAATCATAAAAATCAATATAAAATCCCAGAAACCTTAAAGCTTATTAAGCCTTGCTAGGGTTGACTTTTGAGAATGGTCAAACCAGTCCATGAAACCTGTACCAATAAATAGTTTATGGAAAACCATGAAGATCGATAAAAAGAACGTCAAAAACGGATCATCCTAGCCAAAGTTATGATAGAATGAAGTTTAAAGCCAAAATTTTGAAAAGTGCCACGTGTCAAGACCACACGGGTCGCCGGTACTTAGCACAAAAACCGGCTAAGTATTCTCATTCTCACCAGTATTTTGCCCTAACTTGTGACGGCCGTATCTCACTCATCCTTTCGAAATTTTGAGTGTCGTCTTCTTCATTCTCTTCTCCTTCACTAGTACAAAAAGGGCCTATTTCGGCGGTTGTAAAAGGTCTATTTCGGCGGTTCTAGAACCGCCGAAATGGAGACCGCCGAAATAGGTATGAGACCCTATCTCGGCGGTTGTACAACCGCCGAGATAGAACACCTATGGTGGCGGTTCCTAGCTACAACCGCCGCCATAGGTGGTTGTTTTTTAAAAAAAAACACACCTATGGCGGCGGTTGTTAGCTAGGAACCGCCGCCATAGGTGGTTTTCAAAAAAAAAACACACCTATGGCGGAGGTTCCTAGCTAACAACCGCCGCCATAGGTATTTTTTAAAAAATAAAAAAATTAGCTGCATCGTCTTCTTTCTCGGGAGCGAGATGCAACAGTTTTGCATCTCTGTAGAGGCGCAAACGCAAGAGAATGAACAGTGGCACAGAGCATGTAAGCTTCTTGTTCGCCTTGCAAAATCACCGTGAGTGTTAAGAGATTGTAGTGGCGCAGACACTAGAAGAGAATAAAGAGACACAAACACAAAGAAGAGAATAAATAGGCGCAAAGCATGTATGTTTCTTGTTCTCCAAAAAGAAAATATAAGTTTGAGTATATTACCGGATCCAGAATGAACTACTTCAGCCCCGTCTTCAATCTAGTGAGTGAGATGCAGCGGTTTCAGTGATTTGTCACTACATAGGCGTAGACACAAGAAGAGAATGAAGAGATGCGTAGACAAAACAAAGAGAATGAAAGGCGCAGAGCATGTATGTAGCTTGTTCTCCAATGAGAAAAAGATAAGTTCGAGTATATTACCGGTTCTAGAATGAACTACTTCAACCCCGTTTTCAATCTGGTGAGCGAGATGCAGAGAGGAGCGTTTAGCAAGTACATTCGCCAGTTAGAGTTGCAAAATTACCGTGAGAGGAGAGAGATGAAGAGCAGTTGCAATATATATAATGAAATAAAGTCTATTTCGGCGGTTGTTAGCTAGGAACCGCCGAAATAGACTGAAATTTTCCCGCGGTCCGAATTTTTTGAAAAAAATCGGGAAAACAGGCTTCCGAAAATTTTATGTCTAAAAAAAGGCACCTATTTCGGCGGTTCCTAGCTAGGAACCGCCGAAATAGGCTGAAATTTTCCCGCGGTCCGAATTTTTTGAAAAAAAAAACCGGGAAAACAGGCTTCCGAAAATTTTATGTCTAAAAAAAGGCACCTATTTCGGCGGTTCCTAGTTAGGAACCGCCGAAATAGGCTAAAATTTTCCCGCGGTCCCAATTTTTTGAAAAAAAACCCGGGAAAATAGGCTTCCACAAAATTTTAGTTTAAAAAAAGGCACCTATTTCGGCGGTTTCTGGCTAGGAACCGCCGAAATAGGCTGAAATTTTCCCGTCGACCGAATTTTTTGAAAAAAAAATGGGAAAATAGGCTTCCAAAAATTTTATGTCTAAAAAAAGACACCTATTTCGGCGTTCCTAGCTAGGAACCGCCGAAATAGGTGCCTTTTTTTAGACATAGAATTTTCGGGGCACCTATTTCAACGGTTGTTGTTACAACCGCCGAAATAGGGGCGCCGAAATAGGTGTTTTTTGTACTAGTGCTTAATCTCCTCTTTTCAACCATAGCTCAAACATAACCTAACTCAGTTTACATCGACGGGAAAATCGATCTAAAGTTGCCTCCTTGCGAATTCGTAACCCAGAATTCCAGATTTTTCTGAAATCAGGTAAACTTCGTCTCCCCATAACTTCTTCGTTTCTTAGCCAAATTTCGTATTCTTTAGCTTGTTTTGAAGATCTCTAATCCCTCTACAACGTTCATGTTGATGACCAAAGCCAATTCCCAACCGTTTGGAAGAGAGAGGTGTCTAAAGTTTCAGATTTGTCATCACATAAAATCATAGATTTTTCCAGAAAACATAAGGTATAAACTCGTAACTTTCGGCTTAGATTTCTTTTTGTGTATTGCGAGTTAGAGTGAGTTCTTGCTATCAATGTGTAGAGCTATGTTTCCTCTTTCAATTAAGCCCAAGAACATGGCCTAATTCGATCTAGAACATATTTTATAGATCCTCAGAGTTAGCTCCTCGAAACAGCCCAAGTTTGAACTTTTTCCGGAAAACCGAAATCGAATTCCTTCATTGGTGCTCTTCCGGTGAGTTTTCCGTTCAATTCCTCCGTTATTGTCCTTTTTTATTGCATTATTGGTCATACCCCTCTGTCAATTTAACATATAACGCATTACATTGAGAGAATTTGGTGAAATTCAATTCGTAACCCATATGAACCCTATTCGAATTACCCAGAATCGAAATCTATAATACTTGCATTATAGCTAGCGAAATTGGTACCATTGTGGCCGTAATTGAATTTCGAATCCAAAGAAACAAGAATCAGTCGATTTGGTTCTGTGAGTTGAGAGAAATCATCAAATCTCTGTCGCGGTGTATTGGGAGTTCTCTGAAGAACTCGAGTTTCAGCAGCCGTCCGATCGTGATTTAAAGAGACGGACGGCCGAGATTAAAACAGAGAAATTTAAGTTGTTTTAAGTTTTATAATATTCTATAATTAAACCCTAACTTGTTGAATTTATTTAAAGGCCTTCCCGAATGTATTTTGACTTGAAAGTTTAACCATAGATTCCTTATAAAATATAGTTTATTTTTATGTAAATTAATATGGGTTTTGAGTTTTTAAACGTAAGTTATAATTTTTGCAAGTTATGAGTATTGTGGAATTATTTGGAAAATTTAAAAAGATATTTTTTATGAAATAAAATTTTTATAATATGTCTAAAATGTAATAGTTACTATATACTTAATTTGGGAATTTTTGGACAAGAGTAAATAGGTTTAAAAATTGTATTTCTAAGGTTTTTCATAAGTTACCTTATAATATAAGGTTTTTAATGTAACCAAAAATTAAAGTATAGTTGATTAATGAACTTTATAGGTTGGGGAAAATATAATAAGAGTAAACTAACATTTAATACAGAATGTTAATAAATATTTTTGGGTATAAACTTTTAAGTGAAGTAAATATATATATACATATATATAAAAGAAATAAAATAGTAACTTAGGTTAAATCAAGGAACTAAATTAATCTACATTTATATTAATTATATAATATGGTAGTTAATATACTTAATTGAAACTAAGGAAAATACTTTATTTTATAAACCATATATCGGATGTAGCTATGTGTAAAAGTTAATATAAATAATTAAATGCAATAAAACTACACAAAGAATGTCTTGAATAAATCCTAATATATATATACATAAAAAACTACATAAATAAAAGAAATAAAGTACCTTATAGAAAATAGAATATGAAGGAATTTATAAGTTAAACTAAACCTATACATAATACTATTAAGAAAGTATTTTATGTGGTGGTATTAAATTATGATTATGAAATTTAGTTAAAAGAGTTACCTTTGGATTTCTAAGATTTATATAACCCATATTAGAATGCATGTATAATATTATTTGTCAATGACCAGAATGTAAATCTATAATTTGGATTAAGTAATTAATAAGTTGAGACTTAGGAAATATTGAAATTAGATTACATACAATGTTACACAAATAGATCTTATTATATAATTAGTAATAAAATAAATGAGATACTTTTACATTTAAATGTGAAGTGGATTAGTAAGTCTAGATTTAATCATTTCATAACATTTATAGTATTGAGCGATAACTTAATATTTTAAGATTAAATCATTAAAATGATTATGATATAAAACTATACTAAACTATGATTAGGAAATTAATCCAAATAATAATCCTTAAGTTTCTTAGAATTAGTTAAGCCATATAAAATACATTTATTACCAATATTCAGGATGTGAGTTTATAAATAAGTGATGTACATAATAGTAAAAGATTTATAAAAAGGTTTGTAAATATAAATTAGATACTTAAAATCTTTAAACCTTTAATTAGATGAAACTAGGTTACGTAAGAGATTATATTGATCTACTTTACGACACTGAAAATATTAATATGTCATTTGAATATAAGATATGAGTATTTTTCAGAATAGATGATCTTATTAAGTAATTGACAATTTCACTTATGAATGAGAATTTAATTCTTAGATAAATTCTACCTTATGTTAAGATATAATGCTTATCCTAAAACATAATAAAGGGAATTAATTTATTAAGTTATTCCTTTGAAACTTTAGGTTTTGTAAACAATTTAAAACGTATTTAAGACTTAAGTTTATTGAAGTTTAGTATAAAAGGATTATACATAGTCTATGGAGGGAATGTGTATAAAAATAAAACATTTAGGAAATTAAATGTAAGCAAGGATACATAAAAGGGTTATCTTAAAACACCTTATCATATAGTTAATGACAAAGCAAATAATATACTTTGTGAATACTAAATGTAAGAGTTCGATAAGTCTAAGTTAATTATAATATAGTTATTTCAATATGAGAAGTAATTCAGCATCTTATGACAAGATTATTAGATGGTTATAATAAAAAGTCATTCTGAGCTAAGGATATGATAATTGAGTTTAGTGGCTCAATTAAGTTATAGTAAAATGTATATACAACACTATGATTTCTATATACAAGATGTAGATCTTAATTAAGTTAGGGGGACAACTTAATCATAATGGATTATTTAATAATATTGATAAAATACATAATCATTACATTGTAAATAATAGTATAATATTCTAAGATAAACCTATCATAGGTCATAATACGATGTTTATTCTAAATTAAGAATAAAAGTATTGAGCTTAGGAAGTGTTATTGAAATTCTAAGGTTTATTGAATAACATAAAATGCATTTATGACATAAGGGTCTCAAGAGTCTTGAATTAAGAATTGGGGTTAAGTATGAGTAAAGTGGATAAGAGTGTAACAATTAACAAGTGTTAATAACATACATTCCCTAGTCTTACAACCTTGGGTTATACAACATTCTAAGATAAGTCAAAGGTTATACATAACATTTAAGTGAGGGCTTAAAAGACAATTGAGACTTAGAAATAAGAGTGAGGAATTTATCTAAGTTTAACTTAGGCTACAAGTTATTGATGTTAGACTACCTTTAATATTCCTCAGAGTATTGTTGATTATTTGCACAAGTCGACTAGAACTGCTACAACAATGACCAGGTACGATTTCTCATACTCAGATACTTTTGCTAATGGGCTTTATGGAATGTTTTGGAAAACGCCAACTATGCTTAAATGGATTTCTCAAGGAAAGCTGTTTGTGTGACTAACTCAGCTTGATGTGACTAACTGAGCCTTGAATGTGAAACTTGCATGGTTATTGGTTCCTTCTATTTGGTTATTTCATTAGACATTAGCTGCCTAGGGTTTACGCTTCTGCACTCTGTAGGACTGAGTGTTTTGGTATTGCTCTGGTGTAGTTAGTGATCTAGTGGAAGTATGGGAAAGGACAATCTTGGTAATTCTTCCTTTGACTCTGGATATTGTTTCATCCATGAGCTGAGTCTTTTGTTGTGACGTGCGCGCGTCTTCACCGATGACTGAGAATGGGTCAGTAACAACAGGGGGCTGTATATCCCTCATCCACAAGGACATTTATATCTGACAACAGGGGGCTGTATATCCCTCGTCCACAAGGACATTTATATCTGGCAGCAGGGGGCTGTATATCCCTCGTCCACTAGGACATTTATATCGAACAGCAGGGGGCTGTTATCCCTCGTCCATATGGACATTGATATCTGGCTGGGGCCATCTCTCCCAATTGGTATTATTCCCTCTTGAGTTGTTGGTTCTTGTATCTTCTTTCATTCCTAGTCCTTGTACTTGGGTCTCTACTCCTAATTGGAATTGTTCTAACTTGAGCATTGGATGTTCACTAACTCATGGTGTGGTTTTGGATTGACTAACTTTAACTTTCTATTATTTATCTCTATCCTTAACTTGTTATCTTTGACTTGGTGATTTTAAAGTGCCTTGTTTCCCAGTTTTACTTTCGAGCGTTTGATTTCAAGTTACTGTTTATTTTGAAGAGTTATGTTTTAAATATTGTTTTGGAGAATTGTACCAGTTCCATTCCAGGGAACTGACTCACCCCTCTCGGGGTGGGATGCTTGGTTTCATCTTGCAGGTATGAATTGTTTATACAGGTGGCCACGAAGAGCATGAGTGATTGGGATGAGAATTAGGAATTGTGGAGAGTTATTCTATTTTACGTTCAGTTTTGTTTACGTTGTTTTCTTGAGTTCAGACAGTAGCTTAGATAATTGTAATGGTTGTAATTAGTGAGGTTGGTACCGAGTGTTTGGAACACGATGGTCTGTAATCGCCTTAGTATTTTAATTCCGCTGTAAATACGTTAAATCGGGGCATTACACCAAATGCTGATTTCAAAGCTGCAAAAAACCCGCACTTGGCTATTGCGGGTTTTTTTTGTTCTACTACTGCACTTGGCAAGTGCGGAAACTGTGCAAGTCAAAACCAGCACTTGCCAAGTGCGGGTGCTTTGCCAATGTATGGTGGGCGGCAGCCCTTCCCTCCCTATAAATACCCCACTATCCCTTCCTCATTCTTCACACAAATCTCACAAACTCTCTCTTATTCTCTCATATTCTCTTTTTGGTGAGCTTAGTAGGAGTAGTAGCAAAATTATTTTGCAAGTAAGATGGCGGGAAGATATGCCGGAGCAGCTGGAGGACCCGGGCCAGATCAGACGGAGCTGTTTTCACTACAGACGACGCATATCTCTTATGCGATATTATCTGGACGTGAGGTTAGTATTCTAATTGCTAAAATTTTTTAATAGTTAGTTAAAATTATTATATTTAGATAATTTAATAATAAAAGTTAGAGAGTAATTAGAGAATTTATTTATAATGAAATTTAGGAGTATATGGATCGAGTTTTGAAAGGGCGTGGGGGTGTGAAGTTGGATGAAGCCCCGCATAGATTGATTGTCCCATATTTATTAGCTGCTGGGTTATGGGGTCCTTCTACGTTAGTCGTGAAAGGTAATAATTACATATGCAATGCTTTGGTTGAGAGATGGAGACCGGAGACACATACATTTATGTTTCCATTTAGGGAGGTTTCTATCACTTTAGAGGACATGACAAAGCTTTTCGGTTTACCTATCGAGGGTAGGCCGGTTATAGGTGCCACCAGTGTCGAGGTTCAAGAAATATGTGCTGCTTTACTGGGGAAGACGCCGGATCTCGAGGACATTAAGGGGAACCATGTTCTTTTAATATGGATATTTGAAAATTTCAAAAATGATGATCCAGAGTTGACTGACAACGCCCTGCCTGCTAGGATTGCTTAGCACGCTAGAGCGTACATGTTGAGGCTGCTTGGGGGGGACGTTAATGCCATCCTCCAATGGAAACACCGTAGACTGTTGTTATCTGCCTCTGCTGGCAGATTTTGATGTGGCTGGCCAGTACAGCTAGGGATCTACAGTATTGGCCTGGATGTATCGTCATTTATGCATAGCCACGAAGATAAAATATACTGGATACCTCCTCTGCAGCACCAGATTGCTTACTATATGGGCGTACTCGAGGATTCCTCGGTTTTTTATACGCCAGACTAGGAGGATTGATGATGATACACCATTGTGTTATCGGTATGTTAACTTAAGTTTATATATTTTGAATGATTTAATTTGCTCGTTGTTTAACGGTAAAAGTCTTTTTGAATGTTTGATAGATGGTTGCGGATGGATGCTGCCCACATCCGCACTTTGCAGGATGCTAGACATGCGATTGATAATATGTCTACACCACCCTCTGCTGATGAAGTAAGTTACTGATGCACTGATTATTGATCTATCTTTTGAGTGCTTTGAACCCTTGTTTTCCATATTCTTTTACTTAGATTTATGCATTTACCTTCTTTTTCATGATATTTTGGCTTAGGACGTGATTAGGAAGGAGTTAAGAGCTTTTGGAACAAAAAGAGAAAAATTTATACATGTCCAGATATGAGTCCGGATGGGAAGACACAGACACAGAAGCGGACAGCTCCAGATCGAATTCGCCTTTAACTCTGTCCTAATACGCGGACAGAAATGTGGACAGCCCTTTTGTCCATGTCCGCAACACGGACGCCCATGCGGACGTGTACACAGATCCCGTTAGGACAGTCATGTCCGCAACGCGGACACCAACGCGGATAGAAGTAAATCTCGCCAGGACAGTCATGTCCGCAACGCGGACACCAACACGGACAGGAGTAAATCTCGTTAGGACAGTCATGTCTACACGCGGACAGAAATGCGGACGCGTGTAAATCTCGTTAGGACACCCCTGTCCGTATGCGGACTCAAACGCGGACGTCACACAGAGATGAAAAATAAAAATCATCGCGCTGATAATTATGCTTTCGGCGCAATTATCAGCTGATTACGCCCATACTCCGTGTAAATTAAACCAATGCCCATGCTCAATCAATCTCCTACCCGACTCACCACTAACCTATGTTTACTCCTAAGCCTATTTAAACCCTTCCCCAGCCTTCATTTCAATTGGTACCAGACGCTTCAGTCTAACTCTCTTCATCCTCCTCCATCTCTCATTCCATCCATCCTTTGCTCATCCACATAATAACTCATCCGTACTCCATCTCCATACATACACTCAAACATAAACACACTTCACGTCCAACACGTTTTCACCCCAATTTCTTCACACAAAAATCACATACCAGACTTCGCACACACGCCACACAAAACCTCACGTCTGGATTTGTGTCCGGATTTGAGTCCGACCCACCCCATCCGGACGTCTCACAAACTCACTCAAAATTTCCACTTTCACCCCATTTCACCAAGTTCACTCCATTGTCACCAAATCCAACCTCTCAGCCAGCATAGCGCAAGGACAAAGGGCAGAGCGAGCAAGAAGATCTTCGTAACAGATGATTTCTCTCAACTCTCTCTCATTTATGAATTCAATTGCTATGTCTAGCTAAGAGGATATACTCTAGGGGAAGGGATGTTGTAATTAGTTAAACTCTGCATTATTTTACTGCTTTATTGAGACTATTTGGATTGTTCAGGTTAATGCTTTTTTTAAGTGCTTTTAATAAACGTCATGAATTTATTATAAGCCCTCGAATCATGTTATGATCAGATAAGGTGATTAGCATTGATGGTCCTATTAACCCGTTACCTGTGATAATTGCAATCGGATAGATTACATTAGTCATTAGGAGCTTTAGTCCGGACCAAACCAGACTAGTAATTCTGTGCAATGAAACCATCTAGATATACTTGCTAAGTCTAGACTAGAACTACGTGTCCTGTCTAGATGAGCTATCTGGGATTCAGACTTAATACAGAATAGATAATTGAGAATTACAAGCCAATCCAAGTCTCCGCTTAAGTGGTAGAATATGCAGAACCTAGCTAGTGAAACAACTCCCTGAACCTAGAGTACCGTTCACACTCCCTATCTATCACTTTAATTTATCTGCTATTCATTTTCTTGTTATCTGTTTAAACCCCAAAACCAAAACAAACCCCATCTTTATTTAACCATTGCCTAAGGCTAGGCTTATTTACCTCAAGTCCCGTGGATTGATACCTGGTCGCTTCATAATTACTATACTACTGCAACAGGGATTTTTGCAACCCGACGGTCTATTGATTTGTTGATTTCTAGGATTAATTCTTAGCATTTAATACATCAATTTTTACCGTCTGCAAAATGGCGCCGTTGCCGGGGACTTGACTTTGTCTAGTCCCTAGCCTTGGTTAATTCGTTACTCTATTACAACACCCTTTTATTATTATTTGTTTCGTAATTTATTTTGTTTAAGGTTTAATTTATTTTTATGCCATTTTTGTTTTTTTCTATCATTTAATTTCAGTTTATAATTTTTTCTGTCATTTAATTTTCAAGTACTATAAGTTCATTCGTCTTAGTCATTTCATTACTAAATTCAACACATTTTTGTTCCTTTCTCTTTTACTGTTGCAAGTACCTACTGGATGCACAGAACGCGTTCATCTGGTCCACCGGATACAAACTTCGACCCCGAAATCGAGAGAGTTTACCTCCAAGCTCTGAGAGCAAGAAGGCAGCTTGATTTCAACATGGCAGCAAACCATGACCAGCTTGGAGGAGGTCCAATCGCCCAGTACACGATGGGAAGAATAAACAGACCACCAGCCACACCAAGAAGAGGCCCAGTGGTCCTTTCAAAGAACTACTCCGCCAGTGCCCTCATCATGGTTAGGATATCACCTCATTGGCTCAGGGATTCTTCCAGGGGCTAAAAGATGAAATCAGAGGCGAGGTGAGAGCTGCCTTAGGAGGGAACCTACTAGTAAAAAGCGGGGAAGATTTCATGGCATCTATGGAGTCCTACTGTGAGGAGCTTCGCCAATGGAGCAACACTGGGGGAAGAGTCTTCTCAATAAACCACAGTTCTACCCGAGCTCCGGACCCGATGATAGAACAGATAGCTGCCGAGCAAGCACAGCTGAAAACCACGATGGGAAGCATGGCAAAAATGCTCGAACAGCTCACAATGGGGCCAGCCCCTAGGCAATCCGCCAAGAAATCTCTACAAGTGTCAATGAAGTCTACTGTTCTCAGTGTGGGGATGCACATGAATATGAGGACTGCCCACTGGTAGCCGAAATGAAGCAAACTGAGGAGGCCAATGTCATAGGACAATTCAACAACAGGCAACCCTGGGTGTAGAATCAGCACCAAAACCTCAAGTACGGTAATCCGAACAATGCACTAAATTCACATCAGATGCAGCCTCAGAGGACGAACCAGGGAGGACCACCCGGCTTTGCTAGGCCTCAGTATAATCAATTCAGGCCACAACAGTCTCAGGCTCAGCAGACATCATTGAGCTCAAACAATGCCAGTCTGAAGGAAATGGTGGAAAAGTTGATGGCTTCTCAGGAGCAGCAAACTGCAATCAATCAGAGTCTGACAGCTGGTCAGCAGAAGTTAGAGAATGCCATGGTCAAGATGCAGGGAACAATGAGCCAGTTGACTCAGTTCCTCTTACAGCAGAGACCTTCTGGATCACTGCCTTCCCAACCAGAAACCAATCCCAAGGAGCAGTTGAAGGCAGTGTCGGTCTCAGAAGAGGACTATGAGGATTCGGGAGAAGTAGCAGCAGTTACCCTAAGAAGTGGAAGGAACTTAATCAAAGACAAAGTGGCAGGGGACCATACTGATAAGGAGACCGAGCCCCTTTCTAATACCGCCGGTGCACCATCAGGGCATCCTGCCCCTCCAGAGGTAGTACATGAGGAGACCCAGACTCCTATTCCTTCTTCCTCTCATTCAACTGCTGTTAAAAATACAAAAGGAAAAACATCTGCAAAAGAACTCCCTTTTCCAAACCGTCTCAAAGAGCGAGAGCTCGATGAACAATTTGGAAAATTTTTAGAAGTCTTTCGAAAGCTGACTATCAATATTCCTCTTATTGATGCGATTAAACAAATGCCAAATTATGCTAAATTTGTGAAGGATCTGATTTTGAATAAGCGGAAATATAAGGAGAAGGACACCATTCAGCTGACCGAGACCTGTTCAGCAGCTATCCTACAGAAGCTGCCTCCAAAGCGTGGTGATCCTGGTCAGCCCATTATCCCATGCTCAATTGAAGACATGGATTGCGGATACGGTCTCTACGATCTTGGAGCGAGCATCAACCTGATGCCATACACCATGTTCAAAAAGCTTCATGCGGGTGAGCTCGTTCCCATTCATTTCAGACTCCAATTAGCTGATAGATCATCGATCACACCCAGAGGTATGGTAGAAAATGTAGTTGTTAGTGTGGGTAAAATTTTCTTCCCAGCTGATTTTGTGATCCTCGACATGGATGAAGATGTTGAGGTACCTCTAATTCTTGGTAGACCTTTCCTTAGAACTGCGAAAACTATTATAGATGTAGACAAAGGGAAGATTACCTTGAAGTTTCATGACAAAGAATTAAGCTTTGATATTAGAGATGATGCAGAAAAATACTTCTTCTCATGCTGATTTCTCTGCTGATTTAATTGAGAATTTTTATGATTTTGAAGATGACTACACCCATAGGAGTACTGATACTTCTAATTCTTTGTTTAAGTGTTCTGACATTTTAGAGCAGGTATTGAGCCTATCCATTGAGGATGACAAGGAAAGCTATGAGATGGCCTCATTCGTCCAACAGCTTAATCAAGGAAGGTCATACTTTCGCTCCTCCTCTCCTCCAGTAGAAAAGCTAGATCGACCCATTCAAAGGCCTATTCCTTCAATAGAGAAGCCTCCTACCCTTGAACTCAAATCTCTCCCTTCCCATCTTAAATATGTTTTCTTGGTATAGGGTAGCACCCTACCTGTTATTATCTCTGCATCTTTGTCTGTTTCGTAGAAAACTAGACTTCTGGAGGTGCTAAAGAAGCATAAAAGTGCCATGGGGTGGTCAGTTGTTGATATCAAAGGGATCAATCCGGGTTTCTGCACTCACCGGATTTATATGGAGGAGAATTATAAGGCAGTGACGCAGCCCCAGAGAAGATTAAATCCAAATCTAAAGGAGGTGGTCAAAGTTGAAGTGTTGAAGCTTCTTGATGCAGGCATTATCTACCCGATATCTAACAGCCAGTGGGAATCTCCAGTCCAGGTTGTCCCAAAGAAAGGAGGGATCGTGGCAGTTCGCAATGAGAAGGGGGAGATGGTTCCCCAGAGGCAGACGACAAGTTGGAGAATGTGTATCGACTACCGCCACCTCAACAATGCCACCAGGAAGGACTATTTTCCACTCCCATTCATAGATCAAATGCTGGAGCGGTTGGCTGGTCAAGAATTTTACTGCTTCCTCGATGGCTACAGTGGCTACTTCCAGATCCCCATTGCCCCAGAAGATCAAGAGAAGACAACCTTTACCTGTCCATATGGGACATTCGCATATAGGAGGATGCCTTTTGGCCTCTGTAATGCTCCAGTGACATTCCAGAGATGTATGATGGCCATCTTCAATGACTTCATTGAGAAGAGCATTGAAGTTTTTATGGACGACTTTTCAGTCTATGGACAGAGTTTCGAGGTATGCCTGGAGCAGTTGGATAAGATATTGAGGAGTTGTGAGGAGACAAACCTGGTGCTGAACTGGGAGAAGTGCCATTTTATGGTACGGAAGGTATTGTACTGGGTCATAAGGTTTCTAAGGAGGGCATTCAGGTCGATAAGGCTAAGGTGGAGGTGATGAAGAAGCTTCCCCCACCAACTTCAGTGAAGGATGTCAGATCATTCCCTGGTCATGCAGGGTTCTACAAGATTTATTCAGGACTTCTCAAAGATTGCTAAGCCCCTGCCAGACTTGCTTCAGAAGGATGTCAAATTCCAGTTCACTGAGGAGTGCTTGACAGCCTTTCAGACCATCAAAGATAAGCTCTGCTCAGCTCCAATTGTGGTCCCACCAGAGTGGTCAGAACCGTTTGAGATCATGACGGATGCGAGTGACTATGCTGTTGGCGCCGCATTATGTCAAAAGAAAGATAAGATGCTGAGAGTAATCACCTATGATAGCAAGACCTTGATAGATGCACAGAAAAATTATACTACTACAGAGAAGGAGTTGCTAGCTGTGGTGTTCGCCTTGGATAAGTTTCAACCATATCTGCTAGGAAGTAAGGTGATTATCCACACTGATCATTCGGCCCTCAAGTATCTTTTCTAGAAAAATGAATCGAAACCAAGACTTCTGAGGTGGATCTTGCTTCTCCAAGAATTTAATCTGGAAGTTGTGGATAAAAAGGGGAAGCAGAACGGAGTTGCTGATCACCTGTCTAGGCTTGACATCCCTGATGATGGAATCCCAATCAACGAGTTCTTTCCTGATGAGACGGTGTTCATGATTGGAAAGGTGAAAGAACCTTGGTATGCGGATTTGGCAAACTTTCTTGCTTCTGGATTGATTCCTTACGATTACAGCTACAATCAGAAAAAGAAATTCTTATCAGAAGCCCGCAATTATATCTGGGAGGATCCCTATCTGTTTAGGGTCTGTGCTGATGGTTTGATAAGGCGATGCCTTCCAGATGAGGAGATCCAGAGTGTTATAGAATTCTGTCATGCTAAAGAGGCGGGTGGCCATCATGGTTTTACTAGAACAACTGCGAAGATACTAGAGTGTGGATTCTTTTGGCCCACTCTACATAAGGATGTCCACCACTTCTGTTCCCATTGTGATCCCTGTCAGAGGATGGGAAACATCTCTAGAAGGCATGAGATGCCTCAGCAAGGTATTCTTGAGGTAGAACTTTTTGATGTTTGGGGCATAGATTTCACGGGCCCTTTCCCTTCATCCCATGGAAACCAGTATATCCTAGTAGCTGTAGACTATGTCTCAAAGTGGGTTGAGGCTATCCCATGCCACACTGCTGATGCTAAGACAGTGGTGAAATTTCTGAAGAAACACATATTCACCAGATTCGGGGTACCCAGGGCGATTATCAGTGATGGTGGCTCTCACTTCTGCAACCGAGCCTTCGACTCCTTAATGACTAAATATGGGGTGACCCACAAGGTGGCATTACCTTACCACCCCCAAACTAACGGTCAGGCCAAAGTGACCAATCGTGAGCTAAAATGGATCTTGCAGAAGACTGTTAATGCATCAAGGAAGGATTGGTCAATCAAACTGGATGACGCTCTGTGGGCATATCAGACTGCTTTTAAGACTCCTATAGGGATGTCTCCGTTCAAGCTTGTGTATGGAAAAGCCTGCCACCTTCCAGTGGAATTAGAACATAAAGCTTATTGGGCATTGAAGGCCCTAAATTTTGATCTACACAATGCTGGAGAGAAAAGAAAATTTCAGCTGTCTGAACTCGAAGAATTAAGAGAGCAAGCCTATGACAGCTCCAGAATCTACAAGGAGCGCACAAGGAGAATCCATGATCAAATGATACAGAAGCGAGAATTTAAAGTAGGGGATCTGGTGTTACTCTATAATTCCAGGCTGTGCCTCTTTCCTCGCAAGCTGAAATCCCATTGGGCAGGACCATTTAAAGTCGTGGGGATCACTACCTATGGTGCCTACGAGCTAGAAAACAAATCAGGAGAAGTATTCAAAGTGAATGGTGCTCGACTGAAGAAGTACCTAGGCGATACTTTTTCTCAGCCTCCTGCACCAGGTATATCCTTGATTGAAAGTTCTTCTTCCATTAATTCTATTTCTGCTATCTGTACTGCAGCACCCCCTCCAAAAGCATCAAAGAAGCCGCGCCCGCAATGGTATTTCAGACTGAAGAAAGCTATTGCTAGCTGCTGTGGTGGGCCTTCTTGATACTACCTGCAAAGTCTAGCCAGAGACTCTAAACTCCGGGCAGCTTGGTGGGAGGCAACCCACTGGTTTGTATCTCTCTTCGCTTTCTTGGTTTAGTTGTTCATTCTACTTCATTTATTCTCATTTTGTGGTGTGTTAATAGCTGTCATGCATATTGAAAGAGCCTTGGCTCTTATTTTCTACTAATGGTTTTATCTGTTTCCACTTGAGTTCTTCTGGCCTTGCAGATTCGAAAATTCTCAATTAGCTAAATTTGTGCTTGGCTGAACTCAAGTGTGGGGGAATCATAAAGCATTACTCCTTAAAAGATCAGGGAGCAATTCTTACACCCTCACTCTTTACTTTCTGTATTATGTGTGCTTAATTTGATCTTGCCTGATTTACAGCTTATTGTTTAATTAGTTAGCCTTTATCAAGTCTTCTGTGATATTGTTGGTGATTTACAATTTCAAAATTTTAAATAATAAACTATTTTATTATAAAAAAAAGAGGTATTTTCAACGTGTCCGGAATTAAGTCCGCAAAGCTCCACGCGGACACGTTATAAAACCACCATGTCCGTAAAACGGACGCTCACACGGACAGAATCTTCTACAGCGCCTCTACTCCCAGTCACGTCCGCATACACGGACGCTAACACAGACGAAACAAAAATCAAAGTCCACAAACGGACTCAATTGCGGACGCATGCAACTCAGAGACGTCCGCATCACGGACGCAAACACGGACGTGACTTAAGCCGCGGCGTCTTCCTTCCTTCTCTTCTTTCTCGTTTCTTCTTTTATTTTTCTCCTCTGCTGTCGAACTCCACCCAAACACCGCCTCTTCTCTAACCTTTCTCCTGCGTAAACCAGCACCAGCGACCACCGCACTGAGCGCCACGCCACCGCTCCGCCACCGCAACCGCACCCACCCGTTCTTTGCATACAAAAATCTCCAGGTTTTTCCAAATCGATCCTTTTTTTCCGTTCGGTTCATAATTCCACACTTAGCCTTTTGCTTGTCCTCAAGCAAAACTATCAAGTACAAGTTGAAGACCGAGCTAATGGAACTCAACAGAAAAGGAAGAGCACGGAGGAAAATACTGCTAGCTTCATTAATCAAGGGGCAGCTCACATTTAGCACAATTCGTTTCTTTTCTAAAAACATGAAGTCATTCATAGCTAACAGGAGAGAATTTAAACCATAAGAACTTAGCCTTTAGCCATGAGCCAATCCACCTTTTTCCTTCACAAACCACAGAAACGACAAGAGGCATGAAGTAAGATCTTTTTCCATCAAACCTTTCAATGCCATATACTCATGATCCATATGAGAAATAAATCCTCTTTAGCAAGGTATTAGCATTTTTTTCGAATATATTATTAAAATTAGCATGCTTAGGATCAGCGGAGTACCTTGCCTTGTTCTTTTTCAACCATTTCAATCCAGTTCATTTCTGGGCTCAAAGCTGAGAGCAAAGTTCAGATGGTGAATATTCTCATTTGTTTCAGCATTTCTAGAACAAAGACTTCATTTTAGCAATTAAAAACCAGAAAAATTTCAAAAATTTGCACCCCAAGATCGGCTAACCAGCTAAACTTCCTCTATGACTTCCTTCTAAATTGAGCTATCTTAGCAAGACTTTAATAAATGCAAGAGCTCAAAGATACACAAAAGGCGAAATGTGAAGGAACTTTCCCCACCCCACACTTAGAGTGGAGCAATGTCCTCATTGCATAGAAAGAATTTTAACATTAATCAAGCAATCCAACAGGAGAACGAAATTACACACAGCAGATCAGAATGGAGCATGTAAAATATTCAAGAGTAGAAAATGTAAGAATACTCCCCAGAGTCTACTCAGGGTGTGTAGTGAGGCCAACCCCACACTTGAGTTCAGCTAAGCATCAAAGTATGCAAGTTGATAAATATGATCTGCAAAGCCAGAAGAACTCAAGTGGAACCAGATAACCATTAGTAGAAAGACAAGAGCCAAGGTTCTTCCAGCATGCACATTATCTGCCAACACACCACAAAAATAAAAACAATAGAGTAAAATAAACAACAAAATCAAGAAAGCGAAAAGAGAAACAAACCAGTGGGTTGCCTCCCACCAAGCTGCCCATCTTTATGGTGTTTGGCTAGACCTTGCAGATAGCATCAGGGAGGGCCGCCACAGCAACTTGCAATAGCTTTCTTCAGTCTGAAATACCATTGCGAGCGCGGCTTCTTTGATGTTTTTGGAGGGGGTGCTGCAGTACAGATAGCAGAAACAGAATTAAAGGAGTAAGAACTTTCAATCAAGGATACACCTGGTGCAGGAGGCCGAGAAAAGGTATCGCCTAGGTACTTCTTCAGTCGAGCACCATTCACTTTGAATACTTCTCCTGACTTATTTTCTAGCTCGTAGGCACCATAGGTAGTGATCCCCACGACTTTAAATGGTCCTGCCCAATGGGATTTCAGCTTGCCAAGAAAGAGGCGCAGCCTGGAATTATAGAGCAACACTAGATCCCCTACTTGAAATTCTCTCTTATGGATCATTTGATCATGGATTCTCTTTGTGCGCTCCTTATAAATTCTAGAACTGTCATAGGCCTGCTCTCTGAGTTCTTCGAGTTCAGACAGTTGAAATTTTCTTTTCTCTCCAGCAGTGTGTAGATCAAAATTCAAGGCTTTCAATGCCCAGTAAGCTTTATGCTCTAATTCTACCAGAAGATGGCAAGCTTTTCCATACACAAGCTTGAACAGAGACATCCCTATAGGAGTCTTAAAAGCAGTCCGATATGCCCACAGAGCGTCATCCAGCTTAACCGACCAATCCTTTCTTGATGCGTTAACAGTCTTCTGCAAGATCCATTTTAGCTCACGATTGGTCACTTCTGCCAGACCATTAGTTTGGGGATGGTAAGGTAATGCCACCTTGTGGGTCACCCCATATTTAGTCATCAAGGAGTCGAAGGCTCGGTTGCAGAAATGAGAGCCACCATCACTGATAATTGCCCTGGGCACCCCGAATCTGGTGAATATGTGTTTCTTCAGAAATTTCACCACTGTCTTAGCATCAGCAATGTGGCATGGAATAGCTTCAACCCACTTTGAGGCATAATCCACAGCTACTAGGATATATTGGTTTCCATGGGAGGAGGGGAAATGGCCCATGAAATCTATGCCCCAAACATAAAAAAGTTCCACCTCAAGAATACCTTTCTGAGGCATCTCATGCTTTATAGAGATGTTTCCCATCCTCTGACAGGGGTCACAATGGGAACAATAGTGGTGGACATCTTTATGTAGAGTGGGCCAAAAGAATCCACATTCTAATATCTTCGCAGCTGTTCTTGTAAAACCATAATGGCCACCCGCCTCTTTAGCATGACAAAATTCTATTACACTCTGGATCTCCTCATCTGGAAGGCATCGCCTTATCAAACCATCAACACAGATCCTAAACAGATAGGGATCCTCCCAGATATAATGGCGGGCTTCTGATAAGAATTTCTTTTTTTGATTGTAGCTGTAATCGTGAGGAATCAACCCAGAAGCAAGAAAGTTCGCCAAATCCGTATACCAAGGTTCTTTTACCTTTCCAATCATGAACACCGTCTCATCAGGAAAGAATTCGTTGATTGGGATTCCATCATCAGGGATGTCAAGCCTAGATAGGTGATCAGCAACTCCGTTCTGCTTCCCCTTTTTATCTACAACTTCCAAATTAAAATCTTGGAGAAGTAAGATCCACCTCAGAAGTCTTGGTTTCGATTCATTTTTCTGAAAAAGATACTTGAGGGCCGAATGATCGGTGTGGACAATCACCTTGCTTCCTAGCAGATATGGTCGAAACTTATCTAGCGCGAATACCACAGCTAACAACTCCTTTTCTGTAGTAGTATAATTTTTCTGCGCGTCTATCAAGGTCTTGCTAGCATAGGTGATTACTCTCAGCATCTTATCTTTCTTCTGACATAGTGTGGCGCCAACAGCATAGTCGCTCGCATCCGTCATGATCTCAAACGGTTATGACCAGTCTGGTGGGACCACAATTGGAGCTGAGCAGAGCTTATCTTTGATGGTCTGAAAGGCTGTCAAGCACTCCTCAGTGAACTGGAACTTGATATCCTTCTGAAGTAAGTCTGACAGGGGCTTAGCAATCTTTGAGAAGTCCTGAATAAATCTCCTGTAGAACCCTGCATGACCAAGGAATGATCTGACATCCTTCACTGAAGTTGGTGGGGGAAGCTTTTCTATCACCTCCACCTTGGCTTTGTCTACCTGAATGCCCTCCTTAGAAACCTTATGACCCAGTACAATACCTTCCCGTACCATAAAATGACACTTTTCCCAGTTCAGTATGAGGTTCGTCTCCTCACATCTCCTTAATATCTTATCCAACTGTTCCAAGCACACCTCGAAACTCTGCCCATAAACTGAAAAATCATCCATAAAAACTTCAATGCTCTTCTCAATGAAGTCATTGAAGATGGCCATCATACATCTCTGGAATGTCGCTGGAGCATTACAGAGGCCAAAAGGCATCCTCCTATATGCAAATGTCCCATATGGATAGGTAAAGGTAGTCTTCTCTTGATCTTCTGGAGCAATGGGAATCTGGAAGTAGCCACTATAGCCATCGAGGAGGCAGTAAAACTCTTGACCAGCCAAACGCTCCAACATCTGATCTATGAATGGGAGTGGAAAATAGTCTTTCCTGGTGGCATTATTGAGGTGGCGGTAGTCGATACACATTCTTCAACCTGTCGTCTGCCTCTGGGGAACCATCTCCCCCTTCTCGTTGGGAACTGCCATGATCCCTCCCTTCTTTGGGACAACCTGGACTGGAGACACCCACTGGCTGTCAGATATCGGGTAGATGATGCCTGCATCAAGAAGCTTCAGCACTTCAGCTTTGACCACCTCCTTTAGATTTGGATTTAATCTTCTCTGGGGCTGCCTTACTGTCTTATAATTCTCCTCCATATAAATCCGGTGAGTGCAGAAACCCGGATTGATCCCTTTGATGTCAGCAACTGACCATCCCATGGCACTTTTATGCTTCTTTAGCACCTCCAGAAGTCTAGTTTCCTGCGATATAGACAAAGATGCAGAGATAATAAAGGCAGGGTGCTACCCCCTGCCAAGAAAACATATTTAAGATGGGAAGGGAGAGATTTGAGTTCAAGGGTAGGAGGCTTCTCTATTGAAGGAATAGGCCTTTGAATGGGTCGATCCAACTTTTCTACAGGTGGAGAGGAGGAGCGAAAGTATGACTTCCCTTGATTTAGCTGCTGGACGACCGAGGCCATCTCAAAGCTTTCTTTGTCATCTTCAATGGATTGACTCAATACCTGCTCTGAAATGTCAGAACACTTAAACAAAGAATTAGAAGTATCAGAACTCCTATGGATGTAGTCATCCTCAAGATCATAAAAATTTTCAATTAAATCAGCAGAGAAAACAACATGAGAAAAAGTATTTTTCTGCATCATCTTATTAATATCAAAGCTTAATTCTTCGTCATGAAATTTCAAGGTAATCTTTCCCTTGTCAACATCTATAACAGTCTTTGCAGTTCTAAGGAAAGGTCTACCAAGAATCAGAGGTACCTCAACATCCTCATCCATGTCGAGGATCACAAAATCAGCTGGGAAGAAAAATTTACCCACACTAACAACTACATTTTCTACCATACCTCTTGGTGTGATCGATGATCTTTCAGCTAACTGGAGTCTGAAATGAATATGAACGAGCTCACCCGCATGAAGCTTTTTGAACATGGTGTATGGCATCAGGTTGATGCTCGCTCCTAGATCGCAAAGACCGTATCCGCAATCCATGTCTCCAATCGAGCAGGGGATAATGGGCTGACCAGGATCACCACGCTTTGGGGGCAGCTTCTGTAGGATAGCTGCTGAACAGGTTTTGGTCAGCTGGATGGTGTCCTTCTCCTTATATTTCCTCTTGTTCGAAATCAGATCCTTCACAAATTTAGCATAATTTGGCATCTGCTTAATCGCATCAATAAGAGGAATATTGATAGTCAGCTTTCGAAAGACGTCTAAAATTTTTCCAAATTGTTCATCGAGCTCTCGCTCTTTGAGACGGTTTGGAAAAGGAAGTTCTTTTGCAAGTGTCTTTCCTTTTGTATTTTTAACAGCAGTTGTATGTGAGGAAGAAGGAATAGGAGCCTGGGTCTCCTCATGTACTACCTCAGGAGGGGCGGGATGCCCTGATGGTGCACCGGCGGTATTAGAAAGGGGCTCTGTCTCCTCATCAGTATGGTCTCCTGCCTCTTTGTCTTTGATTAAGTTCCTTCCACTTCTTAGGGTAACTGTTGCCAATTCTCAAGAATCCTCGCAATCTGAGACCGATACTGCCTTCATCTGTTCCTTGGGATTGGTTTCTGCTTGGGAAGGCAGTGATCCAGAAGGTCTCTACTGTAAGAGGAACTGAGTCAACTGGCTCATTGTTCCCTGCATCTCTACCATGGCATTCTCTAATTTCTGATTGATTGCAGCTTGCTGCTCCTGAGATGCCATCAACTTATCTACCATTTCCTTCAGGCTGGCATTGTTTGAGCTCAATGATGGTTGCTGAGCTTGAGACTGCTGTGGCCTGAATTGATTATACTGAGGCCTAGCAAAGCCTGGTGGTCCTCCCTGGTTCGTCCTCTGAGGCTGTATCTGATGTGAATTTAGTGCGTTGTTCGGATTTCCGTACCTGAGGTTTTGGTGCTGATTCTGCACCCAGGGTTGCCTGTTGTTGAATTGTCCTATGACATTGGCCTCCTCAGTTTGCTTCATTTCGGCTACCAGTGGGCAGTCCTCATATTCATGTGCATCCCCAAACTGAGAGCAGCAGACTTCATTGACACTTGTAGAGATTGTCTTGGCGGATTGCCTAGGGGTTGGCCCCATTGTGAGCTGTTCGAGCATTTTTGCCATGCTTCCCATCGTGGTTTTCAGCTGTGCTTGCTCGGTAGCTATCTGTTCTATCATTGGGTCCGGAGCTCGGGTAGAACTGTGATTTACTGAGAAGACTCTTCCCCCATTGTTGCTCCATTGGCGAAGCTCCTCACAGTAGGACTCCATAGATGCCATGAAATCTTCCCCGCTTTTTGCTAGTAGGTTCCCTCCTAAGGCAGCTCTCACCTCGCCTCTGATTTCATCTTTTAGCCTCTGGAAGAATCCCTGAGCCAATGAGGTGATATCTTGACCATGGTGAGGGCACTGGCGGAGTAGTTCTTTGAATCGGTCCCATGCCTCGCATATTGTCTCGCTACCCATCTGTCTGAATGCCATCAGATCGGCAATCATCTGTCGTGTCCTGGAGATGGGGATGTATTTCTCATAGAATTTATCCGTCATCTGTCCCAGGTGGTAATGATGCCTGGCGGTAGTCGATGGAACCATTTTGAAGCTTCTCCTGATAAGCCGTGCTGGAACAGGCTCAGTCTAGCATACTCCTCCAATCCTTGTGATAGACCAAGTGAGTCTAAGTGCACTAAGAATCGATGTACGTGGTCTAGTGCATCCGTGGGGTCGGCACCTGAAAAGGTTCCTGCAGGGTGATTTCGAACAACATTGGATTGATTAGAAGGTTTTACCTTTTGCCAATCGGTCACAAGTTCTGCAGTTAGGTCTGGTAGAACCACTGGGCCTCTTCTTGGTGTGGCTGGTGGTCTGTTTATTCTCCCCATCGTGTACTGGGCGATTGGGCCTCCTCCAAGCTGGTCATGGTTTGCTGCCATGTTGAAATCAAGCTGCCTTCTTGCTCTCAGAGCTTGGAGGTAAACTCTCTCGATTTCGGGGTCGAAGTCTGTATCCGGGGGACCAGTTGAACGCGTTCTGCGCATCCACTAGGTGCTTATAATCAGCCAGAGAGAAGGGAACAAAATGCGTGGAATTTAGAACTAAAGTAAACAAGGAAATAAAATTGAAATAACTAAGACAATGAACTTATAGTACTTGAAAATTAAATGACAGAAAAATTACAACTGAAATTAAATGACAGTAATGAGAAACAATTGTATAAAATGGCACACAAAATTAAACTTAAAAACAAAATAAATTACAAAACAAACAATCATAAACAGAGTGTTGCAATAAAGTAACGAATTAACCAAGGCTAGGGACTAGACAAAGTCAAGTCCCCGGCAACGGCGCCATTTTGCAAACGGTTTTATTTGATATATTAAATGCTAAGAAATAATCCTAGAAATCAACAATCAATAGACCATCGGGTTGCAAAAATCCCGGTCGTAGTAGTATAGCAATTTAGAAGCGACCAGGTGTCAATCCACGGGACTTGAGGTAAGTAAGCCTAGCCTAAGACAATGGGTAATTCAAAAAGGGGTTTGTTTTGGTTTTGGGGTTTAAATAGATAACAAGAAAGTAAATAGCAGATAAATTAAAGTGATAGATTTGGGAGTGGGAACGGTACTCTAGGTTCAGGGAGTTGTTTCATTAGCCAGGTTCTGCATATTCTACTGCTTAAACGGAGACTTGGATCGGCTTGTAATTCTCAATTATCTATTCTGTATTAAGTCCTAATTCCAGATAGCTCATCTAGACAGGACATGCAGTTCTAGTCTAGACTTTAGCAAGTATATCTAGATGGTTTTATTGCACAGAATTACTAGTCTGGTTTGGTCCGGACTAAAGCTCCTAGTCGCTAATGTAATCTATCCGATTGCAATTATCACGGGTAACAGGTTAATAGGACCATCAATGCTAATCACCTTATCTGATCATAACATGATTCGAGGGCTTATAACAAATTCATGACGTTTATTAAAAGCACTTAAAAAGCATTAACCTGAACAATCCAAATAGTCTCAATAAAGTAGTAAAATAATGCAGAGTTTAACTAATTACAACATCCCTTCCCCTAGAGTATATCCTCTTAGCTAGACATAGTAATTGAAAGCATAAATATGAGAGAGTTAGAAGAAATCATCTGTTACGATGATCCTCACTCTTGCTCCGCCCTTTGTCCTTGCGCTATGCTGGCTGAGAGGTTGGATTTGGTGACTATGAAGTGAACTTGGTGAAATGGGGTGAAAGTGGAAATTTTGGGCGAGTTTGTGAGGTGTCCGAATCAGTTGGGCCGGACGGATATCCGGATGTGAGATGTCCGGGTCTGTCTGGGTCGGACAGAGATCCGACGCAATGTTTTGGGTGAGTCCGGATCCGGATGGAAATCCGGACACGGCTAAATGCTGTGTGTGAAGGCGGGCTGTGTGTGTAAATGAACGATGAAGATTATGGAGGAAGACTGATGAATGGAGATGGAATGAGTCGTGAATGAGAGGATTAGTAGAGAGGGAGAGTAGAGGGGTTAGACTATCAAGTCAGGTACAAAATGAAATGGAAGGAGAACGAGAGTTTAAATTGGCTTAGAAATAAACATAGGTTAGTGGTGAGGTTGGTGAGTTGGTAATTAATTGAGTATGGGTGTGTGTTAATAAATGTTGAGATATGGGCATTACCGCCGCGTCGGCTGATAATTGCGCCGAAAGCCCGATTATCAGCGCATGCGTTTTTATTTTTCGTTTCTGTGTGACGTCCGGATCTGTGTCCGGATCCGGACGTGAGATAGAAGTTTGGATCTGCGTCTCGCGCCACGTCCGGACTTAAGTCCGGATCCGGACGTGTGTTGTTCTCTGTGAGGTGTCCGGAACAGTTGGGCCGGACTGAGATCCGGACGTGAGATGTCCGGGTCTGTCTGGGTCGGACGGAGATCCGGACGTGTGTATTTTGTTTTGGTTTTCTTTGCAAACTTTGACAGACTCCAGATTCTTCGCTTGAGCTCCGTTTTTTGATCCGTTTGCGGCGTTGGAAAGCTCTTGAGGAGAACTATGCATTTCTACCATCATTTCCTGATTTTATCATATAAATTGGCATCAGTTCTTGCCCAAGGTAAGAATCATGAAGAACATAAGATAAGTGTGAGAAAACACTGAAAACTTGCGTAAAATTGTAATTTAGAGCATATAAAACTATATCAATTTCACTTATCACCGCACCCACCCGTTCTTTGCATACGAAAATCTCCAGGTTTTTCAAAATCGATCCTTTTTTTCCGTTCGGTTCATAATTCAGCAATTGGAATCGAGAATGGCCAATTCGTGTGTTTTTAGAGTAGATTTTGTAGTTCGAATCGAGACTGATGTGCAAAATCCATGGAAACTTTGAGATTTGTGAAATTTGTGTGCTTTGGGCGATTCTGTTCGCCGCGATTTTTTAGGGTTCTTGCTGGTGTCCGGACTTGCATCCGCGCTAGCCCACCCGGACACAAGTCCGGACACGTTGAAAATTTGCAAAATTTTTGAAATTTAATTCTAGCTTTGCACCTTAATGTTTGTTGATTGTTAAGCCATAAATTTCCGCGCTCGCACGCGATTAAGACCTTTTGAGAATACGACTTGCTATGAGCTCGCTTTTGTCAGTTTGTGTGTTCTTTTGCCCTTCAACATTGTATCTTTTATTATTGCACTTTAATTTACTGTTAAACAACTATAAAATAGATGCCTCGCACTAGAGGAGGTGGGGTCACACGCTCCTCGCGAGCCCCGCGCCCAGATACTACATCAGATGCACCACATCCACCGCCACCTCCACCACCCTCTCCACTACGTGAGGATGGGTTTATCTCCGCCACCGCCCGTGCCTGGTACGACCAGGGCGGGAAATTTGTCATGGAGAGGCGCATCACATCAGAGGTGATCAACGCCACAGATATTCAGCCCATCTTTGAGAGTTTCGGGATGGCCATAGTACTGAGGATGGGCGAGGGCCTATTCTCTCCTGACCTAGTCCGGGAGTTCTACGCGAACGCCCAGGCGCATGACATGCTGAACGTCATCACTTCATACGTGCGCCACCACCGGGTTAGATCACTCCCACCTCTTTCAGCACCGTCTTTTTGCTTCCGGATAACACGGAAGCATATGTAGATATGAGTGAGGAGCTGCTGAGGACCACTAGGACTCGATGGGTCCAGGAGATTGGTCAGACGTCTCGACACAGGGGAGAGGAGAGTAAGGGTGTCATCCCCTACACCAGCCTCCCATCGCTCATGCAGAGGTTGGTAGCAGAGATCCTCAGCCATCAGATCCGACCTCGCGCTGGAAATGATGTTACTGATGAGGATTGTGTGCTGATCGACTACTTCCTAGCACCACCTCCCGAGCCACAGCGACAGATCTCGGTCCCATACATCATGTTCCGCCAGCTGCACAAGGTGGTCACCTACCTGAGATCGAAGAAGAAGAAGATCACGCCTATCTTTCCCTTCTTCATCCACCACCACCTCGCCTGTGTGCTACCTGACGACGTCTTCACCAGGGTCGACGTGCGCGAGGGTGAGAGTCCTTTCTCTCTTCAGACTTTGAAGAGGTGGGGCTTCATGCGCTTAGCAGATGGGAGCTGGGTACGCGGCAGCACTGGCCTGGGAGCTACAACATCATCATCGACTTCGGGCTCTGCACCGGCGGCCACTACTACCATGCAGCCACCTGTTCCTCCGGTCATGAGCATTCCTCCACAGCTGCAGACCACGATGGATACCCTCCTACAGCAGCAGCAGGCGATGCAGCAGCAGGTCGGTGCCGTCCACCAGAGACAGGAGCATATGGCAGGGCATATTGATGAGCTGCGCCAGACCCAGGATCGGATTACCCAGCGCATGGAGCACAGCGACGAGGTTCAGAGTCGGACAGCTCTACTCATCGAGAGGCTCATGGGCCACCTGGATCACCGACCACCCCCGGGACCATCACAGTGATCATCTATTTATTGTTTTGTTTTTTTCAATTGTTATTTATTTTAGTTTGCACTCTTTTGATGTTATTACCTTTATTTTATTTTATTTTAAGGGTAAACGTGTCGTAAACCATACAGACTAACTTGCAGTTGTTTAAATGTTAAACTTCTATTCTATTTTCCTCTAATGCTATGTTGTGCAGTCTCTACTATTTTTACACTCAACACTTATGCACTCGAGGGGACGTATAGCACGACAAATAAACCTCAACTGCGCACGAACTTACGATTGGCTGGAACATTGGGGAGTACTCTTTTTTTTACATTATGTTATCTCTTCTTGCTTACCAATGTTCTACGTTATAATGCATGCTTACTTGGGGTTCGATTTTCACGCAATTGGGGCATTGCTCTTCTCAAGTGTGGGGGGGGGGGGGGGGAATTAAGAGTAGAAAAATCTATCTAAATGTGCAAGTTGGTTTTAAATGTCACACTTGTCTTTATTTGTCAACTTGCTTTTGAGAAAATCCCTTCTTCAAGCAGGTTTAGAAATCAAGGCATGTTGACTACCTCAAGAATCCTTATGCTTTAGGGTGTTTGTACATCTAATTTTATTCAAAATTTATCCATTTTCACTAAAATTTGATGGAGGAGTTGATTATTGAAACTGAATTAGTTTAGCCTGGGACTCTTGGAAATGATTTGAAAGTTTGGAATGAAAAGGGTAAGTCAAGGTACTCCACTGATCAAACAAAAATTTTCCGAACAAAAGCAGGCCTCGTCTATCCGGTTATTAAGTCTTAAAGGTGCCTTAACACCTATCTACCTAAGGTCTAGGGATCTGGGATAGTTGGCCCAACACCATTACATGGATAGAGAGAAAAGTCTGGGTTACGGAATAACTCTACAATTCGCAATAATTCGATTGTTTTATATATATCTCTTGCAAAAGAATGTTCTTGCAGGCGAAAAATTGATTGCAGTTAAATTTTGATCATGAGTACGTGGTGTTGAAAGGTATTATGGAATAAGGCATTACTTCACACCCCTTGACATCCAAAGGTAAGAGGAAAGGAATAGTGGAAGATCCCAAGTTAATCTACTTCCAGATTTTGTATTCTGACTTCTCCACGCTTTTAAAAAATCCTTCTTTTTCACTGACTGCGAAAACCTACATCCAGAAGCAGAATTATTCTTTTGATCATCATCATTTCTTGCTTTCTGTCTGCATCTATTTAACCCTGAGTTTTAATGCTACAACTGGGAAGATAGTTTTATTCTCTATTTTGCTTGAAGACAAGCAAAAGATAAGTGTGGGGGAATTTGATGCACTGATTATTGATCTATCTTTTGAGTGCTTTGAACCCTTGTTTTCCATAATCTTTTACTTATATTTATGCATTTACCTTCTTTTTCATGATATTTTGGCTTAGGACGTGATTAGGAAGGAGTTAAGAGCTTTTGGAACAAAAAGAGAAAAATTTACACATGTCCGGATATGAGTCCGGATGGGAAGACACGGACATAGAAGCGGACAGCTCCAGATCGAATTCGCCTTTAACCCTGTCCTAATACGCGGACAGAAACGCGGACAGCCCTTTTGTCCATGTCTGCAACACGGACGCCCATGCGAACGTGTACACAGATCCTGTCAGGACAGTCATGTCCGCAACGCGGACACCAACACAGACAGAAGTAAATCTCGCCAGGACAGTCATGTCCGCAACGCGGACACCAACACGGACAGGAGTAAATCTCGCTAGGACAGTCATGTCCGCACGCGGACAAAAATGCGGACGCGTGTAAATCTCGTTAGGACACCCCTGTCCGTATGCGGACTCAAACGCGGACGTCTCACAGAGATGAAAAATAAAAATCATCGCGCTGATAATTATGCCTTTGGCGCAATTATCAGCCGATTACACCCATACTCCGTGTAAATTAAGCCAATGCCCATGCTCAATCAATCTCCTACCCGACTCACCACTAACCTATGTTTACTCCTAAGCCTATTTAAACCCTTCTCTAGCCTTCATTTCAATTGGCACCAGACGCTTCAGTCTAATTCTCTTCATCCTCCTCCATCTCTCATTCCATCCATCCTTTGCTCATCCACATAATAACTCCTCCGTACTCCATCTCCATACATACACTCAAACATAAACACACTTCACGTCTAACACGTTTTCACCCCAATTTCTCAATACAAAAATCATATACCAGACTTCGCACACACGCCACACAAAACCTCACCTCCGGATTTGTGTCCGGATTTGAGTCCGACCCACCCCATCCGGACGCCTCACAAACTCACCCAAAATTTCCACTTTCACCCCATTTCACCAAGTTCACTCCATTGTCACCAAATCCAACCTCTCAGCCAGCATAGCGCAAGGACAAAGGGCGGAGCGAGCAAGAAGATCTTCGTAACAGATGATTTCTCTCAACTCTCTCTCATTTATGAATTCAATTGCTATGTCTAGCTAAGAGGATATACTCTAGGGGAAGGGATGTTGTAATTAGTTAAACTCTGCATTATATTACTGCTTTATTGAGACTATTTGGATTGTTCAGGTTAATGCTTTTTTTAAGTGCTTTTAATAAATGTCATGAATTTATTATAAGCCCTCGAATCATGTTATGATCAGATAAGGTGATTAGCATTGACGGTCCTATTAACCTGTTACCTGTGATAATTGCAATCGGATAGATTACATTAGTCATTAGGAGCTTTAGTCCGGACCAAACCAGACTAGTAATTCTGTGCAATGAAACCATCTAGATATACTTGCTAAGTCTAGACTAGAACTACGTGTCCTGTCTAGATGAGCTATCTGGGATTAGGACTTAATACAGAATAGATAATTGAGAATTACAAGCCAATCCAAGTCTCCGCTTAAGTAGTAGAATATGCAGAACCTAGCTAGTGAAACAACTCCCTGAACCTAGAGTACCGTTCACACTCCCTATCTATCACTTTAATTTATCTGCTATTCATTTTCTTGTTATCTGTTTAAACCCCAAAACCAAAACAAACCCCATCTTTATTTAACCATTGCCTAAGGCTAGGCTTATTTACCTCAAGTTCCGTGGATTGATACCTGGTCGCTTCATAATTACTATACTACTGCAACCGGGATTTTTGCAACCCGACGGTCTATTGATTTGTTGATTTCTAGGATTAATTCTTACATTTAATACATCAATTTTTACCGTTTGCAGTTACAAGAAGACTCAATAATTTCTTTGAATTGTGTACTTTTTAAATTAAAAGATTTAACTCTTGTGTTGCTACTGCAGTGGAGGTGGTTGCCTTATGCTGATCGACCACACCACCTAGGAGCTGAAGCCTACACGTTGGTAGTTCCTCTCATCCATTTTAATATTGTTGAGGGACACCAACCAAATCGAGTCATGCAGCAGTTCGGTAGAGACCAACCTATTCCCGCTGCTCCACTTGACTGTGACAGACTTCACAGTCAAGAACGTTCTGGGCGTATCACCACTGACTGGGTATCTTACCTTAGTCCGTATCTGCAGCTGTCGAGAGTAGAAATTTCCAGCGTATTCCTCTTCACACGTATCCCCTTTCACGACCGCTGGGACCTCAGTCTGCATACATGAGGTGGTACTCACAGCACAACATCCACTGGTTGACATCAGATGCTCGAAGGAACGCAGTTCTGGTATTAATTTTTTAAATGTCAATAATTTTGGTTAGTTGTTTATATAATTATCTCTCCATCCTTTTTCTTCTTAATATCTTTTTCTTTTGTAGGGACAAGCAGTGCAGCAATTTCAGTATATGTCCCAGGACACTGATAGCAGCCAGTATACGAGATACGTGGCTGATCAGACTGGGATATATGGGCACATGCGGTACGGTTATGCACAGCCAGAGGAGCCTTTAGTCCCACCCGCTGCATTCCAGGTGTTCCAGCCGAGTTGGGATTGCATTGGCAATGACGCACCCCGGAGAGCTGCACACAGGAGGAGACACAGTGAGCGGCGGCCAAGATAGCCAAGACATCATGATCACTCTCCTCCTCCTGAGCCTGTAGATCCCCATCATCATTTTGATGCAGCAGTTGACACTGGGCATATGCAATATGATGCAGGAGTTGATGCTGGACAGATGATAGTGGTTGAGCAGCCACCTTCGCAAGCACTACATCTGCAGCCTTATGTAGGTGGTCCAGACTTTGGTAACATATCCCAGCCGACTGCGGGATACATTCCTCAGATGCAGACTCCGGCTCCATATCAGCCAGTACCTGAAGTTGGCGGTAGTGCAGGGGGTAATGCGGCGTTATTTGATGTCTCTGTTAATTCTAGTTGGAATTTCAGTTTATCTGAGCTGTTGGGTTCTACTAGTAGTGTGGGGGCAGGTCCTAGTCAGACTTCACAACACCGGACTCAACCAACTCCTACACCTTCTACACCCATAGTTACTACACCGCATACCCCACAGGCATCAGTCCGTGAGATGACCATAGAGCAGCAGATTGATTACTTGGAGCAGATACCGGCATCATCTCGCACACCTGTGCAAAACTATGAGCTAGAGAGTCTGCGTATGCGGCTACGGTCGAACAGGAACCCACCAGATAGATACGGGGAGCGGACTCGTTGATCTGCAGTGTATCTTGATTCTTGTATTTTAGTTTTTGTACATTTGTTTATTTTGAAATTGAACAATGTATTTTGTTATTGTTTGGATTAGTAATTGTGAGATTACACCTTCGTTTGATTTTTGATATTCTGTATTGCGCCTATTTTTTGAGTAGTGAAACGACATCTGGTTAATCTAAAAATTTGCATACACGTAGTACTACATGCACACATCATTGTGTCCGAACCTCATCCCATTTAGACTTCCACAAGTGTCTCATAAATAAGGGCGAAGTGGCTAAGCTGCACAATATTTAATATTTGAAAAACTGCAGCCTGGTGCCATATTGCGCCTATTTTTTGAGCAGTCAAATGACATCCGGTTACTCTAAATATTTGCATACACGTAGTACTACATGCAAACATTATTGTATCCGAACCTCATCCCATTTCGACTTCCACAAGTATCTCATAAATAAGGGCGAAGTGGCTAAGCTGCAGAATATTTAATATTTGAAAAACTACAGCCTGGTGCCGTATTGCGTCTATTTTTTGAGCAATCAAACGACATCCGTTTACTCTAAAAATTTGCATACACATAGTACTAAATGCACAAATTATTTTGTCCAAACCTCATCCCATTTCGACTTCCACAAGTGTCTCATAAATAAGGGCGAAGTGGCTAAGATGCACAATATTTAATATTTGAAAAACTGCATCCTGGTGCCGTATTGCGCTTATTTTTTGTGCTGTCAAACGACATCCGTTTACTCTAAAAATTTGCATACACGTAGTACTACATGCACACATTATAGTGTCTGAACATCATACCATTTCAACTTCTACAAGTGTCTCATAAATAAGGGCGAAGTGGCTAAGCTGCACAATATTTAATATTTGAAAAACTGCAGCCTGGTGCCGTATTGCGCCTATTTGTTGAGCAGTCAAACGACATCCGTTTACTCTAAAAATTTGCATACACGTAGTACTACACGCACACATTATTGTGTCCAAACCTCATCCCATTTAGGCTTCCACAAGTGTCTCATAAATAAGGGCGAAGTGGCTAAGCTGCACAATATTTAATATTTGAAAAACTGCAGCCTGGTGCCGTATTGCGCCCTTTTTTTGAGCAGTCAAAGACATCCATTTACTCTAAAAATTGGCATACACGTAGTAATACATGCACACATTATTGTGTCTGAACCGCATCCCATTTCGACTTCCATAAGTGTCTCATAAATAAGGGCGAAGTGGCTAAGCTGCACAATATTTAATATTTGAAAAACTGCAGCCTGGTGCCGTATTGCGCCTATTTTTTGAGAAGTCAAACAACATCCGTTTACTCTAAAAATTTGCATACATGTAGTAATACATGCACACATTATTGTGTCCGAACCTCATCCCATTTCGATTTCCACAAGTGTCTCATAAATAAGGGCGAAGTGGCTAAGCTGCACAATATTTAATATTTGAAAAACTGCAGCCTGGTGCCATACTGCGCCCTTTTTTTGAGCAGTCAAACGACATCCGTTTACTCTAAAAATTTGCATACATGTATTACTACATGCACACATTATTGTGTCCAAACCGCATCCCATTTCGACTTCCACAAGTGTCTCATAAATAAGGGCGAAGTGGCTAAGCTGCACAATATTTAATATTTGAAAAAGTTATCTAAGTGTTTCATGACCTTTGTCTCTCTATTCTATGTGCTATTATATTACGTCGCATCTCATAGACCGACTCTTGTTCTATGAAATCATCATCATCAGCTTCAATAGGATCATAAATGACAAGTAAAGCAATATGTTCCATGAAATCTTCATACTCCATATAATTTTCCATCATCCGATGTACTGATGTATCAATCCGTACGTGGAAAAAGCTCCATTCGTAATTTTCCTCCAGTGACAGATACACCATTGTTGCTACGGTTATTGTGTCGAGAAGAGAGCGTAGAGCACAACCTACTCGTCGTTGTAGGTCACAGAGATTATTAGGATACAACATACTTATTTCTACGCGGCTATGCCCCATCCTTCTCTCGAAGTGTGCACCATGACGACTGAAAGTGGCCCCGTAATTCACGTGCAACCTGAAAGGAAACTCCATTATAGTTTGAGATCAAGGAGGGGTATAAGGTATGAAGAATTCAAGTAGCATGCAAGTATAAAAAATTTGTCAGCAGTACGTGAGTAATGAGTTTGGATGTGCATACCCTTTTTATAATACAATAGTGACAGTCGTAACGGCTAATGTACACCCGCATTTGCGCAGTGTGGTTCTTTTGTAATAGTAACGGTCACTGACAGCCCAAACGGTTAGTACAATATGAACTGTACAACCGCATTTGGCAAGTGTGGTTGCTTTGCAAGGTTATGCTCAGGCGCCGCCAGTTCTCCGTATATATATGCCCCTCTCCATCCATCATTCGTCACACATCTAACAATCTCAGTCAATTACTCAATATCGTTTGAAAACATACTCTCACCCTATACGCCTGTCTCACCACCACCAGCGTTCCCCATGGATATCCCGTGCACCATGTTGCATGACGTTGAAGTAATGCATAACCAATCAGGTTTGCATTTTCAAAGAACTTTATTCTACGCATCAATCCGATTTTGATATCCCCTTGGATATTACGTTCTGGGATTTTGACAATCTCATTGAGATGAGGTTGAAAGAACAATACGGTTACCATTGCGTGGTGGAATCCATTCTCCATCGATTATTGTTGTCTTCATATCCACGCCCGTTTTGGGGGCCATTAGAGATAAAGGGTGACGTCGACGTAGAACGAATGATAAATCAGTTCGTCTTTAACCAACAATGTTACACAACGGTTGAACTGTACATGGTTTATGCCTTCGAAGAGGACAACACCCTACCATTACCTCCAAGGAGGACTAGTCTTGGGGAACTGGGGGCTATATATGGTGTTGCCTCAAGCGACGATGAAGAATGAGGTCAAGGAAATGACAGAGACTAGTGCGTGGTGTTAGTACTTTTGTTGTCGGGATATCATCTTTCTACTTACGAATAATATGTGTTTGTATTAGGTTGTTCACTAGTTAAGTTTTCCTAAAGTGACGAAGGTCACCTACAAAAATTAATGCAATAACAGTGTACTACGAAGGTCATCTTATATTAATAATAGTGTTAACATGTTGCATTAAGTGAATAAGATTGAAATCACCTATGATAATACAAATCCATTACATAACACAGTACTACACATTCGTTCAGTCATCCTTATCATAGCAACGCGCACTTACACAATGTAACCAAAACCACATTAAGCTACCACTTCTGGATCGTAATCGATCATAAGGTGAATTGCATCCACGTCGTCCTGGATTGGGATAAAGTTGCGTATCATGTTCCGCAAATCATAGTCGTTGTTTATCGGCAATGTACCCCAGCGTGGCCATGGAAAAGGGCGCAAATTCCTCCTATATATAATAGACGTGACACGGTAACGCTAGACATCATCTGATAGTAGAATCGGTAGTGTGTCCATTGGCACTTACGAGAGGGAAATAAAAATATGTGAGCTTTGTTGTCATGATGTGTGCATTTTATAATGTACAATAGTTTTAAGGAGCTGTGTTTGGGTAATGCGGTTGTTGTATATGGTATGACTATACTGGTGGTACATAATAAACAGTAACTCACATAATGAACCGCCGCACAATTTTTTAACTTTTTCATCTATCAAAGGAGCTGTGTTTGCGAAATGCGGTTGTTGTATGTGGTCTGGCTGTACTGGTGGTACATAATAAACAGTAACTCACATAATGAACTGCCGCACATTTTTTTAACTTTTTCATCTGTCAAAGGAGCTGTGTTTGTGAAATGCGGTTGTTAGTGTGCTGCTGTACTGATAGTGCAGAAGAAACATAACTTACATAATTGAAGGGTGGAACTTTTTTAAACTTCTTTATCTGTTATAGGAGCTGCGTTTCGGTAATGCGGTTGTTGATGTCTATTGTCTGGTCTATATATAGCGGGCTGTTAGCAACAGCTGTTCATACGGGTAGTTCTCACCCACCTCCTTTGTTGATAGGCAACAATGTTCATTCCCTGCGAAATACACTTGCATTACATCCCGTCGTTTGATGAATTCGGTTTTCAATTTGAACCTACAGAATATTCCACGATCCGTCCTCTTACCATTGTGCCTTTTGTCGACTATAACTATTTCAAATTCCTAGTTGAATGCAGTTTAGATTGCGGTGATGATAAGTTCGTACCAACGTCCATTGTTTACCGCAAAATGGTTTTCACACACCCAATGCCAATGTGAAGCCAAATGGAGATAACAAATGATGAAGATGTACGTCTTATGGTTGAAAACTTCATGACCAACAGACGACGCATGGCCAAAATTCAACTGTTGGTGGAGTATGAACCAAAGGTTGATGAATAATAGTGTTATGCGTTGGATGTCTTTATTTTTTTACTATAACAATTAGTCGTCTATTTAGCTCCTGCTATGTCAGGTGGTGCCTTAAGCAAACACCCCAAAAATTGAAATAAAATGTCATTGTTGTTGTTATAGTTCACAACCTCAATTTTATGGTTATACCACAACGTAAACATAAGCATAACTTACTTTTTTTCCTGTGCTTGCTTAAGGCACGACCTGACACAGTAGGAGCTACACATTTCACTAACTTAAAACACACTACGAAGTCAAAACACAGTACAGTAGACGACACATTGACAAAAGCATCAGAAAATGCAAAAACAAGGATTCACTAACTTGTAGCACAGCAGGAGCAACATATTTCGCTAAATTTAAACAAGTTTTGGTCGAACTGGTGCGATCCTTAAAGCCATCTTGCTCGCGTACGCTTAATCATATTTGTGGTGTCTCCACTATCATCCGAACAACCACTAGGGTTTTCGTCGTATGACGGGAGTGTGAGCCTCGATTTTAAACCCAATCCTACGTTGATTAGATTAATTAGGATCTAGTCGGGTTTTAGGTCCACTTATAACCTAAGATTAACAACTATGTCATATAACATTAATTATTAAACCCTAAGTTAGCTCACTGGAACCTAATTAGAGTCGCCACCTAATTTTGACTTAGGGTAAATTAGGAAAGGAGAGTTCGGATTCGGGGGCTTGGTATTCGACTTTTTTAGGGTTCAATTACTTTCATTACCCCTAGAAGTCGTTTTTCCTCTACTTAGTTTAATTACGGCTTATTACGAGTCATTTTAACCTAAGTGTGCGAGCTTCTGTTTTTTTGGTGTTTTTTAGCATTTGTTGACAGAAAATAAAAGTGAAAATTGTGATTACCTAAACTAGGGTTTCAGAGGCAGAATTAGGTCAAATTGTGTTTCCGTCCGTAGCCACGGACCTAATGTCCGTAACCACGGACCCTAGTTAACCTATGTGAAAATAAAAGTTGAATTAAACAGAAAACGAAAATTTGAAAAGTCCTGGGCCACGGACAGGACATCCGTAGGCCCGGACATAGTTTGGCAAAACCTAAATTTTAAAAATTTTAAAATCCCGCCGCCGTCCGTGGGTATCCGTGGCCACGGACAACCCGTCCGTGGTCCCGGACCATAGGTCCGAGGTCCCGGACCACCCACGGACAGGGGTTTTCTGGTATATCCCGACGGTGTTTTCGGCTAAAAAATTATGTACGTGTAGCCTGAAAGGTATACAATATGTTAGTAATGGAAAGATCTCAGTTTGAAGTCGAATTATGCATGAAACTTGACAAACAAGTAACAAGGCAGAAGCAAAAGTAATTAGCAATACAGAAGCCGAAAAGGGTTGGTTCGAGTCCAAAATTTAATAGAGAGTTAATAAGGTTGTGAGGAGTTAGAAAAGTAGAATTATAACCTGTTTTACCTTCAGATTCGTGGTGTTTCTTCACGTCGGGATTCTTCGGAGGCCTCGTTGATGGCGGATTTGGAAGAACTTCGAACCGAGCTTCTGACTCCTTGTTGTTCTTGATATTCATCACGTTTTGGTGCTGTTTTGGTGAGGGTTTGATGATGGATGATGTTGTGGGAGTTGAAAAATATGTTTTGGTGTTGATTTTGGTGAGATTTCGGTGTTTGATTGTAGCTCTAGAGTTCAAAACGTGAAGAGAATGAGACGGCTGCCTTCTTTGAGAGTCTAGGGTTCTTGAGGTTCTGATTTGATCATGGGATAAGGTTCCTTATATAGGCTTCCTTAAAGATAGAAAAATCCGGTAAAAACCTTGATTATAAAATTTTACACATGGGTAAAGGATGATATTTATGATTTTTCTAAAGTGGAATCGAATTTTTTGGATATTGGAATATTTTTAAATTCAATTTCTCGTCAGATTCAATCAGAAATTGATAGCAAATTATTGGAAATTTGAAAAATCAAAATTCCAACGCCATTATGCTTCAAATGTCATCCTCTATCATGGGTTAAAATTTCAAAGCATTTTGAATTGATTTGACCCTTATTTGGAGGAGAGAGAAAGCCTATAGGGGGCTTAGGAGCCTTGAAAATTTACGAAAATGTCCCTAGAGATGACTAAGCTGTCCCTAGTACTCTGAAATGTGTCGATCGAACTGGGAACCCTCGCTACTAGCCTATTAGTAGAGACTCTCTTCCGGGGGGGTTGAAATTTTGGGTATAACAGATTGCCCCCCATCAACTAGACTTTGTAATGCAAATGAGAAGGCTAGCTAGTTGACGCTTGAGTGATACCCTAAAATTTTGGATCTTAAAAGACCCCACATGCAATTGAAATCCGACAAGTTGTGTCGAGCTGTTCTAAGGCGCTGACTACCTATGACGTCAAGCTATTCTAAGGCGTTGACTACCTATAATGAATGAAACGATGTCAAGCTATTCTTAGGCGTTGACTACCTTTAAAGGAATGAAGTACGCCAGCATTCTAAGGTGTCGGGATCCTGAAAGCGAATGAAATACGCCGAGCATTATAAGGTGTCGGGAACCTGAGATTGAATGGGAATCACCGAGCATTATAAGGTGTCAGGAACTTGAGATTGAATGGGGACACGCCGAGCATTATAAGGTGTCGGGAACCTGAGAATGAATGGAATACGCCGAGAATTATAAGGTGTTGGGAACCTGAGATTGAATGGAATACGCCGAGCATTATAAGGTGTCGGGAACCTGAGATTGAATGGAATACGCCGAGCATTATAAGGTGTCGGGAACCTGAGATTGAATGGAATACGCCGAGCATTATAAGGTGTCGGGAACCTGAGATTGAATGGAATACGCCTAGCATTATAAGGTGTCGGGAACCTGGAGTGTAAAAGGTGATGATGATATGGGGATGATATGCTAATGGTGCTCGGATGCTTCTAGGGACCAAAACCCGTTCCAATGCTCCTTATCGCCATTGCCCTGCCAACTTGGATCACGCGCTATTTTGTACTTGTCTTGCACCATGTTGATACTTGGTCTCGTACTGAGGTTGGATTGGATTCTCACATATGAGATGATCTAATGATAAGAGCTAATTATGAAAGCGCCAAACGTGGCAATTATGAGGTGTAAAAATCATCTAAAGCAAGAAATAACTGGAAAATATACCAAACATGGCTATGAAAAAGATCTGTCCAAAGCAAGAAATTGCTGGGAATATGCCAAACATGGCGATGATGTAGATTTGTTCAAAGTAAGAAATTGCTAGAAATATGCCAAACATGGCGATGATGTAGATTTATGAAACCGAAGTGTTTGAAGGAAAATTATGCAGGACAAGAAATTGCTGAAAAAGGTGCCAAACGTGGTAATGTTTAACGGAAATTCCTTCTACTAAAAAGGAAAGTGAAATTATCATTTCCTGACTAAAGATTTCAGACTTGCATTTTGTTTCTTAGAAGATGAACGTGCCGCTGGTGGGAGTATAAGTTTTTTTTGTTTGCGGGGCTTTTTCAGTGGTGGTAGGGCTTATGATGGGCCTTGGAATTTATGTGGAGGTGAAGGCTTATGTGGGCCTGTGTGGTATGATGTGGAGGTAAAGGCATATGTGGACCTGTGCGGCATGATGTGGAGGTAAAGGCATATATGGACCTGTGTGAGGGTGATGGTAGTGCTCAAGCTTTGGGTTTCAATTGGTGTTGTTATGGCAATTGTTGAAACCAACAATTGCCCCCAGTATTTTTTCCTTAGGACAATCTGAGCTAGAGTTCATGGCAATCGATCGGAACGATCGATTGCCCCCAGTATTTCCTTTGATTAAACATGCGAACAAGTCTCATCCTCACAGGGTCAAGGCTTATGCTCTGATGTGGTGCTTCCTAACCTACACATGACGTGTTTGGTGTTTGCACTCATTTCTCGCTCATGGTAATAACTTTTAGACCATTGAATTCGACATTTGATGGATTTACGCATTTGACCTGTTACTTTCACGTGATTGGATACACAACTACCAAGTCGGAAGTCTTTAAGGCTTATAACGTGGCCATGGGGTGTGATGAAAGACAACAGGACCATGGAGAGATATTTGAGGTGTGTGGAGTTAAAAGGGGTGACCAAAGCTGCACCTTGCTTCTTTTCTCGGAATCATCTTCCTTGTCTTGAAGTCGTCTAGCCGCTTCGTGTTGACGTTGCCTTCGAGCTTCTGGACTTGGACTTTTGAAGTCGTCCTTTACACCATTCCTCTTTCTGTCATTCGGATTTCCTCGAGGCATTTCGGGTTTGCTTCTTTATTTTATCCTTTCTTGACTTTGCCTTCGGGGTTCTTGTGTTTCCCGGTTTTGGGCTTCGAGAGCTGTTTTGATGTGAGCTCTTTGGATCCTGTGTCACTCTTGGACCATTTGCGGATCGCTTTGTCATGCTGATAGCGGCATTGCTTCTTTGGATTGATGAGAATGTTATCTGAGGGTCTGACTTCTCGCTTCCTTTGGTCACCGGGTCGGACATTCATCATTGGCTGGGTTATTTTGTGGAGTTCATAATATCAAAAAGGGATATATGAAAGGCTCAGCGGGGGTGCCTAGGGTTTAATGTCAAGGTTCATAAGCTTTTGGCTATGTGGTGCTGTACCTAGGTGCTTCGTCATTCTTGATAGTTGTATATCCGCTCTTTGTTACTTTGCGCAGGTCTAAGAGTAAATTTACAAATTATCTCCTTCAGTCGGAGTTATGCCGTTTACCTCACCTTTGAATGTGGTCTCACTGGAGTCGCGTAAAAATGACACGCTCGTTCACTCATGGTTTTTCCACTCAAGACACTCTCACGAGATTTTCACTTGGAAACTCATTCGCACATTTAAACAAAAGATGAAAGATGACGAACTTCAACTTAGATTGCCCTTAGTATCGATTTGGGGTTTATGACAACAATTTAAAAGATGTAGATTTGGAACCGCTTTGTGGGTTATTTTGGGTGTTTTGGGGTGAGTTGTGATGCCTAGCGTGGCATGTTCAACTTTTAGAAACAAGAGATAAATGGTTCTGTTCCATAGTCAGGAAATGATTACTCCATGATCCCTTTCCCTGGAAAGCATTTTTGTTTTTTTCGATGAATGAAAAATGGTTTGTACAGGTTGTGAAAATGGAACTATGACTTTATTTAAATGAATGTAAAGACATCATTGACAATTACAAGCTCAGCAACTTCTAAAATGATAAAAGAATCTAACTACTACAAACGTTGGAAAAATGGAAAAATGACTAGTAAAGAGAAGAAATCGGAGAGAACAGTTGAAAATAGTAGTCTCTAATGGTGCTTGACATGGGATTCCCACTCGGGGAGTTGAAAACCTTGATTGATAAAATCTTGGATGCGCTGCTTTAGGATTTTGCAATCGTCGGTGTCATGACCAGGAAGCTGGTGATACTGGCAGTACTGGTTCAGATTCCTTCCTTTTTGAGGGTCTCTTTGTCGAGGGGTGAGGGGTTGTAGCATGTTCCGTTCCTGGAGTCTTTTAAAAGCCTGGCTTAATGGTTGACCGATGTTTGAAAACTTTCTCTGACGGGAGTCCTGCCGGGATGATTCTATTGCTCCGATGATTTGTCCTGGGCCTTTTATCCGCCGAACGGTGTTTACCTCATGCTGCCTTGTTCTCTTTCGGGTACCACTTTGGATACAAGCTGCTGTTCTTGAACCATTCCCGATGTTTTTTGAGTTCCGAAGTTTTAACTCTCCTTTGTGAATCATTTCTTCTAGGACATCGACTTGTCCCATCAGCATGTTGAAGCTAGGAAAGTATGTGAATTTCAGTTCGTCACTGTATTGCTTCTACATATTTTTAATTACCATTCGGATTTGCTCTTGTTCGTCCATCTGTGTGAGCATTGCTGCTGCCTTCATCCTCCAACGCTTGACAAAATCAGACATTGATTCACCTTCTGTTTGTTGTGTGCTTGCAAGATCAGCCCTGGTGACTCCAAAACTTCTAGCGTACTCAAAATGATGTAGAAAAGCTTCACATACCTCCTCGTAGGTCTTGGTATTTATCCTTTGAGTTATGTACCAATGCTGAGGAGTCTCATCAAGATAGTGAGCAAATACCTTGGCCTTCTGCATATCATTTAGCGAAAGGATGGACATTTCCCTATCGAACATTGCCAAATGAAGTTGTGGGTCGAAGGAACCTTTATATAGAGGAAGTGTTGGCAATTTCAACTTTAGAGGGAGATCAACCTTGGGATATAATCCAGTGGAAAAGTAGTCAAAACCGGTTGGCTTGTTGGCCCTCTCCATGTGCTCAATCTTTTTCAGCATCCCATTGAATTCCACGGCTAACTGGGCATCCATGTTGACCGGACTTCCTCCTTCTGCCAAACTTGGGATTCGGGTCTACCTGTTTTCAAAGTTCCGTCTATCAGAGAGGACTGGGCTGAAATTCTGGGTCACAAAGAAGTTTTAGGTTAGAACTTTTTGGGCTGCGCGAAAAACACACGAGCTGGAATGTCTTGAAGATTGTGGGTAGGCACTAAGGCCCGAATGAGTTGGAGGAGAGGCACACGGGCCGGAATGACTCATGAGCTGTGAACTGATGCTTAAGCCAAAATGCTTGGAGAATATGGCACTTGGGCTGGAATGTTTTGAGAATTTGGCACCTGGCTGGAATGTTGTGAAGATGTGGCACATGGGCCGGAGTGTTATGGGAATGTGGCACTTGGGCCAAAATGTTATGAGAATGTGGAACCTGGGCTAAAGTGTTGTGAATGTGTGGCACTTGGGCCAGAGCGTTGTGAAAACACGGTGCCTGGACCAGAACGTTTTAAGAATGTGGCACTTGGGCCAGAACGTTTTGAAAATTTGGCACTTGGGCCAGAATGTGTTTGGGCTTGAAGTAAGGTTCATGGGCTGAAATGATTTCTGGACCATGTCCTAAATGCAAATTTGAAATTAGGGCCGAAGTCTGAACGAGTGATTCTGATTGGGCCTGAAAGATGATACCTAGATCTAGGATTTGGGCCAAAGCCCGAGTGAAAAGATCTTCCTAGACTAGAATAAACCTTGGAATGGAAAGGCCTGATGGATTTTCATGCCCCACAGATTACTTTAGGTGGATTTGTTTTTCATGGGCCTAGAACTAAATTGATAATTCAAATTGGCCCGGAAAAGAGAAATCACATAAGTCTAAACTTTTGGGACTGAGCCCAAACAAATAATTCATTCATTCAAACCAAACAGGGCCTTTGGGCCGCAAACAATAAAGTCATAAATTCAGGCCGGGCTAGGTTGATGTAGGAGAAATTCCTATCAGTTCCTAGGCTGGGTAGTGGGCCGATCATACAAGTAAACAAGGCCCACGCAGATTTAACATGTTCTCACTAGATGTTAAAATCAAACCAGGTATGGATCGATCCGGAGAGGTGCTTGGGGCATGGGCCCAGGTCACCACAAAGGAACAGGGTTTGCACGCTATTCTCTCTGGGCTTCCCCACTTTTTTCACATCACCTGAAGGTGTGTGTCTACGGTCGGGTCTTTGACTGACCAAACAATAGGCTAGGTAAGGGCACTGCCAGGAAAACGCTTGGGGCTAAGGCCTAGGTATTAAGGGGATGTGGTTAGACGACATCCTCCTCTTTTCCCCCGCTTATTCACATCACCTAAAAGGTTTGAGTCCCTGACAGGGGACCCTCAAACGGGTCCTAGGGTGAAATCGGTTTGCGTGGACCCTCGCTCTCATATGATGCAAAGGTGTAGAAAATTAAAGTGCGCACAAAAGTAAACAAACAAAGTAATAAAGCCATAAATAAACAATTTTTCGAGTTAAGCCCTCTTTCTTAAAATTAAACAAGTTAATATTAAGAAGTTGTCCCCAGCAGAGTCGCCAGTCTGTGAGCCTCAATTTTAAACCCAATCCTACGTTGATTAGATTGATTAGGATCTAGTCGGGTTTTAGGTCCACTTATAACCTAAGATTAACAACTATGTCATATAACATTAATTATTAAACCCTAAGTTAGCTCACTGGAACCTAATTAGAGTCGCCACCTAATTTTGACCTAGGGTAAATTAGGAAAGGAGAGTTCGGGTTCGGGGGCTTGGTATTCGACTTTTTTAGGGTTCAATTACTTTCATTACCCCTAGAAGTCGTTTTTCCTCTACTTAGTTTAATTACAGCTTATTACGAGTCGTTTTAACCTAAGTGCGCGAGCTTTTGTTTTTTTGGTGTTTTTTATCATTTTTTGACAGAAAATAAAAGTGAAAATTGCGATTACCTAAACTAGGGTTTCAGAGGCAGAATTAGGTCAAATTATGTTTCCGTCCGTAGCCACGGACCTAATGTCCGTAACCACGGACCCTAGTTAACCTATGTGAAAATAAAAGTCGAATTAATGGACAGGATGTCCGTAGGCCCGGACATAGTTTGGCAAAACCTAAATTTTGAAAATTTTCAAATCCCGCCGCCGTCCGTGGGTGTCCGTGGCCACGGACAACCCGTCCGTGGTCCCGGACCACCCACGGACAAGGGTTTTCTGGTGGTTCCCGACGGTGTTTTCGGCTAAAAAATTATGTACGTGTAGCCTGAAAGGTATACAATATGTTAGTAATGGAAAGATCTCAGTTTGAAGTCGAATTATGCACGAAACTTGACAAACAAGTAACAAGGCAGAAGCGAAAGCAATTAGCAATACAGAAGCCGAAAAGGGTTGGTTCGAGTCCAAAATTTAACAGAGAGTTAATAAGGTTGTGGGGAGTTAGAAAAGTAGAATTATAACCTGTTTTACCTTCAGATTCATAGTGTTTCTTCACGTCGGGATTCTTCGGAGGCCTCGTTGATGGCGGATCCGGAAGAACTTCAAACCGAGCTTCTGACTCCTTGTTGTTCTTGATGTTCTTCACGTTTGGGTGCTGTTTTGGTGAGGGTTTGATGATGGATGATGTTGTGGGAGTTGAAAAATATGTTTTGGTGTTGATTTTGGTTAGTTTTCGGTGTTTGATTGTAGCTCTAGAGTTCAAAACGTGAAGAGAATGAGACGGCTGCCTTCTTTGAGAGTCTAGGGTTCTTGAGGTTCTGATTTGATCATGGGATAAGGTTCCTTATATAGGCTTCCTTAAAGATAGAAAAATCCAGTAAAAACTGAGATTTACTGCCGTTTTAGCTCAACAGCTTCCAAAAAGAATTTGATTATAAAATTTTACACATGTGTAAAGGATGATAATTATGATTTTTCTAAAGTAGAATCGAATTTTTTGGATATTTGAATATTTTTAAATTCAATTTCTCGTCAGATTCAATCAGAAATTGCTAGCAAATTATTGGAAATTTGAAAAATCAAAATTCCAACGCCATTATGCTTCAAATGTCATCCTCTATCATGGGTTAAAATTTCAAAGCATTTTGAATTGATTTGACCCTTATTTGGAGGAGAGAGAAAGCCTATAGGGGGCTTAGGAGCCTTGAAAATTTACGAAAATGTCCCTGGAGATGACTAAGCTGTCCCTAGTACTCTGAAATGTGTCAATCGAACTGGGAACCCTTGCTACTAGCCTATTAGTAGAGACTCTCTTCCAGGGGGGTTGAAATTTGGGTATAACAGGGAGACTTCCGAACGGGATTGATTCGTACAATCCTTCCTTTCCTAAGGTATTGAATTCCGCACTAAGGTGTGTCAACGCATGTGTAGGTGATTCAACAACAAAGTCTGTAAGAGGATGTGTGCCCCCGACATCTTAGCGGATGAGTGAAAAACGAAGTCTATAGAAGGATGCACGCCCGTCGACAGCCTAGTGGACGAGTGAACAACAAAGTCTGTAAGAGTATTTGTGGGCTCGTAATGACCGGATGAGTGAACTACAAAATCTGTAACAGGGGTCGTCATCAGTGAAGATTTCTGCATCGGACATTAAATCTTTGAGCTGGTTCACTGTGGCGCAGAAATATTCAGCAGTAGTACGCTTCAGTTTGGTTTGTTGCAGAGAAGTTCCTTGAGGAAGGAACGTTGGAAGTGGATGATTGAATAGCGGCGCGCACTTGCTTCCCTTCTCCAAGTTCCTTCCTTTGATTGAGGAGTCCTGTTTAGATACCATTTTGCATGGGTTTGTATTGCTTTGGTTATGATTTCACTGAGCGATTTAGATAGTGTTTTGTGGATCGAGTTATGAGATGAGTGCGTTGGCTCGTACATACTTCCTTATATATTTGTCGTCCTAAAAGATATTACAACGGCTAGTCAAAATATTCAAGTGCAAATAACTGTGTAGTAATGCGGTTCTCTTGGTATATGGGCTGTCAAAAGTGGCACACATTTATGACAGACGTGACAGAATGTAATAATAGTTTAACCTTGACAAGCTATTATTATTTTTTTATCTGTCGAAGAAGCAGCATTTGAGTAATGCGGTTCTTGTTGTATGTGGTCTTTCCCTTTTTGAAATCACCTATGAAAGACGTGACATATTGTAAGATGAGTCTGACCTTTATAGGCTTTTTTACAATTTTTTTAATCTGTCAAAGAAATATGCCAGTGAACAGTCGTTGCATTTACTCATCTTGTGGTTTTTACTAATTTGAAAAGAAATATGTAGCATTAAAGGAGTACGCATGATGAACAAAAAGATTCAAATCGTAGACCCACTTTATTTTAATTAAACTACAGTACAAACTGGATGGACTACGCACATACTAATCGATTACATACCCTGCAGTCATTAAGATTGACTAGAAGTATAACTGCAACTTAACATCAGATGTTACAAGCTAACATAAGAGTTAAGATTCATCATCAGATGCACCGGGAGGGGTGAGAGTAGGATCGTAGTATCGATGCCCAGGAGTGTACTTTCCCAACTCCCACTGGATATATTTATAATAGTCAGGATCATCATCCTCTTCCATTGGACGGGATAGATACTTCGAGCATGCCTCCCCGTCCCATCCTTGGTGTCTGGAAATGCCACCAGCGACCTTAGTTGATGTGTCATTGATGATTGAAGTTGATGACACCTTCTTTGTTGAGGATGGTGCTCCCCGTGTGTGTTTCTGCCTAGATGGACTACGCACTGCGGCTTCTGTGTTGATACTTCCTTTGCTCGGAGTAGAGGATTGCTTAGCGACACCCTTGTTCTTACGATCGTCCATGATCTTCTTTTCACTGTAATGCAGTATTGAGTTTGCATTTATAGGCAGATGGCTACGCTGTGCCGTCGCTGTAGTAAAGGTCAGTTGAAAAAGAACCGCATTACACAAAAGCGGTTCATGTACACAGTAAAGTTGAAAACGTGTCACAGTCATGTGATTTGTACTGTCGCGTCAGAACTTCCTGCAGACGAATATAAAAGAACCGCATTAGACAAATGTGGTTCTTGTAGACTGTAAAGTTGAAAACGAGTCACAGACATGTGAATTTGTACTGTCGCGTCAGAACATCCTATAGAAGAATATAAAATAACCGCATTAGACAAATGCGGTTCCTGTAGACTGTAAAGTTAAAAACGTGTCACAGTCAAGTGAATTTGTACTGTCGCGTCAGAACTTCCTGCAGACAAAAGTAAAAAGAACCGCATTAGACAAATGCGGTTCCTGTGGACTGTAAAGTTGAAAATGTGTCACAATCATGAGAATTTGTACTGTCGCGTCAGAACTTCCTGCAGACGAATATAAAAAGAACTGTATTAGACAAATGCGGTTCCTGTTAAAAACATGTCGCAGTCATGTGTATTTGTACTGTCGCGTCAAAATTTCTGCAGACGAATATAAAAAACCGCATTTGCCAAATGCAACTTATTTACATTCTCCTTTTTGGCTCGCTCATCAATATATATACCCCCGCGTAATCTCCAGATGGTTGTCCATTGTGTAGAGTACCTCCCAAACCAATACTAGCAAATAAATTATACATCATATCTTTCATCCCTCTAAGCATCTTTTACAAATTTCAGACTATCAAAAATAGATCCAAAGCATGCATTACCAATCATTTTATCTCATGGATCTTAATCACCAAAATTTACCATCAGACGATGAAGATGATAACTCTTACGTACCTGAAGAAGCCTCGGAGGAAGAAGATCTAGATGATCTGGATGTAGAGCTAGAAAATCTCCCAGATGATCCAGATATTAAGGATGATGGCACCGGTATGTCTAACCCACATTGCGGTGCTAGTACCTCAAGATCATTCATGGGTGCTGGTTCAGCGAATGCGCAGGCACAGGTCCCGTCATTCATAAGCAATATCGATTGGGGTGTTGTGAATAGTATGCAGTCTGACGTGTACATTACTGGAGCTCCATACTGGAGCGTGGGCCAAGAATTTGTCGAAAATCAGTTGTTCGAGTCTAAAGAAGAGCTTGTAACTGCGGTGCACTAGTACCACATCCGGAAAAATTTGGATTAGAAATACCCCAAACCTAGATATGGTGTTTAGATGATAAAATAAGATATAAGATGGCTAAATAATGCCTTAGAAACATTAGGAAATAATTTAAACCTAAGAAAACACAAGGAAACACCTTAAGAGCAATTAAGCAAAAATGTGCTCTAAGCTTGGAGTAACTTTGGGTAACACTCAAATATCACTCTAAGACTTTAGTAACATGCTAATGGACATGTTAAATCAATTACCAAAGAAAAACCAAGCTCAAAAACAAGTTAAAACACAAATTGTGCTTTAAGGACTCTTAAAGCACATTTTTGAAAAATTGTCTTAGAAAGGGGTTTTGAGTGGCTAAATGCCCATGATTACTCCTTAATCAACTTGTGTACTACTTAGTATCACATTAGGAAGTCTAAATCAATGGGAAATCAAAAATTTCACAAATATGTGCATTAGTGTGCATTAGTTGGTGAATAGTAACCAAATAGTGCCTAGTTTAGTCTTTAGTCAATTAAGAACGCGTTCGATGAGCGCGGTTCAAATTTTTTTGGCATTAATGTGACACATGTCACTTTCTATTTGTGTTTTATTATCTCTTGGTCCCACTATAAATGAAATAATGGGTTGTGATTGGTTAACCACAGGTTAACCATAGAGACATCAAACAAAACGTAGCATATGCTCGTTCATCGAACGACGCCTAAGTTTAATAAATAGGTCAAACAAGACCATGACTAGCCTATATAATAAGGGGGCCGGTTTTCTAAGGGGATGAGTCACCATGAGTGGCCAGCCAACATTAGAAAAGAAGAGGGAAAAAGTAAGTAGTTACTATTTACTTTTAAGGAATCAAAAAAATATCTCATTATACTACCTCTCTCCTCCTTTCTTCATTTCTTCTTCTTCTCACCGATTTCTTCTGCTCTCTTTATTCTTCCTTCACGTAAGAGCAGCCTCCATGCTAGCTCCACCTTCCTTTGACCATATCTTGCTCATTTTAACTCCAAAATCAAAACCAAGCTGAAATACCCCAAACCTTAGTATGTTGTTTAAACATTAAAATAAGGTATAATATGACTAAAAAGTGTCTTAGAAACATTAGTAAACAATTTAAAACATAGTAAACACAATTAAATACCTTAAAGTCAATATGGGCAAAAATGTGCTCTAAGCTTGGGATAATCTTGGTTAAGACCTAATAAGCTTACCAAGACCTTATTCATATGTTAATGAACATATTAAACCAATTACCAAAGAAAACCAAGCTTGAAAACAAGTTAAAACACAAAATGTGCTTTAAGGAGTCTTAAAGCACATTTTTGAAAAATTGTCTTGTAAATGGGTTTTGAGTGGCTAAATGTCCATCATTACTTTAATTAACATGTGTACTAATTTAGTATCACATTAGGAAGTCTAAATCAATGAGAAATCAATAAATTTCACAATATGTGCCTTGTTTGTGAATAGTAACTAAAATAAGCTAGTTTAAAACATAAGTCAAATAAGTAATTTAATTGGTCAACTAAGACCAAAACACCCCTTATTATTTAATGGGGGCCGGTTTTTGCAAGGGTGAGTCATCACCTTAGCTAACTAATAAGCAAATAAAGAAAGACTAAATAAGTACTACTTACTTTAACTACAAATATCTTCTAAAAGCAAATACCAAACTTCATTCTCTCATTTCCCTTGCTTTCCCACCGTCTCCAACTTCATCTTCTCCCTCTCATTCACGGTTATGCTACAGCACCACCACCACTCTCCATCTTCAATCTCTTATATCTCCTAGCTCCCTTTGCCAAATCAAAAACCAAGACCACCATTCTCTTGTCTTGCCAAGCTCTTCAATTCTATCTTCTCAAAATTCCAAGAGCTCCATTTCGGTGACAAGAGGAATCTCCATGGGAGGAGCTTGAGCTCATTTTTACATTTATTGTTCTTCTTTGCTTCAAGGTAAGGAAACTCAAAGAAAAACTCCATTTCCTTCATGTTTTGATGTTGACCGAGAATCACCATTGATGGTGTTCTTTCTCTTGCTTTGTTTTAGCTTCATTCCAATCTTTCAAGGACTTGGTGGAGTCCTCTCTTGCTACTCATTCAAACTCTCTTTCATTACCAAGGTAAAACAACATCTTAATGTTTTAAGACAATATATGTAACTAGGGTTTATAATGAGATTAAGCATGAAGCTCAAATACTCATTACCTTGCTTGTATATTGATTAGAAGTTGACAAGCAACTAAAGCCTTGCCGATTTTAATCAAGGAAACAAGAAAGAAGTTTGAGAGGAAAAAGGTAAATATGCTAACCTAATGTAGTTTAATGTCTTAGAAAAAAAATGAGCTTATATTGCTTATTAAAACTACCAAAGAGCTAATGGTAAATGAGTTAGTAAAATGCTATCAAGGAATTTATTAAGGGCATATGTATTGTTGGTGTATTTGCAGGTCAAAGGCAAATATAATGTGGGAAATTCAGTGTTTATGGTTTATGCAATTTAAGGGCCTAAGAGCCATGTTATTTAAGGGCCTAAGTGCCATGCAATTTAAATTATGCACTATATTGTGATGTAGTGTTAAATGGGTGAAGTTTAGTGTATAAGAATGCTCTTGATGGATTAAGGTGTTCTTGTATGCCCAATGATGAAAACAATGTGTTTTGGCATAGCAATGTTCTAGGAGAACTCATGTCAAAATTTAGGTAATGTACAAGAAGTTCTAGGTGTTTTAAATGAGTTTTGGTGAACTAGGAAGTGTTAGAAATGATTAAGTGTTTTGCTAAAGAAGAAGACATGTATTAAGGTGTTCTAGGATGTAAAAAGGAGTTAGGCATTATTTGGGGATTTAGAATGTGAATGAGTGTTTTGGGGGACTTCAAGATCATGGTGAGATTGTATTTAAGGTTTATACAAGTTCTAGTAACAATGAGGTGGTAAGGTGTTGTAAGGAAGATGTGTGAACTTGTGGAGAAAATTTTAGGAATAGCATAAAGGAGTTTGGGTTGTGAGAAAAGATGCTTGGGAGATAATGTTATAGTGGTGAGGAAACATTTTGGCATAGTGGTTATCATAGGTATGAAACACCACTTAGAACCTAAGGGGAAAACAATAAAAATATTGGGAATTTTGGTAAGAAATGAGTAAGTGATTAAGGAGATAGAAAATGAGTTTATGGATGTTGTAGGAGGGGTAAGTGTGCCAAATGATGTTAGAACCATTAGGAGGCTTGTGGAAAAATTTGAAAAAGATTTGACAAGTTTTGGACATGCTCTGGTGGCGACCGACCTGGGGGACCGACCCTAGGTTGGGTCGGTCGGCCTCTGTTAGGTCACCCGTAAGTGTTGCTGGAACGGTCCGACCCAGGGGACTTGGGTCGGACATGGGTCGGTCGGGCAAAGATCAAACAATAGAAATGTTTCTGGGAAGGACCGACCCAGATGATTATGGGTCGGTCGGAATAGTGTTGGGTCGGTCGGGGAGTTTAAAGAGACGGAAAAATTTCTGGAATGGTCCGACCCAGAGGACTTGGGTCGGACGTGGGTCGGACGAAGTGGAATTTTCAAATCGGAGAAATTACTGGAGGGACCGACCCAGTTGGTTGGGTCGGTCGGTGGGTGGTCTGACCCAAAACGAAGAAAAAAAAAAAAAGTATAAGACTTGTGTAGTAAACCCTAGGGGACAATGAGGACAAATTAGATGTAAGCTAAGCTATAAAACGTGTCATGTGAGTATGTAAACACTTAGTAAAATTGAAGTTAAGTAAGTTAGTTAACCGACGTTATTAATCATGTATAGGAGTGGCCTACGGTGGAAACAAATCGAGGCAAGGACCAAGGTATGGTTTTCTTGCAGTCTGTTGCCTACCGGTTTACACCGGCTTGTGTGTTATTTGTTTTTATGAGTGTTTATGACCTTGTAAGATTAAGGCATGTAATGAGTTTACAGTTGTTTAAGTTATTGTATCGGAAAGATGTGTCTCATTTCCCTTGTGTGTGTGTGTCTAACATGACCTAAATACTTGCTTGTGAATTTGTTGATTAAGTCCAACGATGGGACTTCTAACAAGTGCTAACCGGGGAAGTGAGGAGTCCGGTAGTTCCGGCCACGCGTGTGAGTATGGGAGTCGATGTCATAACCGGTTCGATTCTCTTTGTATGTTAAGGTTGTCTTCTCTTTTGGTTTTCAACCTTCCCTTTAGCTTAACCAAGGCTATTTTACTGACTCACGTCGGGCCACAGGGGCATACTGTTTTGTTCGGTGTGCTTGGATCACTATATCCGACGCACCTGTGTGTTAAGTTATTCGTTCAATTTAACAGGACGGTAACGACTTATGTAACGAGCTTAGCATGAGTTTGGCAACATTCTCTAGGCTCTCCATGTGATCTAATTGTGTTGGTTCGTTTCCTAAAAGGATTCGTTCTTGTATGTTGTGTGTGATGTTGTTATGCAATACTCTTGCTATGATATATATGTTGTATGTTTAAAATGAATGCCATGTCATCATGACAATTAGTTGCACGTATCCCGGTAGCCGATGGGCTGCGCGTTAACCATACCAGCCAAGGGTTGCTGACCCCCTCGGGGGCTCCATATTATATTTGCAGGATGAGGATCGAAGAAGCTGAGTGGCTGTAGATCTTGGTTGATGATATACTTTTGATACATTTTGGTTGGTAGGCCCGGATGCGCCTGTGCTCCCGTGGCGGTATATTTTGGATAATGAACACGTTACAGTGACAGTTTACAGTGATGGTTGTAAATAAATACTCGGTATTGTATATTATGTATTTATGGTCTAGTTCTATGCTCGGGAGTCTGATCATCAGACTGGTACACTTGTATTTATTCTGCCTTGTTAACCACGTGGGTGGTTAACGGCGTTGTAGCACCGAACCGTTTAGTTGTTTATTTCCGCTGCGATTTCGGTTAATTGTTAAGTACGTAGTAGGGGTGTTACAAAAGTGGTATCAGAGCGAAGTATCGCTCTGATGACTAGAATACCGAGCTTAGGAATATACCGAGTTAGGAAATCTAACCGTAGTTACCTAAGTGAACAGTTATGGAAAGGTTAACCACTAACTAAGTGTGGAGATACCTCATTGTCGGAAGATGTTACAACCGTTGGACCGATAAGTGTGCAAGTATAATGCTAATGAATGTTCGTGTGAATTCAGATGTCAGGTAGACCACGAGGTCGAGGCCGCGGGCGCGGCATTGGTGATACCGGGAACCAGGGAGAGAACCCTACGACGCAAGTCATGGCCGACGCTGTTGCGGCCGCCGTAGCCCAGATGGTCCCCAGTTAGTAGCTGCGATTCAGCAGGGGCAACAACCCGAAGTTCAACCACCACCGCCACCGCCACGAGAGACCAACTGGGTCAAGGCGTTGGCTGATTTGAGACCCCCGTCGTTTAGTGGGGAGACCGACCCTAGTAAGTTGGAGGCGTATATCTCCGAGATGGAGACCGCCTACGAGACCTTGAATGTGCCCGAGGAGGTCAAGGTCCGTCTTGCCGCTTACTATCTGAAGGGTTCGGCACAGAGTTGGTGGAAGTTGGTACGGGAGGGCAGAGTTGCTGACCCTACCTTTCAGTGGAGGGAGTACACGGCTCTGCTGCGAGCCAAGTACTACCCGATACACGTGCAAGAGGCCAAGCGCCTGGAGTTGGACAATCTGAGACAAGGGGATAAGATGACGGTAGATGAGTACTACTCCGCTTTCATCGGACTTATCCACCTGCTGCCGGACCTGGGTTATTCAGACCGGATTCTAGTGAACCGTTTCTACAACGGACTGAGCTACCGCCTACGCTATGGTATGGGGCCAGCGGGATATACTACTTTGCAGGTAACGGGAACTACAGTGTGATGTGAATAAGTATGTACAATGTGTTAATGTAATTGTGAGGTTGTTTTGCAGGGCATCACTAACACCCTAAATATAGGAGTGCTATCATGCCGCTGCTATAGTGGAGATCACCGTCCGTCTGAGGGACGAGGAGAATGCGCTCAAGCGCAAGGCCACGAGCGAGGGTCAAAGCACGCAAGGGTACGGGGGAGGGAAGAAGAAAAAGCCATACCCCCAGTCCCAGAAAGGACAGCAACAGGGTGGCAAGGGCCAGACCCAGACCACCACTGCTGAGGAGCCGTTGCAGCTCACCTATGCATACGCGGCTAAGCCCCTGCGCTCTCAACCATTCAAGGGTAAACAATTAGTTCTGAATACCGAGTTAAGTGTATGATGTTATAATGTGAAGTATGTACTGAATGTGTGATGTGTTAGCAGCTAGCACGGGCTCTGGATCCGATCGCCACTACTACTGCAAGTGGTGCAAGGGAGACCACCCGGCAAGGACTGCAAGGGAGATGATGTGCAGTGCCGATTCTGCGAAGAAGATGGGGCATCGTGACTACGAGTGCTTCCAGAACCCGAATGGCAAAAACTACAGGCCTAAGGGGCAGTGGAAGGGTAAGGCCACCGCGATCACCGATGGCCCGAAGACGGCTAATCAGCCACCCACAGATCAGAGGTACACTGATTCCCAGAAGGGGAAAGGGTCGGGACCTAACAAGGCCGCCCTGAATGTGGTGGACCGGTCTGAGGCACCAGGACCCTCTTCTAGACCAGGTACCCCTAAATCGTTGAATGAAATAAGTGATTGCTTACCGCATTTCATGCATGTGTGTTAGTGAGTCTAAGTGTACCACAAAGTGAGTAAAGAATTAAGGTATAATGTGAAAGTCACCTAATTAGGTAATTCTAAACTAAAGGAGCCTTCAATATTTGTTATCCAATCCCACCCACACCAAACCCTGAAGAAACCACCATCAACATCACCGACTTTCCAATGGAGCAATGTCAGGTCATCCAACCAGGTATGATACTCTTAAATGGATACCTGACACCGGAAGCACAAATCCACATTATCCGACGATGCGACGAACTAGGAGCAGCACCTAGAGGTTTCTACACACCTGAATACCCAAGCGGATCGAAAATGAAATTGAAGATGATGTGCATGGGTAAGGACTGGAATCCTTACACCAAGACATATCAAGACAAGCGAGCTGAAGACGGAGCAACTGTACCGAGGATACCTGAGGAGTTCCTTGCGGTCGTTAACCACGCCGTAGAATTGCTCAGCAAGTTGAATCGGATTCAATACCAAGTGTTAAAACAGACTTATGTATTGTGAACTTCTACCAGAAAGGTGGACGGTTAGGGTTACACCAAGATAAGGACGAGTCACCCGAGTCTCTAAGTAAGGGAGTACCCGTGGTGTCTTGGTCCATTGGTGATACCGCAGTGTTTGTGTACGGCGAGCAGAAGCGTGGTGATCTCGCAAAGAAGTTAGTATTGAAGTCAGGTGATGTGTTAATCATGGGTGGGCAGTCAAGGATGCTTTACCACGGTATCAAGAAGATCAAACTGAATACCGCACCTTCGACAGTGATCAATGCCACACATATGAAACCGGGACGTTTGAATTTGACCTTCAGGAAGTTTTGAAGCCTTGTGTAACCATGTAATCGATGAAGCCAGTTGTATGTTAAGGATGTTATGTATATGTTAGTTATGTTGACAGAGTGAACCAACTTATGGTGTAAAGAGTATGTTAATGAATAAAGAGATGTTGTTTTGGAGTATATCAACCGTGTGATTACCAAATACTTATAAGTTTGCCAATGAATTAGGCTGTGCACTCGGAACGGGAGGTATACTGAGTGTCTGCAATGAGGCAGAAGCCGGCAAGAGCGGCACAATCCTCACCGGTACCTTTCCAGTTAATGGCGTGGATGCATCGATCTTGTTCGACTCCGGAGCCTCACATACATTTATTTCGCTATCATTTGCGAAGAGGCTGGGGTTAGACGGTGAAGAGATGCCTGACTTTTTAGTCACTCTCCCGTCGAAAGAGCGGATCAGTGTACCCGCTACTACCGAGATGCTGTTGTACGAATCAGAGATGAAGAGTTTCCGATCGACATGATAGAGTTCGAGGGACTTGGTTTTGATGTGATTGTCGGGATGAACTGGTTGGAGCGGTACAAGGGCAGAATCCTATGTGCCGAGCACCGTCTGCTTCTTCGGAGTCCGTCTGGGGTTACTATATCATACCGCCAGAGGCCCAGAGAGCCTTCGACTCAGATCATCACCGCCATGGCCATGTATCGTGAATTACGACGAGGGAATGATGTATACCTCTGCTATGTCCAGGACATAGAGAGAGACCCAGAGTTTAGCCCAGATGTGCCGGTAGTGTCGGAGTTTCCTGATGTATTTCCTAAGGAACTGGCGGGCATGCCGCCAGCACGGGAGGTTGAGTTTGAGATTGATTTGGTTCCGGGCACCGGACCAATTGCGAAGGCGCCCTATCGTATGGCTCCAGCAGAGATGACAGAGCTCAAGGAGCAGCTGAGAGACCTACTCGACAAGGGATTTATCCGCCCTAGCGTTTCACCTTGGGGAGCGCCGGTCCTCTTCGTGAAGAAGAAGGACGGTAGTCTCCGCCTTTGTATTGATTATCGAGAGCTGAATGCAGTTACGGTGAAGAACCGTTATCCTTTACCACGCATCGACGACTTATTTGATCAGCTGAAAGGAGCATCAGTGTTCTCCAAGATAGATCTACGATCCGGATACCATCAGATTGCCATCCGTGACAGTGACATTGAGAAAACCGCATTCAGAACCAGATATGGACATTATGAGTTTACGGTTATGCCGTTTGGTTTATCCAATGCACCAGCCAAGTTTATGGACTTAATGAACCGCTTGTTCCAAGATCAGTTGGACAAGTCAGTGGTAGTCTTCATCGACGATATTCTTGTGTATTCAAAATCAAAGGTGAGCACGAAAGCCACCTGAGAAGTGTGTTGCAAACTGAGAAAGAATCAGTTGTATGCTAAATTTTCTAAGTGTGAGTTTTGGTTGAACCAAGTATCCTTTCCTTGGTCATGTGATTTCTGAGGCGGGATCGCTGTTGATCCGGCAAAGATTGATGCAGTGCGCACCTGGCCTAGGCCGAAGACAGTTACCGACATACGGAGCTTCCTCGGTCTGGCAGGATTTTATAGGAGGTTTGTGAAGGACTTCTCCAGTGTCTCGAAGCCGATGACTTCCTTAATGAAGAAGGATGCACCATTCGAGTGGACAGATGACTGCGAGAGTTCTTTCCAGAGTCTCAAGGATGCTCTGACATCTGCACCAGTCCTGACTATACCAGACGGTCCAGATGGTTTTGAGGTCTATTGCGACGCATCAGGTAGAGGTATGGGTTGTGTGTGATGCAACACGGGAAGGTCATAGCGTACGCCTCCCGACAGCTGAAGAAGCATGAAGAGAACTACCCTACCCACGACTTAGAATTGGGTGGCATTGTCTTCGCTGAAGATATGGCGACATCACTTGTATGGGGTAAGCGTGACAATTTATTCTGACCACAAAAGTTTGAAGTACTTGTTCACTCAGAAGGAGTTGAACATGAGACAAAGAAGGTGGGTCGAGTTCTTAAGCGACTACGACATTAATTTACAGTACAAGAGGGAAAAGCAAATGTGGTAGCTGACGCATTGAGTCGCCGAGCACACTCTCTCCATTCGCTAGTCTCTCATACTAGCTTGGTTGAAGAGGTGCGGAGTGCTCAGATGACGGATCAGTATATGTTGGAAATCAGGCAGAAGCTTATTGATGGCACATTCGAGGGTCAGAAGTACGACTTCCGACTCCACGATGATGACCTGATTAGGCTTAATGGCCGGCTGTGTATTCCGAGGAGTAGCGCTGAGCTGAAAGAGCGCATACTGAGTGAATCCCATTGCTCTACGACTTCGATTCACCCCGGAGCTTTGAAAATGTACAGGGTATGAAACGTTATTTTTGGTGGACAGGCATGAAAAAGGATGTGAACGATTATGTGTTGAGGTGTCTCACTTGTCAAAGGTCAAGTTTGAGCACCGACGGCCTGGTGGTATGGTACAGCCAATGCCAGTGCCTGAGTGGAAGTTCCATGACATTTCTATGGACTTCGTAGTAGGGCTTCCGCCTACAAGGGGAGGTCTGAATATGATTTGGGTTGTTGTTGACCGACTGACCAAGGTGGCTAGATTCATACCGATGAAGGACACCTGGAAAGTGGCAAAGCTTGCAGAGCTCTTTGACAGAGAGATTGTAAGACATCATGGGGTACCGAAAACGATTGTGTCTGACAGGGATACCAGATTCCTCTCGATCTAGGTACTGGAAATCCACACGGGAAGCGCTTGGTACCGAGCTGAAGCTAAGTACGGCGTTCCACCCGCAGACCGATGGTCAGAGTGAGCGCACCATCCAGACGTTAGAGGATATGTTACGTGCATGTGCACTTGACTTTCAGACCAGCTGGATTGATAAGTTACATCTGATCGAGTTTAGCTACAACAACAGTTACCATGCTTCGATCAAGATGTCTCCCTTCCAGGCATTATACGGTAGACCATGCCGCACGCCATTATGCTGGGATGAGTCGAGTGAGACGGTCATTATAGGACCAGAGTATCTGGAGCAAGTACAGTCAGAAGTACGCCAGATCCGGGCTAACATGAAGGCAGCTCAGGATAGGCAGAAATCATACGCCGATGTGCGCAGACGTGACCTGGAGTTCGCTGTGGCGATCAGGTATTTCTTAGAGTATCCCCCATGAAGGGAGTGTTTCGTTTTGGCCAGAAAGGCAAGTTGAAGTTGGGCCTGTGTGAAATATTGTGGGGCCTTATGTTGTGACGAAGGTACACGATGTATTTCATGTGTCCCAGTTGAAGAAATATATGTCTCATCCGTCTCATGTACTTCAGCCTGAGAGGCTAACTTTAGAGCCGACCATGCGATCAGTGGAGACTCCCGTACGGATTCTGGACACTAAGACTCGAGACACTCGCCATAAGTCTGTGAGACTGGTGAAGGTTCTCTGGTCTAACCAGGACGTTGAGGAGGCCACTTGGGAGCTGGAAGATAAGATGAAGGCGAAGTACCCGTCGTTGTTTACTTCTTAGTTTTTGTATGTATAGGGTACGGGGCGTACCCCTATTTTAAGGGGGGTAGAGCCGTTTCGGTAATGTGTGTGTACGACATGTATTTAAATACATCGTCTATGTTGTGTTGTTATGTTGTTACCTTGTTATGTTACAGACAGTTGTGTCTGAATGATGTCTTGTTGTTTGTACCTAAAGTATGTTGTTATGGAAGTGTTGTCTTATGAGTATTCCCCGTGCTCTAATATTAAGATTGTGGGAAGTATGAACTTTGAGGACAAAGTTCTTTTAAGGGGGGTAGATTGAAATACCCCAAACCTTAGTATGTTGTTTAAAAATTAAATAAGGTATTATAATAAGACTAAAAAGTGTCTTAGAAACATTAGTAAACAATTTAAAACATAGTAAACACAATTAAATACCTTAAAGTCAATATGGGCAAAAATGTGCTCTAAGCTTGGGATAATCTTGGTTAAGACCTAATAAGCTTACCAAGACCTTATTCATATGTTAATGAACATATTAAACCAATTACCAAAGAAAACCAAGCTTGAAAACAAGTTAAAACACAAAATGTGCTTTAAGGAGTCTTAAAGCACATTTTTGAAAAATTGTCTTGTAAATGGGTTTTGAGTGGCTAAATGTCCATCATTACTCTTTAATTAACATGTGTACTACTTAGTATCACATTAGGAAGTCTAAATCAATGAGAAATCAAAAATTTCACAAATATGTGCCTTGTTTGTGAATAGTAACTAAAATAAGCTAGTTTAAAACATAAGTCAAATAAGTAATTTAATTGGTCAACTAAGACCAAAACACCCCTTATTATTTAATGGGGGCCGGTTTTTGCAAGGGTGAGTCATCACCTTAGCTAACTAATAAGCAAATAAAGAAAGACTAAATAAGTACTTTTACTTTAACTACAAATATCTTCTAAAAGCAAATACCAAACTTCATTCTCTCATTTCCCTTGCTTTCCCACCGTCTCCAACTTCATCTTCTCCCTCTCATTCACGGTTATGCTACAGCACCACCACCACTCTCCATCTTCAATCTCTTATATCTCCTAGCTCCCTTTGCCAAATCAAAAACCAAGACCACCATTCTCTTTGTCTTGCCAAGCTCTTCATATCTATCTTCTCAAAATTCCAAGAGCTCCATTTCGGTGCCAAGAGGAATCTCCATGGGGAGGAGCTTGAGCTCATCTTTTTACATTTTATTGTTCTCCTTTGCTTCAAGGTAAGGAAACTCAAAGAAAAACTCCATTTCCTTCATGTTTTGATGTTAACCGAGAATCACCATTGATGGTGTCTTCTCTTGCTTTGTTTTAGCTTCATTCCAATATTCAAGGACTTGGTGGAGTCCTCTCTTGCTACTCATTCAAACTCTCTTTCATTACCAAGGTAAAACAACTATCTTAATGTTTTAAGACATATGTAACTAGGGTTTATAATGAGATTAAGCATGAAGCTTGAATACTCATTCTTGCTTGTATATTGATTAGAAGTTGACAAGCAACTAAAGCCTTGCCGATTTTAATCAAGGAAACAAGAAAGAAGTTTGAGAGGAAAAGAGGTAAATATGCTAACCTAATGTAGTTTAATGTCTTAGAAAAAAATGAGCTTATATTGCTTTAAAAACTACCTAAAAGAGCTAATGGTAAATGAGTTAGTAAAATGCTATCAAGGAATTTATTAAGGGCATATGTGTGGTGTGTATTTGCAGGTCAAAGGCAAATATAATGTGGGAAATTCAGTGTTTATGGTTTATGCAATTTAAGGGCCTAAGAGCCATGTTATTTAAGGGCCTAAGTGCCATGCAATTTAAATTATGCACTATATTGTGATGTAGTGTTAAATGGGTGAAGTTTAGTGTATAAGAATGCTCTTGATGGATTAAGGTGTCTTGTATGCCCAATGATGAAAACAATGTGTTTTGGCATAGCAATGTTCTTGGAGAACTCATGTCAAAATTTAGGTAATGTAGAAGAAGTTCTAGTGTTTTAAATGAGTTTTGGTGAACTAGGAAGTGTTAGAAATGATTAAGTGTTTTGCTAAAGAAGAGACATGTATTAAGGTGTTCTAGGATGTAAAAAGGAGTTAGGCATTATCTTGGAGGATTTAGAATGTGAATGAGTGTTTGGGAGACTTCAAGATCATGGTGAGATTGTATTTAAGGTTTATACAAGTTCTAGTAACAATGAGATAGTAAGGTGTTGTAAGGAAGATGTGTGAACTTGTGGAGAAAATTCTAGGAATAGCATAAAGGAGTTTTGGGTTGTGAGAGAAAAGATGCTTGGGAGATAATGTTATAGTGGTGAGGAAACATTTTGGCATAGTGGTTATCATAGGTATGAACACCACTCAGGAACCTAAGGGGAAAACAATAAAAATATGGGAATTTTGGTAAGAAATGAGTAAGTGATTAAGGAGATAGAAAATGAGTTTATGGATGTTGTAGGAGGGTGTAAGTGTGCCAAAATGTGTAGAACACATTAGGAGGCTTGTGGAAAATTTTGGAAAAACATTTGACAAGTTTTGGACATGCTCTGGTGGCGACCGATCCGGGGGACCGACCCTAGGTTGGGTCAGTCGGCCTCTGTTAGGTCACCCGTAAGTGTTGCTGGAACGGTCCGACCCAGGGGACTTGGGTCGGGCATGGGTCGGTCGGGCAAAGATCAAAGAACGGAAATGTTTCTGAAAGGACCGACCCAGATGATTATGGGTCGGTCGGAATAGTGTTGGGTCGGTCGGGTGAGTTTAAAAGACGGGAAAAATTTCTGGAATGGTCCGACCCAGAGGACTTGGGTCGGACGTGGGTCGGACGAAGTGGAATTTTCAAATCCGAGAAATTACTGGAAGGGACCGACCCAGTTGGTTGGGTCGGTTGGTGGGTTGGTCTGACCCAAAACGAAGAAAAAAAGAAAAGAATAAGACTTGTGTAGTAAACCCTAGTGGGGACAATGAGGACAAATTAGATGTAAGCTAAGCTATAAAACGTGTCATGTGAGTATGTAAACACTTAGTAAAATTTGAAGTTAAGTAAGTTAATTAACCGACGTTATTAATCATGTATAGGAGTGGCCTATGGTGGAAACAAATCGAGGCAAGGACCAAGGTATGGTTTTCTTGCAGTCTGTTGCCTACGGTTTACACCGGCTTGTGTGTTATTTGTTTTTATGAGTGTTTATGACCTTGTAAGATTAAGGCATGTAATGAGTTTATAGTTGTTTAAGTTATTGTATCGGAAAGATGTGTCTCATTTCCCTTGTGTGTGTGTGTCTAACATGACCTAAATACTTGCTTGTGAATTGTTGATTAAGTCCAACATGGGACTTCTAACAAGTGCTAACCGGGAAGTGAGGAGTCCGGTAGTTTCGGCCACGCGTGTGAGTATGGGAGTCGATGTCATAACCGGTTCGATTCTCTTTGTATGTTAAGGTTGTCTTCTCTTTGGTTTTCAACCTTCCTTTAGCTTAACCAAGGCTATTTTACTGACTCACGTCGGGCCACAGGGGCATACTATGTTTTGTTCGGTGTGCTTGGATCACTATATCCGACGCACCTGTGTGTTAAGTTATTCGTTCAATTTAACAGGATAGTAACGAGTTATGTAACGAGATTAGCATGAGTTTGACAACATTCTCTAGGCTCTCCATGTGATCTAATTGTGTTGGTTCATTTCCTAAAAGGATTCGTTCTTGTATGTTGCGTGTGATGTTGTTATGCAATACTCTTGCTATGATATATATGTTGTTTGTTTAAAATGAATGCCATGTCATCATGACAATTAGTCGCGGTATCCCGGTAGCCATGGGCTGCACGTTAACCATACAGGCAAGGGTTGCTGACCCCCTCGGGGGCTCCATATATATTTGCAGGATGAGGATCGAAGAAGCTGAGTGGCTGTAGATCTTGGTTGATGATATACTTTTGATACATTTTGGTTGGTAGGCCCGGGATACGCCTGTGCTCCCGTGGCGGTATATTTTGGATAATGAACACGTTATAGTGACAGTTTACAGTGATGGTTGAAAATAAATACTCGGTACTGTATATTATGTATTTATGGTCTAGTTCTATGCTCGGGAGTCTGATCATCAGACCGGTACACTTGTATTTATTCTGCCTTGTTAACCACGTGGGTGGTTAACGGCGTTGTAGCACCGAACCGTTTAGTTATCGTTAGTTGTTTATTTTCGCCGTGCGATTTCGGTTAATTGTTAAGTACGTAGTAGGGGTGTTACACAAGCACATATATCTCTTAGTTAGCTCAAGCTCCATCTTTCTATCTTTCCAAAAATTCAAAAGCTTCATTTTGGTGCCAAGGGAAACCCCCATTGAAGGGGGAAAAATAAGCTGGAGGAGGGTGCATTAGCTTCTCCATTCTCTTATGGTAAAGAATATGTAAGAAAAACTAGGTTTCCATCATTTCTCCACATTACGGAAAATTTCTACTCATGGGGCTTCATTTTTATGCCTTGTTCTAGCTTGTTTTCTATCTCCAAGGGCTAGAGGAGGTCCTTATTGATTCATATCCAAGCCTACTTTTAGACTTCAAGGTAAAATACTTATTTAAATACCTTAAAACACATTTTTAACCTAGGGTTTGTTCCTTAAGGTTAGTGTATTGTTTAGTACTCATTGGAGTCATTGGATATTGATTAGAACATTGGCAAGGAGAATTTGGTTGGTGACCGAGATTGTTCAAGGAAAAACCTAAGGAGAAAAGTTTGTGAAGCTTGTAAAGAACAAGGTAAATTGCTTACCTTAAGGTGTTTTATTGTTTAAAGGAATGGGATTTAGATATATGATAGCTTAGCTTAGAGTTTACATTAGAAAAGGGCTATAAAACCTAGGAGAAACAATGATGATATTTGAGAACTTGTGATTAAAGAGCAAATGGGAAATGAGATAGTTAGACAATAAAAGGTGAATTAATTACAAGAGCATTTATATTTCAATGGGAGCCTTTTTGTGTATTTGTAGGTCAAAGGCTAATATATGTGGAAATTCAATGGTTAAGCTTTATGTCATTTAAAGGCCTAAGTTCCAATCAATTTAAGTTTATGCACTATATTATGATGTAGTGTAGTTTTGGTGTAAATTGAGTGTTAAGAATGTGTGGAAAGAATTTGGGTGTTCAAGATTGTTAAATGATAAGAACCAAGCGTTTGGATGTAGAAGTATACTAAAGAAGCCATGTCAAAATTTAGTGAGAAAACAAGGCGTTTAAGGTGTATAAATGAAGTTTGATGACCTAGAAGGTACTAGGAATTCTTAAGGCTTAAACTGGTGAAAGTAAGTGAACTAGAGTGTTCTTGAGTGTTTAAAGGACTTAGGAGTTGTCTTGAAGGAATTAGAGTTTAAATGAGTGAGTTTGATGCTCTAGGGTTATGGTGGAAGTGTGAGTAAGTCTAGTGCAAGTTTTAGTAAATAAAGGAAGAATAATGTCTTGTGAGAATCTATGTGTAAGCTTGAGGAAGTTTGTGTAAAGGGAATGGGAATGAGTAGTAAAGCTTTAGGAGTGGTGATAATGCTTATGGAGAAACACTTTGTTAGTTGAGGTTTTAGGTAAGTTTACATGTTAGGAATGTAGGAAACTAAGCATAAATGTTAGGAATTTTTGTAAGAACTTGAGTGAATGATCAAGGAATTAGGTATGAGATGGTGGATGGATTAGGAGGATTCACTAGTAGAAAAATGGCCATTTTCGGCCCCCCATTTTCGGCGGTTTTTAAATTTTCGTCGAAAATGTGTGTCGGGTCATGCTATTTTCGGCGGTTGTATATAGGAACCGCCGAAAATAGTCAAGTCGAAGCATCATTTTCGGCGGTTCCTATATACAACCGCCGAAAATAGCCAAATAGAAGCATGATTTTCGGCGGTTCCTATATACAACCGCCGAAAATTGTCTTTTGAGTTGGCTATTTTCGGCGGTTGTATATAGGAACCGCCGAAAATGATGCTTATTTCTATTACCCTAGCGCCCCGACTCGACATTATCGAAAAGCTCTGCTGCCTCTCTTCTTCCTTGACCCTCGCCCTCAAATCGCCTCTCTTCTTCCTCGGTCGCCGCCGCACCTAACGCCGCCGCCTCTTGCCGCCCCAGTCGCGCCGCTACCCCCCGTCTGCTGCTGCCAAAATCCAACGCGAACAGAGAATCGGGGTTAGTTTTTCTCCGATTCGAAACTTTTGAAATTTTGTTGAATTGGGTCCTAATTTGTTGTTTATATGTAATGTTAATTGATATATGTATTCTGGAGTGTAATTGATTGATTGGTTTGATTGGAAATACAATATGTGGGCAATTTTAGAAAATAAACTATACGCTCGCAAGGTGTTCGATGAAATGATTTAACCAATTTCAGTGATTTGTTTTGCTATCTTACCATTGTTTATGTGAATTTTTGAGAAGTAAACGACCTTGGTGAATTGACGTATCAATTGTACTGTGTTTTCTTCATTTAGATACTACACAAGATTGGCAGTAGTAGTCGCGTTAGCTAGCTCCTCGTCGTCTTCACTCGCCACCCGCTTCCGCTTGATCCTCGTCTTCCAAATACCGGTTAGTTTTTTTTCAACCTAAATCAATTTCAATTTATCATGCATAATTGTTTGTATAATTTGTTGATTTATATAATAGTTAGTTGCAGGATATATATATATATATATAACACGATAGAATAACCACAAAATAATGTATATGCCAGCAAGGTGTTCTATAAATTGTTTGTGTAGTTAGTTTATTTATATTTAGTAGCTAGTTAGTTGAGTAGATATACATATATAAATATAACAAAATAAAATAACCAACTATATATATAGATATATATATATATCATCAAGTAGTATATAAATTATAGATGTGTATATACATATAAGACAACCAAGTAGTATATACAATATATATATTATAGATGTGTATATACATTATATATAATATGCATATAACACAACCAAGTAGTATATATAAGATAGCGTATTATATATATTATACAGACTCGCCGTGCGAGAACCTTATCGATATATATCCTTTTCCGAAGATAGGTTAGTTATTGTTATTTTTATATTTAATATTTAAATGTTAGTTAAGTTATATACATTATAACACTTTTTCTTAATATTTTTTAAATTTTGACTGGTTGTTTGTAGAATGGACCGTGAATGGATGTACGGTCTGCGAGGGAATTATTTTGAATCAAAAGTGGAAAATGAATTTTGCAAAGCAACTCTCTATCATCAGAAAAGGATGAACGACACTCACATTCCCTGTCCATGTGCACAGTGCGAACTTCGCAACAAATTCCCTAACCTACATGCAATCAGATTTCATCTATCACGACATGGATTTATGCCAAACTATAAGATATGGTTTTTGCATGGTGAGTCTTTAGAAGCTAGTAGCAGGGTGCATACTTCCACCCAGCAGAACAGTGAACCAAGAAAGGTTACCGATGATACCACATTCCTGATAATGAGTGTGATCAGAGTGACACTGAAATCAATGATGATAGTGAAAAGATTGAACAACTGAACTCTATGCTGCAAGATGTTGAGGATAATTTCACAGACAAGCCCGATGAATATCAAAGATTAGTTGACGCATCACGGTCCCCTTTGTTCCCCGGATGCACCAAATTTTCAAAATTGACATCCGTGCTACACTTGTTCAATATGAAAGCAAGATTCGGCTGGAGTGATAAGAGTTTTACGGCAATACTAGAACTATTCCACGACATGCTTCCAGATGATAACAATCTTCCTACATCCACTTATGATGCCAAAAAAGTTGATGTGTCCTATGGGTGTGGAGTACGAAAAGATACACGCATGTCCAAACAGTTGTGTATTATACAGAGGAGAGAATAAACATTTGAATCAGTGTCCAAAATGTCATTTGTCACGCTATAAACATAAGGACGGCCAATCATCCAATTCTAAGAAAAAAAGTCCTCTAGCAAAAGTCATTTGGTATTACCCATAATACCAAGGTTCAAACGTCTGTTTGCAAATGTCAGAGATGGCCAAAATTTAAGATGGCACGCAGAAGGAAGGAAAAATGATGATAAGCTGAGACATCCAGCTGATTCACCACAGTGGAGGACTATCGATAGAAGATTTGAAGATTTTGCCAGTGATAATCGAAATTTGAGACTCGGGCTATGTACAGATGGGATGAATCCCTACGACACTCTAAGTAGTCAACACAACACTTGGCCTGTTCTATTGGTGATTTACAATCTCCTTCGTGGTTGTGTATGAAGCGAAAATACATAATGTTATCATTGTTGATTCTGGTCCTAAACAACCCGGACATAATATCGATGTATACCTGCACCGCTGATTGATGATTTGAAATTGTTATGGAATCAGGGGACAATGGTTTATGACGGTTACGGCAGACAAAACTTCACACTTCGTGCCATGTTGTTTTGCACAGTGAATGACTTTCCAGGTACGGGAATTTATCTGGATACACGGTGTGAAAGGCCGCATTTGCTTGCCCAATATGTGAGGACGAAACTTGTTCTGATCGTCTAAAGTTGTTCTGGCAAAAACTTGTACATGTTCATCGTAGATTGTTGCCATCAGCACACCCGTACCGTAAAAAAGGAAGTTATTCAATGGAAAGACTGAAACACGTGTTGCTCGTATACCTTTGAGTTCTCAAGAGATCTATGTAAAGGTGAAAGACATTGAGAATGTTCGGTGTTCCGTCCAAATCTACCCAAAAAAACATCTGGAAAAATCTTCTATATTTTGGGAACTTCCATATTGGAGACATTTATCTGTTAGGCATTGTCTTGATTTTATGCATATTGTCAAAAATGTTGGTGAGGCTGTTGTTGGGACTTTGCTTAACATATCTGGGAAAACAAAGACGGAATAAAGGTTCGAAGAGACATGCAAGCTATGGGCATACATGAGGAGTTGCATCCTCAAGAAAGAGGCAAACAACATATTTACCTCCAGCATGCTACACTTTGTCTAAGAATGAGAAGATCAGCTTCTGCAAATGTCTTCATTCCCTTAAGGTTCCTACGGGTTATTCATCTAACTGGAAAAGTCTTGTGTCAATGTGTTATACCCAAAATTTCAACCCCCCCGGAGTAGTCTCTAAGGCATATGTGTTACAAAGGGCAAAGTGGTCAAAATGCACCAATGCAGGATTTTCCAAGGACATTCTCGGGATTTTCTATTTTTCATATGACTTGTTCATTATCTCCAAACACTTCCAAATATCATAGTCATTATGAAAGGTATTTCATGATTCTCTGATAATATTTATTCCGGAAATTTAGCTTTTAATTCATATTATAAGCTAATTTCTTTAATAATCAACACATGAAATAGCCTCAAAATAGAAATTAAAAGGTTTCCAAAATTAAAATAAAATTGTCACATGGTTACCATGACTACATACAGTCATAAACCTGAAATTATTTTATTGGGAACCTTATCCCAAAATTTAAAAGAGAAATTCAATCATTTTTGCAATTTTCTCTCTCCTCTGGAAAATACCGAAATAAAACAAAATGTCACGCAATTTTAACACAAGATAGAGGATGATTTTTAGAGACTAATGCCGTTGGAATTTCGTTATTTCGACTTTCCAATAATTAGTTATGAATTATGGGAGATTCCATATTGTGAGATTTTTATCTAATAGGTTATTTATCGAAATAACCTGATTCAAACTCTCAAAATTCCTAAAATTCGTTCTTTATCTTTGGTTAAAATTTCAGAATTTTTATCGTCCTGCAACATATTCTAAAAAATCAGATTCCCTTAGAGCACAAAATCAGCGTTTTGGATAAAGATCTTGCTCTATCAATTTGACCATGCTCTTTCTATAAAAGGACCTCCCAAACGAATGAGGGCAGAAGAGGACACCTCCAAAGTCAGAAAACACAGCCACAAACTTTCTCCCCACGTTTTAACACTTCCAAGCCTCAAATCAATACCGAAACACTGCAGAAACACCCCGAAATCACCAAAAACTCATCCTTTCTTCTCCTATTGAAACTCCAAGCACCAAAACACACAAACACAAAACCACCACAAAAACAGAAGAGAAACGTCCTTAACAGCATAAAGAAGAAGGAGTCAGAAGCACAATTCGAAGTCAATCCAAAACCGGCGTCAACGAAGCACCAAAAGATCCCCGTTGTGAAGAGTCTCATTAAATCCGAAGGTAGAACAGGTTGAAGTCTTGTTTTTCTGACTTTTTTCAACTTTAACTGCTCTGTGTTAAATTTGGAATCGAATTGACTTTTTATCGCTTCTGAATTAGCGTTTGTTTTCGCTTCTGCCCAATAACTTGTTTGCTAAGTTTCGTGCTTAATTCGAATTCAAATTGAAAACTTTCAATCACTAACGTCTTGTACATCATTCAGGCTGCACACCCATAAAATTTGAGCCAAAAACACCTTCGGGAACAGCCTCAACGCCGCCGTCCGAGGGCTGTCCGCACCCACGGACGTCATGTCTGGGGTCCCGGACTCCCAGTCCGTAAGCCGGACGCCCACGGACGGCGGCGGGATTTTAAATTTTAAAAATTTAGGTTTTCTAATAATGTCCGGGCCCACGGACAGCCTGTCCGTGGCCCCGGACTTTACAATTTTCTGTTTTCTGTTTAATTCGACTTTTATTTTTATATAGGTTAACTGGGTCCGTGGTTTCGGACATTAGGTCCGTGGCTACGGACGGAAACAAAATTTGACCTAATTCTGCCTCCGAAATCCTAGTTTAGGAATCTTTAATTTTCTGTCAAAAAAAATGCTAAAAAACACAAAAAAAACAGAAGCTCGCGCACTTAGGTTAAAACGACTCGTAATAAGCCGTAATAAACCAAGTAGAGGAAAAACGACCTAGGAAGGGTAATGAAGTAATTGAACCCTAAATAAGTCGAATATCAAGCCCCCGAACCCCCGAACTCTCCTTTCCTAATTTAATCTAGGTCAAAATTAGGTGGCGACTCATAATAGGTTCCAGTGAGCTAGCTTAGGTTTTAATAATTATTGTTATATGACATAGTTATTAATCTTAGGTTATAAGTGGACCTAAAACCCGTTTAGATCCTAATCAACTTAATCCACACAGGATAGGGTTTAAAATCGAGGCTCACAGACTGGCGACTCTGCTGGGGACAACTCTTAATATTAACTTGATTATTTTAAGAAAGAGGGCTTAACTCGAAAAATGTTTATTTATGGCTTTATTACTTTGTTTGTTTACTTTGGTGTGCACTTTAATTTTCTGCACCTTTGCATCATATGAGAGCGAGGGTCCACCTAAACCGATTTCATCCCGGAACCCGTTTGAGGGTCCCCTGTCAGGGACTCACACCTTTTAGGTGATGTGAATAAGCGGGGGAAAAGAGGAGGATGTCGTCTAACCACATCCCCTTAATACCTGGGCCTTAGCCCCAAGCGTTTTCCTGGCAGTGTCCTTACCTAGCCCATTGTTTGGTCAGTCAAAGACCCGGCCGCAGACGCACACCTTCAGGTGATGTGAAAAAAGTGGGGAAGCCCAAAGAGAATAGCGTGCAAGCCCTATTCCTTTGTGGCGACCTGGGCCCGAGCCCCAAGCACCTCTCCGGATCGATCCATACCCAAATTGATTTAACCGTCAAGTGAGGACATGTTGAATTTGTGTGGGCCTTGTTTGCTTGTATGATCGGCCCACTACGCAGCCTAGAAATTGATAGGAACCTCTCCTACCTCAACTCAGCCCAACCCGAATTGCAGCTTTAGCTTTATCGTTTACGGCCCAGGCCCTGTTTGGTTTGATATGTGTGTCATTTGGGCTTCGGCCCAAAAGTTTAGACTTTGGTGATTTCTCTTTCACAGCCTAATTTGAATTATCAATTTAGTTCTAGGCCCATGAAAAACAAATCCACCTAAAGCAGTCCATAAGACATGGAAATCAATCAGGCTTTTCCATTTCGGCCCAAGGCCCATTCTAGTCTAGGTGAACCTTTTGTTCGGGCCCTGGCCCAAAGTCCTAGATCTAGGTGTCATACCTTTTAGGCCCACTCAAAACTATTTGTTTAGGTTTCAACTCATTCGAATTCAAGATAATTTTTCATTCATTGTAGTTTCTGGCCTCAAGGCCCAACATGAACATCAAACAAATCTTAGACTTCAAAGTTTCTCTCTCGGCCCAGTGGCCCATTCATAGTTCATATGGCTTCCTTCAGCCTGTACATATCACCTCCAGATTAAGGGCCTTCAGGCCCACACAGAGTCCAAGAAGAAGACGGTCACGGTCATCTTAACGACATCCTAGCAGTCAAGAGCTCGAGTCTTCAGCATGCCGACATCAGACGGTTCAGCAGAGTTCAAATTGAAGGGAAGTTTAGGGATCCCATGCATTCTACTGCATAACTTGCTAAAACATTCATCTTTCAAATGCATCGCTCAAAGTTTTCAAAGAATGATCGTTTTCAAACCACCGATAAGAAGCATCGATTTTTCATTTTCTTCCTCTCATGTTCACAAATGGATGACATTTTCGAGTCTAAAGAGTAACAAAAAAGATTTTATTTCACACAAGTTTCTTTTGAGAAAATGGTTCATGAAATAATTATTTCCCGACAATGGCATGCAAAGACTTGTATTTTGTTTCCGAATTTTGAACATGCCTTACCAAACCCCACAGCTCATCCCAAGACATCCAAATAACCCCCAAAGTGGTTCCAAATCCATATCTTTTAAATTGTTGTCATTACCCCAAATCAATACTGGGGGCAATCTGAGTTTAGGTATGTCATCTTTCATCTTTCGTTTAAGCGTGTGAACTAGTCTCTAAGTGAAATTCACGAGAGTGTCTTGAGCGGAAAAACCATGAGTGAATGAGCGTGTCACTTTTACACGACTCCGGTGGAGACCACATTCAAAGGTGAGGTAAACGGCATAACTCCGACCGAAGGAGATAATTTGTAAATTTACTCTTAGATCTGCGAAAAGTAACAAAGAATGGATACACAACTATCAGGAATGACGAAGCACCTAGGTACACAGCACCACATAGCCAAAGCTTGTAAACCCTGTCATTAAACCCTAGGCACCCCCACTGAGCCTTTCATATATCCCTTTTCGATATTATGAGCTCCACAAAATAACCTAGCCAATGATGAATGTTCGACCCGGTGACCAAGGAAGCGAGGAGCCTGACTCTCAGATAACACTCTCATCAGTCCAAAGAAGCAACGCCGCTGTCAGCGGACAAAGTGATCCGCAAATGGTCCCAGAGTGACGCAGGATCCAAAGAGCTCACATCGAAGCAGCTCTCGAAGCCCAAAACCGGGAAACACAAGAACCCCGAAGGCAAAATCAATAAAGGATAAAGAAAGAAAAAAGGCAAACCCGAAGCGCCTCGAAGAAGTCCAAATGACAAAAAAAAGAGAAATGGTGTAAAGGACAACTCCAAAAGTCCAGGTCCAGAAGCTCGAAAACAACGTCAACATGAAGCAGTAAGAACAACTTCAAGACAATGAAGATGAATCCGAGAGAAGACGCAAGTTGCAGCTTTGGTCACCCATTTAAGCTCCACATACCTCAAATCCCTCCTCCATGATCCCGTCGTCTTTCATCGCACCCTATGGCCACGTTATAAGCTTTAAAGACTTCCGACTTGATAGTTGTGTGTCCTATCACGTGAAAGTAACAGATCAAATGCGTAAATCCATCAAATATCGAATTCAATGGTTTAGAAGTTAGGACCATGAGCGAGAAATGAGTGCAAACACCGACCACATCTAGTGTAGGTTAGGAAGCACCACGTCAAAGAATAAGCCTCAACCCTGTGAGGATGAGACTTGTTCGCACGTTTAATCAAAAAAAATACTGGGGGCAATCGATCGTTCCGATCGATTGCCATGAACTCTAGCTCGGATTGTCCTAGGGAAAAATACTGGGGGCAATTGTTGGTTCCAACAATTGCCATGTCAACACCAATTAAAACCCAAAGCTCGAGCACCACCATCCCCACCACAGGCACACATAAGTCCTTACCACCACACACACACTCTCAAGCCCGTCATTGGCCTTGACCTCCATCCAAAATCACACCCAATCCCAGGTCTGTCACAAATCCTGAACACCGGCAAAAGCCTTCAGCACCACACAACACCACACACTTCCACCAATGACATGTTCATTTTTCAACAAACAAATTACGGATATAAATTTTTAGTCAGGAAATGATCATTTCACTTTCCTTTTTCAGCAGAGTCTTTCTCAAGCATTGCCATGTTTGACATATTCTTCAACAGTTTCTTGTTTTGGCAAGCTTCCAACAAACCTTTAGTTGCATTTTACAACTTTTTGCATAACACCTCAACAATGCCAAGTTTGGCACCTTTTCCAACAGTTTCCTGTTTTGAACAAGTATCTTTCATATATTTTGATTGCATACATTGCCATAATTGGCACTCCGGTAATCATTTTTTATCATTTGCACGAGATCATTATCTTTCTAACTCATTTTTAGCTCGAGACCCAAATCAGTGCGAGACCCATCATTTTCAAGACTTTAGTACGAGACTTCAGTGCGAGACCATGCACCTTCATCAGTGCAAGACCATGCATCTTCATCAGTGCGATACCATCACTTTCGTCGTCAGTGCGAGGCCTATCATCTTCATCAGTGCGAGACCTATCATCTTCATCAGTGCGAGACCTATCACCTTCATCAGCGCGAGACCGAGCATCATCATCCAGTGCGAGACCAGTACGAGACCTAGTATCATCTTCAGTGCGAGACAAGTACGAGACAGAGCGTGATCTAAGTTGGCGGGGCAGAGGCAATAAGTCCCCATCTTTATGTCAACTTGTTTTGGGATCAACGAATGGTGGGCAAAGGCAATAAGTCCCCAGGGTTTTTACCAGGAGTTATCCCTGCACACCGGCTTGGGGGGCGATGGCAATAAGTCCACATTGGGTCCAGCCAGGAGCATCGCATGGGTTTCGGTCCCCAGAAGCATCCGAGCATCATCAACATCATCAATATCATCAGCATCATCGACATCATCAATATCATTAGCATCATTAGCATCGCTAGCATATCAGCATTCCTACATACACTTTGATTGTAATTTGATATGCACATCATCATAGCCACGTTTGGCACTTTCATAATCAACTTTCATCATGATCATTTGCATAAAGTTTGCCTTGCATCCGTCTGCATGAAACTCCTCATCATAGACTAAGAGATACAGATTCTTGCCCCGGAGATACAGATTCTTCAGAGATACAAATTCTCATCCCGAAGATACAGATTCTTCAGAGATACAGATTCTCGCCCCGGAGATTCAGATTCTTTAGAGATACAGATTCTCGCCCCGAATACAATTCTTCAGAGATACAGATTCTCACCCCGAAGATACAGATTCTTCAGAGATACAGATTCTCATCCATAGATATAGACTCTTCAGAGATACAGATTCTCATTCTCACCCGAAGATACAGATTCTTCAGAGATACAGATTCTCATCCATAGATACAGACTCTTCAGAATACAGACAGATTCTCACCCGTAGATTCAGATACAGATTCTCACCACGAAGATGCAGATTCTTCACAGATACAAATTTTCACCTGAGTAGAGGAACTCACCCTCAAGCTTGTCATAAGTCTTACCCACTTCCTTAGCACCTGCCACGTTTGGCACTCTTAGTCCTTAACCTTTTGCACACACTTCGGAATAGGTTCCGGTCCCTAGATGCACCTAGGTCATACAATTCATCATCACATTAAGCACATTTCACTCATTATAGGTAGTCAGCGCCTTAGAATAGCTTGACATCATTTTCATCGTTTAGGTAGTCAACGCCTTAGAATCGCTTGACATTACTTCATCTTATAGGTAGTCACGCCTTAGAATCGCTGGACATCTTCTCATTCTCACTCATAGGTAGTCAGCGCCTTAGAATAGCTCGACGCAATCTGCATATAGGGCCTTTTAAGATCCAAATTTTGGGGTATCACTCAGGCATCAACTAGTCTTTTCATCTTCATTACAAAGCCTAGTTGACGGGGGGCAATCTGTTATACCCAAAATTTCAACCCCCCCGGAGTAGTCTCTAAGGCATATGTGTTACAAGGGCAAAGTGGTCAAAATGCACCAATGCAGGATTTTCCAAGGACATTCTCGGGATTTTCTATTTTTCATATGACTTGTTCATTATCTCCAAACACTTCCAAATATCATAGTCATTATGAAAGGTATTTCATGATTCTCTGATAATATTTATCCGAAATTTAGCTTTTAATTCATATTATAAGCTAATTTCTTTAATAATCAACACATGAAATAGCCTCAAATAGAAATTAAAAGGTTTCCAAAATTAAAATAAAATTGTCACATGGTTACCATGACTACATACAGTCATAAACCTGAATTATTTTATTGGGAACCTTATCCCAAAATTTAAAAGAGAAATTCAATCATTTTTGCAATTTTCTCTCTCCTCTGGAAAATACCGAATAAAAAAACAAAATGTCACGCAATTTTAACACAAGATAGAGGATGATTTTTAGAGACTAATGCCGTTGGAATTTCGTTATTTCGACTTTCCAATAATTAGTTATGAATTATGGGAGATTCCATATTGTGAGATTTTTATCTAATAGGTTATTTATCGAAATAACTGATTCCAACTCTCAAAATTCCTAAAATTCGTTCTTTATCTTTGGTTAAATTTCAGAATTTTTATCGTCCTGCAACATATTCTAAAAATCAGATTCCCTTAGAGCACAAAATCAGCGTTTTGGATAAAGATCTTGCTCTATCAATTTGACCATGCTCTTTCTATAAAAGGACCTCCCAAAAACGAATGAGGGCAGAAAGGACACCTCCAAAGTCAGAAACACAGCCACAAACTTTCTCCCCACGTTTTAACACTTCCAAGCCTCAAATCAATACCGAAACACTGCAGAAATCACCCCGAAATCACCAAAAACTCATCCTTTCTTCTCCTATTGAAACTCCAAGCACCAAAAACACACAAAACCACCACAAAACAGAAGAGAAACGTCCTTAACAGCATAAAGAAGGAGTCAGAAGCACATTTCGAAGTCAATCCAAAACCGGCGTCAACGAAGCACCAAAGATCCCCGTTGTGAAGAGTCCTCATTAAATCCGAAGGTAGAACAGGTTGAAGTCTTGTTTTTCTGACTTTTTTCAACTTTAACTGCTCTGTGTTAAAATTTGGAATCGAATTGACTTTTTATCGCTTCTGAATTAGCGTTTGTTTTCGCTTCTGCCCAATAACTTGTTTGCTAAGTTTCGTGCTTAATTCGAATTCAAATTGAAAACTTTCAATCACTAACGTCTTGTACATCATTCAGGCTGCACACCCATAAAATTTGAGCCAAAAACACCTTCGGGAACAGCCTCAACGCCGCCGTCCGAGGGCTGTCCGCACCCACGGACGTCATGTCCGGGGTCCCGGACTCCCAGTCCGTAAGCCCGACGCCCACGGACGGCGGCGGGATTTTTAAATTTTAAAAAATTTAGTTTTTCTAATAATGTCCGTGCCCACGGACAGCCTGTCCGTGGCCCCGGACTTTACAATTTTCTGTTTTCTGTTTAATTCGACTTTTATTTTTATATATGTTAACTGGGGTCCGTGTTTCGGACATTAGGTCCGTGGCTACGGACGAAACAAAATTTGACCTAATTCTGCTCTTCGAAACCCTAATCCTAGTTTAGGAATCTTTAATTTTTCTGTCAAAAAAATGCTAAAAACACAAAAAAAACAGAGCTCGCGCACTTAGGTTAAAACGACTCGTAAATAAGCCGTAATAAACCAAGTAGAGGAAAACGACCTAGGAAGGGTAATGAAAGTAATTGAACCCTAAATAAGTCGAATATCAAGCCCCCGAACCCCGAACTCTCCTTTCCTAATTTGAATCTAGGTCAAAATTAGGTGGCGACTCATAATAGGTTCCAGTGAGCTAGCTTAGGTTTATAATAATTATTGTTATATGACATAGTTATTAATCTTAGGTTATAAGTGGACCTAAAACCCGTTTAGATCTAATCAACTTAATCCACACAGGATAGGGTTTAAAATCGAGCTCACAGACTGGCGCCATCTGCTTGGACAAACTCTTAATTTAACTTGATTAATTTTAAGAAAGAAGGCACTTCCTCGAAAAAAAATGTTTATTTATGTGCTTTATTACTTTGTTTGTTTACTTTGGTGCGCACTTTAATTTTCTGCACCTTTGCATCATATGAGAGCGAGGGTCCACCTAAACCGATTTCACCCGGGACCCGTTTGAGGGTCCCCTGTCAGGGACTCACACCTTTTAGGTGATGTGAATAAGCGGGGGAAAAGAGGAGGATGTCGTCTAACCACATCCCCTTAATACCTGGGCCTTAGCCCCAAGCGTTTTCCTGGCAGTGTCCTTACCTAGCCCATTGTTTGGTCAGTCAAAGACCCGGCCGCAGACGCACACCTTCAGGTGATGTGAAAAAAGTGGGGAAGCCCAAAGAGAATAGCGTGCAAGCCCTATTCCTTTGTGGCGACCTGGGCCCGAGCCCCAAGCACCTCTCCGGATCGATCCATACCCAAATTGATTTAACCGTCAAGTGAGGACATGTTGAATTTGTGTGGGCCTTGTTTGCTTGTATGATCGGCCCACTACGCAGCCTAGAAATTGATAGGAACCTCTCCTACCTCAACTCAGCCCAACCCGAATTGGCAGCTTTATCGTTTACGGCCCAGAGGCCCTGTTTGGTTTGATATGTGTGTCATTTGGGCTTCGGCCCAAAAGTTTAGACTTTGGTGATTTCTCTTTCAGCCTAATTTGAATTATCAATTTAGTTCTAGGCCCATGAAAAACAAATCTACCTAAAGCAGTCCATAAGACATGAAAATCAATCAGGCTTTTCCATTTCGGCCCCAAGGCCCATTCTAGTCTAGGTGAACCTTTTGTTCGGGCCCTGGCCCAAAGTCCTAGATCTAGGTGTCATACCTTTTAGGCCCACTCAAAACTATTTGTTTAGGTTTCAACTCATTCAATTCAAGATAATTTTTCATTCATTGTAGTTTCTGGCCTCAAGGCCCAACAGGAACATCAAACAAATCTTAGACTTCAAAGTTTCTCTCTCGGCCCAGTGGCCCATTCATAGTTCATATGGCTTCCTTCAGCCTGTACATATCACCTCCAGATTAAGGGCCTTCAGGCCCACACAGAGTCCAAGAAGAAGACGGTCACGGTCATCTTAACGACATCCTAGCAGTCAAGAGCTCGAGTCTTCAGCATGCCGACATCAGACGGTTCAGCAGAGTTCAAATTCAAGGGAAAGTTTAGGGATCCCATGCATTCTACTGCATAACTTGCTAAAACATTCATCTTTCAAATGCATCGCTCAAAGTTTTCAAAGAATGATCGTTTTCAAACCACCGATAAGAAGCATCGATTTATTTTCTTTTCTCCTCATGTTCACAAATGGATGACATTTTCGAGTCTAAAGGGTAACAAAAAAGATTTTATTTCACACAAGTTTCTTTTGAGAAAATGGTTCATGAAATAATTATTTCCCGACAATGGCATGCAAAGACTTGTATTTTGTTTCCGAAATTTTGAACATGCCTTACCAAACCCCACAGCTCATCCCAAGACATCCAAATAACCCCCAAAGCGGTTCCAAATCCATATCTTTTAAATTGTTGTCATTAACCCCAAATCAATACTGGGGGCAATCTGAGTTTAGGTACGTCATCTTTCATCTTTCGTTTAAGCGTGTGAACTAGTCTCTAAGTGAAATTCACGAGAGTGTCTTGAGCGGAAAAACCATGAGTGAATGAGCGTGTCACTTTTACACGACTCCGGTGAGACCACATTCAAAGGTGAGGTAAACGGCATAACTCCGACCGAAGGAGATAATTTGTAAATTTACTCTTAGATCTGCGAAAAGTAACAAAGAATGGATACACAACTATCAGGAATGACGAAGCACCTAGGTACAGCACCACATAGCCAAAAGCTTGTAAACCCTGTCATTAAACCCTAGGCACCCCCACTGAGCCTTTCATATATCCCTTTTCGATATTATGAGCTCCACAAAATAACCTAGCCAATGATGAATGTTCGACCCGGTGACCAAAGGAAGCGAGGAGCCTGACTCTCAGATAACACTCTCATCAGTCCAAAGAAGCAACGCCGCTGTCAGCGTGACAAAGTGATCCGCAAATGGTCCCAGAGTGACACAGGATCCAAAGAGCTCACATCGAAGCAGCTCTCGAAGCCCAAAACCGGGAAACACAAGAACCCCGAAGGCAAAATCAATAAAGGATAAAGAAAGAAAAAAGGCAAACCCGAAGCGCCTCGAAGAAGTCCAAATGACAAAAAAAAGAGAAATGGTGTAAAGGACAACTCCAAAAGTCCAGGTCCAGAAGCTCGAAAACAACGTCAACATGAAGCAGTAAGACAACTTCAAGACAATGAAGATGAATCCGAGAGAAGACGCAAGTTGCAGCTTTGGTCACCCATTTAAGCTCCACATACCTCAAATATCCCTCCATGATCCCGTCGTCTTTCATCGCACCCTATGGCCACGTTATAAGCTTTAAAGACTTCCGACTTGATAGTTGTGTGTCCTATCACGTGAAAGTAACAGATCAAATGCGTAAATCCATCAAATATCGAATTCAATGGTTTAGAAGTTAGGACCATGAGCGAGAAATGAGTGCAAACACCGACCACATCGAGTGTAGGTTAGGAAGCACCACGTCAAAGAATAAGCCTCAACCCTGTGAGGATGAGACTTGTTCGCACGTTTAATCAAAGAAAATACTGGGGGCAATCGATCGTTCCGATCGATTGCCATGAACTCTAGCTCGGATTGTCCTAGGGAAAAATACTGGGGGCAATTGTTGGTTCCAACAATTGCCATGTCAACACCAATTAAAACCCAAAGCTCGAGCACCACCATCCCACCACAGGCACACATAAGTCCTTACCACCACACACACACTCTCAAGCCCGTCATTGGCCTTGACCTCCATCCAAAATCACAACCCAATCCCAGGTCTGTCACAAATCCTGAACACCGGCGAAAGCCTTCAGCACCACAACAAACACCACACACTTCCACCAATGACATGTTCATTTTTCAAGAAACAAATTGCGGATATAAAATTTTTAGTCAGGAAATGATCATTTCACTTTCCTTTTTCAGCAGAGTCTTTCTCAAGCATTGCCATGTTTGACATATTCTTCAACAGTTTCTTGTTTTGGCAAGCTTCCAACAAACACTTTAGTTGCATTTTACAACTTTTGCATAACACCTCAACAATGCCAAGTTTGGCACCTTTTCCAACAGTTTCCTGTTTTGAACAAGTATCTTTCATATATTTTGATTGCATACATTGCCATAATTGGCACTCCGGTAATCATTTTTTATCATTTGCACGAGACCATTATCTTTCTAACTCATTTTTAGCTCGAGACCCAAAATCAGTGCGAGACCCATCATTTTCAAGACTTTAGTACGAGACTTCAGTGCGAGACCATGCACCTTCATCAGTGCGAGACCATGCATCTTCATCAGTGCGATACCATCACTTTCGTCAGTGCGAGGCCTATCATCTTCATCAGTGCGAGACCTATCATCTTCATCAGTGCGAGACCTATCACCTTCATCAGCGCGAGACCGAGCATCATCATCCAGTGCGAGACCAGTACGAGACCTAGTATCATCTTCAGTGCGAGACAAGTACGAGACAGAGCGTGATCTAAGTTGGCGGGGCAGAGGCAATAAGTCCCCATCTTTATGTCAACTTGCTTTGGGATCAACGAATGGTGGGCAAAGGCAATAAGTCCCCAGGGTTTTTACCAGGAGTTATCCCTGCACACCGGCTTGGGGGGCGATGGCAATAAGTCCACATTGGGTCCAGCCAGGAGCATCGGCATGGGTTTCGGTCCCCAGAAGCATCCGAGCATCATCAACATCATCAATATCATCAGCATCATCACATCATCAATATCATTAGCATCATTAGCATCGCTAGCATATCAGCATTCCTACATACACTTTGATTGTAATTTGATATGCACATCATCATAGCCATGTTTGGCACTTTCATAATCAACTTTCATCATGATCATTTGCATAAAGTTTGCCTTGCATCCGTCTGCATGAAACTCCTCATCATAGACTAAGAGATACAGATTCTCGCCCCGGAGATACAGATTCTTCAGAGATACAGATTCTCATCCCGAAGATACAGATTCTTCAGAGATACAGATTCTCGCCCCGGAGATACAGATTCTTCAGAGATACAGATTCTCGCCCGAGATACAGATTCTTCAGAGATACAGATTCTCACCACGAAGATACAGATTCTTCAGAGATACAGATTCTCATCCATAGATAGACTCTTCAGAGATACAGATTCTCACCCGAAGATACAGATTCTTCAAGATACAGATTCTCATCCATAGATACAACTCTTCAGAATACAGATTCTCACCCGTAGATTCAGATACAGATTCTCACCACGAAGATGCAGATTCTTCAGATACAAATTCACACCTGAGTTGAAGAACTCACCCTCAAGCTTGTCATAAGTCTTACCCACTTCCTTAGCACCTGCCACGTTTGGCACTCTTGTCCTTAACCTTTTACACACACTTCGGAATAGGTTCCGGTCCCTAGATGCACCTAGGTCATACAATTCATCATCACATTAAGCACTTTCACTCATTATAGGTAGTCAGCGCCTTAGAATAGCTTGACATCATTTTCATCGTTTAGGTAGTCAACGCCTTAGAATCGCTTGACATTACTTCATCTTATAGGTAGTCAACGCCTTAGAATCGCTTGACATCTTCTCATTCTCACTCATAGGTAGTCAGCGCCTTAGAATAGCTCGACGCAATCTGCATATAGGGCCTTTTAAGATCTAAAATTTTGGGGTATCACTCAGGCATCAACTAGTCTTTTCATCTTCATTACAAAGCCTAGTTGACGGGGGGCAATCTGTTATACCCAAAATTTCAACCCCCCCGGAGTAGTCTCTAAGGCATACGTGTTACAAAGGGCAAAGTGGTCAAAATGCACCAATGAGGATTTTCCAAGGACATTCTCGGGATTTTCTATTTTTCATATGACTTGTTCATTATCTCCAAACACTTCCAAATCATATCATTATGAAAGGTATTTCATGATTCTCTGATAATATTTATTGGAAATTTAGCTTTTAATTCATATTATAAGCTAATTTCTTTAATAATTAACACATGAAATAGCCTCAAAATAGAAATTAAAAGGTTTCCAAAATTAAAATAAAATGTCACATGGTTACCATGACTACATACAGTCATAAACCTGAAATTATTTTATTGGGAACCTTATCCCAAAATTTAAAAGAGAAATTCAATCATTTTTGCAATTTTCTCTCTCCTCTGGAAAATACCGAAATAAAAACAAAATGTCATGCAATTTTAACACAAGATAGAGGATGATTTTTAGAGACTAATGCCGTTGGAATTTCGTTATTTCGACTTTCCAATAATTAGTTATGAATTATGGGAGATTCCATATTGTGCGATTTTTATCTAATAGGTTATTTATCGAAATAACCTGATTCAACTCTCAAAATTCCTAAAATCATTCTTTATCTTTGTTAAATTTCAATTTTTATCGTCTGCAACATATTCTAAAAAATCAGATTCCCTTAGAGCACAAAATCAGCGTTTTGATAAAGATCTTGCTCTATCAATTTGACCATGCTCTTTCTATAAAAGGACCTCCCAAAAACGAATGAGGGCAGAAGAGGACACCTCCAAAGTCAGAAAACACAGCCACAAACTTTCTCCCCACGTTTTAACACTTCCAAGCCTCAAATCAATACCGAAACACTGCAGAAATCACCCCGAAATCACCAAAAACTCATCCTTTCTTCTCCTATTGAAACTCCAAGCACCAAAACACACAAAACCACCACAAAAACAGAAGAGAAACGTCCTTAACAGCATAAAGAAGAAGGAGTCAGAAGCACAATTCGAAGTCAATCCAAAACCGGCGTCAACGAAGCACCAAAAGATCCCCGTTGTGAAGAGTCTCATTAAATCCGAAGGTAGAACAGGTTGAAGTCTTGTTTTTCTGACTTTTTCAACTTTAACTGCTCTGTGTTAAAATTTGGAATCGAATTGACTTTTTATCGCTTCTGAATTAGCGTTTGTTTTCGCTTCTGCCCAATAACTTGTTTGCTAAGTTTCGTGCTTAATTCGAATTCAAATTGAAACTTTCAATCACTAACGTCTTGTACATCTTCAGGCTGCACACCCATAAAATTTGAGCCAAAAACACCTTCGGGAACAGCCTCAACGCCGCCGTCCGAGGGCTGTCCGCACCCACGGACGTCATGTCCGGGGTCCCGGACTCCCGTCCGTAAGCCGGACGCCCCGGACGGCGGCGGGATTTTTAAATTTTAAAAATTTAGGTTTTCTAATAATGTCCGGGCCCACGGACAGCCTGTCCGTGGCCCCGGACTTTACAATTTTCTGTTTTCTGTTTAATTCGACTTTTATTTTATATAGGTTAACTGGGTCCGTGGTTCGGACATTAGGTCCGTGGCTACGGACGGAAACAAAATTTGACCTAATTCTGCCTCCGAAACCCTAGTTTAGGAATTTTAATTTTTCTGTCAAAAAATGTAAAAAAAAAAAAAACAGAAGCGCGCACTTAGGTTAAAACACTCGTAAGCCGTAATAACCAAGTAGAGGAAAAACGACCTAGGAAGGGTAATGAAAGTAATTGAACCCTAATTAAGTCGAATATCAAGCCCCCGAACCCGAACTCTCCTTTCCTAATTTATCTAGGTTAAAATTAGGTGGCGACTCATAATAGGTTCCAGTGAGCTAGCTTAGGTTTTAATAATTATTGTTATATGACATAGTTATTAATCTTAGGTTATAAGTGGACCTAAAACCCGTTAGATCCTAATCAAGTTAATCCACACAGGATAGGGTTTAAAATCGAGGCTCACAGACTGGCGACTCTGCTGGGGACAAACTCTTAATATTAACTTGATTAATTTTAAGAAAGAGGCTTAACTCGAAAAATGTTTATTTATGGCTTTATTACTTTGTTTGTTTACTTTGGTGCGCACTTTAATTTTCTGCACCTTTGCATCATATGAGAGCGAGGGTCCACCTAAACCGATTTCACCCCGGGACCCGTTTGAGGGTCCCCTGTCAGGGACTCACACCTTTTAGGTGATGTGAATAAGCGGGGGAAAAGAGGAGGATGTCGTCTAACCACATCCCCTTAATACCTGGGCCTTAGCCCCAAGCGTTTTCCTGGCAGTGTCCTTACCTAGCCCATTGTTTGGTCAGTCAAAGACCCGGCCGCAGACGCACACCTTCAGGTGATGTGAAAAAAGTGGGGAAGCCCAAAGAGAATAGCGTGCAAGCCCTATTCCTTTGTGGCGACCTGGGCCCGAGCCCCAAGCACCTCTCCGGATCGATCCATACCCAAATTGATTTAACCGTCAAGTGAGGACATGTTGAATTTGTGTGGGCCTTGTTTGCTTGTATGATCGGCCCACTACGCAGCCTAGAAATTGATAGGAACCTCTCCTACCTCAACTCAGCCCAACCCGAATTGGCAGCTTTATCGTTTACAGCCCAGAGGCCCTGTTTGGTTTGATTGTGTGTCATTTGGGCTTCGGCCCAAAAGTTTAGACTTTGGTGATTTCTCTTTCAGCCTAATTTGAATTATCAATTTAGTTCTAGGCCCATGAAAAACAAATCTACCTAAAGCAGTCCATAAGACATGAAAATCAATCAGGCTTTTCCATTTCGGCCCAAGGCCCATTCTAGTCTAGGTGAACCTTTTGTTCGGGCCCTGGCCCAAAGTCCTAGATCTAGGTGTCATACCTTTTAGGCCCACTCAAAACTATTTGTTTAGGTTTCAACTCATTCAAATTCAAGATAATTTTTCATTCATTGTAGTTTCTGGCCTCAAGGCCCAACAGGAACATCAAACAAATCTTAGACTTCAAAGTTTCTCTCTCGGCCCAGTGGCCCATTCATAGTTCATATGGCTTCCTTCAGCCTGTACATATCACCTCCATATTAAGGGCCTTCAGGCCCACACAGAGTCCAGAAGAAGACGGTCACGTCATCTTAACGACATCCTAGCAGTCAAGAGCTCGAGTCTTCAGCATGCCAACATCAGACGGTTCAGCAGAGTTCAAATTCAAGGGAATTTAGGGATCCCAGCATTCTACTGCATAACTTGCTAAACATTCATCTTTCAAATGCATCGCTCAAAGTTTTCAAGACGATCGTTTTCAACCACCGATAAGAAGCATCGATTTTTCATTTTCTTCCTCAGTTCACAAATGGATGACAATTTCTTCTTACAGTCTAAAGGGTAAACAAAAAAGATTTATTTTCACACAAGTTTCTTTTGGAGAAAATGGTTCATGAAATAATTATTTCCCGACAATGCATGCAAAACTTGTATTTTGTTTCCGAAATTTTGAACATGCCTTACCAAACCCCACAGCTCATCCCAAACATCCAAATAACCCCAAAGCGGTTCCCAAATCCATATCTTTTAAATTGTTTCATTAACCCCAAATCAATACTGGGGGCAATCTGAGTTTAGGTACGTCATCTTTCACTCTTTCGTAAGCGTGAATACAGTAACTGTCTCTAAGTGACAATTCACGAGAGTGTCTTGAGCGAAAAAAAACCATGAGTAACATAGCGTGTCACTTTTACAACGACTCCGTGAAGACCACATTCAAAGGTGAGGTAAACGGCATACTTACCGACCGAAGGAGATAATTTGTAAATTTACTCTTAGATCTGCGAAAAGTAACAAAGAATGGATACACAACTATCAGGAATGACGAAGCACCTAGGTACAGCACCACATAGCCAAAAGCTTGTAAACCCTGTCATTAAACCCTAGGCACCCCCACTGAGCCTTTCATATATCCCTTTTCGATATTATGAGCTCCACAAAATAACCTAGCCAATGAAATGTTCGACCCGGTGACCAAAGGAAGCGAGGAGCCTGACTCTCAGATAACACTCTCATCAGTCCAAAGAAGCAACGCCGCTGTCAGCGTGACAAAGTGATCCGCAAATGGTCCCAGAGTGACACAGGATCCAAAGAGCTCACATCGAAGCAGCTCTCGAAGCCCAAAACCGGGAAACACAAGAACCCCGAAGGCAAAATCAATAAAGGATAAAGAAAGAAAAAGGCAAACCCGAAGCGCCTCGAAGAAGTCCAAATGACAAAAAAAAAGAGAAATGGTGTAAAGGACAACTCCAAAAGTCCAGGTCCAGAAGCTCGAAAACAACGTCAACATGAAGCAGTAAGACAACTTCAAGACAATGAAGATGAATCCGAGAGAAGACGCAAGTTGCAGCTTTGGTCACCCATTTAAGCTCCACATACCTCAAATATCCCTCCATGATCCCGTCGTCTTTCATCGCACCCTATGGCCACGTTATAAGCTTTAAAGACTTCCGACTTGATAGTTGTGTGTCCTATCACGTGAAAGTAACAGATCAAATGCGTAAATCCATCAAATATCGAATTCAATGGTTTAGAAGTTAGGACCATGAGCGAGAAATGAGTGCAAACACCGACCACATCGAGTGTAGGTTAGGAAGCACCACGTCAAAGAATAAGCCTCAACCCTGTGAGGATGAGACTTGTTCGCACGTTTAATCAAAGAAAATACTGGGGGCAATCGATCGTTCCGATCGATTGCCATGAACTCTAGCTCGGATTGTCCTAGGGAAAAATACTGGGGGCAATTGTTGGTTCCAACAATTGCCATGTCAACACCAATTAAAACCCAAAGCTCGAGCACCACCATCCCACCACAGGCACACATAAGTCCTTACCACCACACACACACTCTCAAGCCCGTCATTGGCCTTGACCTCCATCCAAATCACATACCACAACCCAATCCCAGGTCTGTCACAAATCCTGACCACCGCGAAAGCCTTCAGCACCACAAACAAACCACACACTTCCACCATGACATGTTCATTTTTCAAGAAACAAATTGCGGATATAAAATTTTTTAGTCAGGAAATGATCATTCACTTTCCTTTTTCAGCAGAGTCTTTCTCAAGCTTGCCATGTTTGACATATTCTTCAACAGTTTCTTGTTTTGGCAAGCTTCCAACAAACACTTTAGTTGCATTTTACAACTTTTGCATAACACCTCAACAATGCCAAGTTTGGCACCTTTTCCAACAGTTTCCTGTTTTGAACAAGTATCTTTCATTATTTTGATTGCATACATTGCCATAATTGGCACTCCGGTAATCATTTTTTATCATTTGCACGAGACCATTATCTTTCTAACTCATTTTTAGCTCGAGACCCAAAATCAGTGCGAGACCCATCATTTTCAAGACTTTAGTACGAGACTTCAGTGCGAGACCATGCACCTTCATCAGTGCGAGACCATGCATCTTCATCAGTGCGATACCATCACTTTCGTCAGTGCGAGGCCTATCATCTTCATCAGTGCGAGACCTATCATCTTCATCAGTGCGAGACCTATCACCTTCATCAGCGCGAGACTGAGCATCATCATCCAGTGCGAGACCAGTACGAGACCTAGTATCATCTTCAGTGCGAGACAAGTACGAGACAGAGCGTGATCTAAGTTGGCGGGGCAGAGGCAATAGTCCCCATCTTTATGTCAACTTGCTTTGGGATCAACGAATGGTGGGCAAAGGCAATAAGTCCCCAGGGTTTTTACCAGGAGTTATCCCTGCACACCGGCTTGGGGGGCGATGACAATAAGTCCACATTGGGTCCAGCCAGGAGCATCGGCATGGGTTTCGGTCCCCAGAAGCATCCGAGCATCATCAACATCATCAATATCATCAGCATCATCAACATCATCAATATCATTAGCATCATTAGCAACGCTAGCATATCACAGCATTCCTACATACACTTTGATTGTAATTTGACATGCACATCATCTTTGCCATGTTTGGCACTTTCATAATCAACTTTCATTATGATCATTTGCATAAAGATAACCTTGCATCCGTCCGTACGAAACTCCTCATCATAGACCAGAGATACAGATTCTCACCCCGAAGATACAGATTCTTCAGAGTACAGATTCTCACCCCGAAGATACAGATTCTTCAGAGATACAAATTCTTGCCCGAAGATACAGATTCTTTAGAGATACAGATTCTCACCCGATCAGAGATACAGATTCTCAGCCGAAGATACAGACTCTTCAGAGATGCAGATCTCAGCCAAAGATTCAGATTCACCAGAGTAGATGAACTCAACCTCAGGCTCATCACGAACCTGATTTCCTACCATTCCACTTAGGCACCCATAGGTCCTACTTTACATTCGTCAATTTACGCACACATCACATCAATCTAATTACATCTCCTTTCATTTTTAGGTTCCCGACCCTTATAATGCTCGGTGTATCCTATTCAACTCCAGGTTCCCGACACCTTACAATGCTCGGCGTATTCCAATCAAACTCCAGGTTCCCGACCCTTATAATGCTCGGCGTAATCCATTCAACTTCAGGTTCCCGACACCTTATAATGCTCGGCGTATTCCATTCAAATTTCAGGTTCCCGACACCTTATAATGCTCGGCGTAATCTATTCAGCTTCAGGTTCCCGACGCCTAATAATGCTCGGCGTATTTCATTCAGCTTCAGGTTCCCGACACCTTATAATGCTCGGCGTATTTCATTCAGCTTCAGGTTCCCGACACCTTATAATGCTCGGCGTATTCCATTTAATTTTAGGTTCCCGGCACCTTAGATGCTCGGTCTTGATTATTCACTCTTAGTTCAGTGCACTTTTCACATTTTAGGTAGTCAACGCCTTAGAATCGCTTGACATATACTTCACTCCTTTAAAGGTAGTCAACGCCTTAGAATAACTTGACATCATTTCATTCATTATAGGTGGTCAACGCCTTAGAATAACTTGACATCATATCATCCTCATAGGTAGTCAACGCCTTAGAATCGCTTGACATCCCTTCCACTTTACTCATAGGTAGTCAGCACCTTAGAACAGCTCGACACAACTCGTCGGATTTCAATCTACATGTAGGGTCTTTTGAGATCCAAAATTTTGGGGTATCACTCAGCATCAACTAGTCTTTTCATCTTCATTACAAAGCCTAGTTGACGGGGGGCAATCTGTTATACCCAAAATTTCAACCCCCCCGGAGTAGTCTCTCTCTAAGGCATACATGTCACAAAGGGCAAAATGGTCAAAATGCACCAATACAGGATTTTCCAAGGACATTCTCGGGATTTTCTATTTTCATATGACTTGTTCATTATATCCAAACACTTCCAAATATCATAGTCATTATGAAAGGTATTTCATGATTCTCTGATAATATTTATTCTGGAAATTTAGCTTTTAATTCATATTATAAGCTAATTTCTTTAATAATTAACACATGAAATAGCCTAAAATAGAAATTAAAAGGTTTCCAAAATTAAAATAAAAGTGTCACATGGTTACCATGACTACATACAGTCATAAACCTGAAATTATTTTATTGGGAACCTTATCCCAAAATTTAAAAGAGAAATTCAATCATTTTTGCAATTTTCTCTCTCCTCTGGAAAATACCGAAATGAAAACAAAATGTCATGAAATTTTAACACAAGATAGAGGATGCTTTTTAGAGACTAATGCCGTTGGAATTTCGTTATTTCAACTTTCCAATAATTAGTTATGAATTATGGGAGATTCCATATTGTGCGATTTTTATCTAATCGACTATTTATCAAAATAATCCGATTCCAACTCTCAAAATTCCTAAAAATCATTATTTACCTTCAGTTAAATTTTCATAATTTTTATCGGCTTGCAACACATTCTAAAAAATCAGATTCCCTTAGAGCACAAAATCAGTCTTTTAGATAAAGATCTTGCTCTATCAATTTGACCATGCTCTTTCTATAAAAGGACCCCCCAAGAACGCACTAGGCATAGGTGATCCCCCCAAAGTCAGAGAACTCAGCCGTCAACCCACTTCCAACTTTTTTTGAAACCCCGAGCCTCGAATCTATACCGAATCATCCCGAAATCACCAAAAACACATTCCTTCTTCTCCCATTGAGATTCCTAGCACCAAAACACAAAAATACAGAAGCAAACCGTGGCTAACAATACAAGAAGAAGGAGCCAGAAGCTTGGGTCAAAGTCGAACCGGATTATGGCCATCAACGAAGCCTCGAAGATTCCCGACGTGAAGGAACAATCAAATCCCGAAGTCAAAACAGGTTGGAATTTGACTTCCTTAACCCCTCTGATCAGAATACTTATGTGTGAAATTTCTAATCGAATTGACTTTTTATTGCTTCTGAATTAAGTTGTTTGTGTTTCTGTCTAATACTTGTTAACTAAGTTTCGTTTAATTTGACTTCAAAATTGAATTCTTTCAATACTAACGTCTTGTACATCTTTTAAGGCTACACGCCCATAAAATTTGCACCAAAAACACCTTCGGAACAGCCTCAACGTCGCCGTCCGAGGGCGGTCCGCACCCACGGACGTTCATGTCCGGGGTCCCGGACTCCCTGTCCGTAAGCTCGGACCCCACGGACGGCGGCGGGATTTTTAAATTTAAAAATTTAGGTTTTCTAATAATGTCCGGGCCCACGGACAGCCTGTCCGTGGCCCCGGACTTTACAACTTTTGTTTTTCTGTTTAATTCGACTTTTATTTTCATATAGGTTAACAGGGGTCCGTGGTCTCGGACATTAGGTCCGTGGCTACGGATGGAAACAAAATTTGACCTAATTCTGCTTCTGCCTCGAAACCCTAGTTTAGGTAATTTTAATTTCCACTTTAATTTTCTGTCAAAAAACGTTAAAAAATAAAAAAAACAGAAGCGCGCACCTAGGTTAAAAAACAACTTTGTAGAAAGCCGTAATTGAACCAAGTAGAGGAAAAACGACCTAGGAAGGGTAATGAAAGTAATTTGAACCCTAATTAAGTCGAATATCAAGCCCCCGAACCCGAACTCTCCTTTCCTAATTTGATCTAGGTTAAAATTAGGTGGCGACTCATAATAGGTTCCAGTGAGCTAGCTTAGGCTTTAATAATTATTGTTATATGACATAGTTATTAATCTTAGGCTATAAGTGGACCTAAAACCCGATTATATCCCAATCAAGTTAATCCACATAGGATAGGGTTTAAAATCGAGGCTCACCGTTACCGTTTCAGAAGGAAAGATATACAACAAAAATGAGAACAATAATATAGTGAGATGAAATTATGGATACAATTAAAAATAAGATTCAAAACTATGATTTAAAACCGTATTGTCGTTTGAAAATTTGTTTTAGCAAAATCGGGTTTTTATGAAATACTTTGAAAAAGACTATAAAACGATGGTTTCATTTTGGCATGCACGTCAATACGTGTTGATAAAGAAGGAGACGACCCCTCTTATTGTGTTTATTATTTCGGAATTTGCTTTATGGGGTGAGAATTTTTGGTGTCTACAGATGGCTCCCCTTGATTCAATTCTGCAAACCTTTGCATAATTGGATCAAGGTTGACGGGTTGACGGGGCGCCAAAAAATTCTCACTACGGTTTGTGATTTGATGGGATGCGATCGTGAGTGTATGATGTGATTAAAAGTACGAGGACTTATGACGAGCCTCAGTTAGACCTCTTGACATCTAACTATAGGACTCATGACAAGCCTATAATGCAATTGAAAGTACGAGGACTTATGACGAGCCTCACTAGACCTCTGATATCTAGTCATAGGACTTATGACGAGCCTATGATACTAACAATGTTTTGGTTTAGAGTGCACGAGGGCTTAGGAGTGCCTCAACTGGACCTCTTGATATCCAGCCCTAGGGCTTATGACGAGCCTAGAATGCAAGTTCGGTACCATACTAGTAGCGCAATAGCTGTCTAGCAGGTGTAAAACGAAAAGCGACCGTACTAGTAGCGCAATAGCTGTCTAGCAGGTGTAAAATGAAAAGTCGACCGCACTAGTAGCGCAATAGCTGTCTAGCGGGTGTAAAACGAAAAGTCGACCGCACTAGTAGCGCAATAGCTGTCTAGCAGGTGTAAAATGGAAAGGCGACCGTACTAGTAGCGCAAAAGCTGTCTAGCAGGTGTAAAATGAAAAGTCGACCGCACTAGTAGCGCAATAGCTGTCTAGCGGTGTAAAACGAAAAGTCGACCGCACTAGTAGCGTAATAGCTGCCTAGCGGTTTAAAACGAAAGGTGACCGTACTAGTAGCGCAATAGCTGTCTAGCAGGTGTAAAATGAGAATTTGACCGCACTAGTAGCGCAATAGCTGTCTAGCGGGTGTAAAACGAAAATTTGACCGCACTAGTAGCGCAATAGCTGTCTAGCGGGTGTAAAACGAAAAAAAATCGACCGCGCTAGTAGCGCAATAGCTTGCCTAGCGGGTGTGAAGATGCGTCAGACGGTGAGCAAATTTTTGTGGGTATATGCAGATGATATGTGATGTGATTAACCAATGTATTAATTGAATTAACTCCCTGTTTGTGGATGTAGGTTTTTGTGTGAGCAGACGGCTCCAGAGTTGTTTGAAATTTTGAGATGACTTTGGCATGTGGTGATGGCTCCGGTATGGACTGATGGCTCCGGATTACGTTGATGGCCCCGGTGGCGGTCGGGTGGCTCCAGTTGGTCGGAGGGCTCCGACATGATTCATGACCCCATTATGAGCAACGACTCTGGGGTGGTTGTGTGGGTTTTCGATTTGAATTGAGATTTTGAGTCGAATGGTGGGTTGATGTGATTGGTGGACTGTGTCGTGTTTGACGTATTTTGATGTGGTAGATAAATTCTTGGTCATGATGGATGGCTTCGGCCCGTCATGACTTCAGGGTTCTCTCATGATGGCTCCAGGATAGCTCGGGATGGCTCCGGAAGGGCTACAAGATGGCTCAATTTGGTGATAGCGAGGAAGAAAGGGGCATTTTTCCTTTAAGGTGGTCACACCATGGGCGGGCTGCCTACGTACTCAATTCCGTATTGAGATCAGACCTGACGTAGTTCGAATTCTTTGTGAGCAAGGTCTTGGTGACAAAATGGCTCCGATAGGGATTTGAAGTGGCTTTTGTATTGTCCTCGAACTGTTGGGATGGCTCCCGTGTAGCTCTCGAGATGGTTTCAATGTCTTGAGGATGGCTCCTGTGTAGCTCTATGGATGGTCCCAATGTTTTGAGGGTGGCTCCCGCATGGCTCCAGATTGGCTTTAGAAGCGGTGTCGAAAGGGATTGAGTATGGCAGTGGATGGCTCCGGGGGTCTTCGTATGCCTCCTGATAGCTCTTGAATGGTTCGATGTAGCTCGGTGATAGCCCAGGATGGCTCCGAAGAGGCTAGATATAGCTTGATGATGGCCCAGGATAGCGCCGTAATGGTTCGATGTAGCTCAAAGATAGCCTAGGATGGCTCCGACTTGACTTCCTTTGATAGGAAGTTACGCTTCAATAACGGAAACTGAAGTTGACTTTCCACGAGACTAGGCAAGGCTTTTACCAGTCGGATGTTGATAATGAAGTGCTTATGAAAAATGCAGGTGCTAGACGTGATTCAAAATGCATATGAGAGAAGGTACAACTTCATCTCTATTAGTATGAGGTTTACGAATATAAGACATCTTCAGTTTGATCTTGAGTGATTATTGAAACCGGAATGCGTGAATCACTTTCCCCTCATGGAGGGATGTGGGTCAACCTCTCGTGAGTATGGTCGTGTGTGCTAATGTCGTGAAGGTACTCTTGATGCTCAGAGCAGTATTTTCCTGAGAATTTCTTTTCGAGGTTATCGACTTTCCGTTCCTCACAAATTCCTCACCTGCAATGGGGTTAGCTGTTTACATTTTGGTGCTTAGATCAAAGAGTCACTCACACTCAAAGGACCTTGTGAAGTAAGGTCGCACTCATTCGCTCATAGTCCCTGTGTTGTGAGGACATGTTGATAACAAGTACGAAGCTTATGATTCATGTTTCAGATCCGATATTTTCAGTTAACGCTCATCAACTAACGAGTCAGAGGTCTTTTATTGGGTTATAACGGGGCTGAGAGGTATGATGTATGTCACATGGGACTGGAGGATTTATTTGGGAATTGTGGAGTTTTTGTGCAACAGAGGATATGTTTCGCCTTCACCATGGGTGGAATGATTAGACTGGTTTTGATAACCTTTATTGATTTCTACGGGACATCATTGGTCCTTCTGATTTGGATTTCTCCTTCTTGCCTCTTCTGGTGTTCGATTTGAACTTTCTTCTCATTTTGTTTTTTGAAATTGCATTTGGCTCATCAACTTTCTCAAGCGTTCTCTTCTTCGTATTTTGGCTTTCAGCTTTGGAGTTGCATTGACTCATCGATCTTCTTGAACATTTTCGGTGTTCTTTTTTAGTGTTTGGCTTTGGAGTTGCATTGACTCACTGATTTCTTCAAACATTTCATTTGTTGTTTTTGTGAAAGATGGTGGGGGAGAGACCATGGCTCTGGCTCCTTCGAGATCCTCTATTGCAAAGGTGAGTAAGTATGTGTATGTGAGTTGGCATGTTGTGGAGCTCGCAGAAAAAGGTTTATCGTGAAAGGCTCAGCGGGGCTCACTAAGGGATTATGTACAGGGCAGTCAAAGCTTTTTGGTTTTGTGGAGATTTTTATTCCTAAGTGCCTCGTCATTCTCATTAGTCAATGATTGTTTTCTTACTATTCTCAGATCTTTGCATGAATCATAGTTCATATCTTGTTTATCAACACTGATCTCTCTATGTATTGTGCCTCTCCATGTGCTGAAGGAATGCACATGTCGCTCGGGGTTTTACCTCCATTGGATCTCTCTATCTGCCCTCATCACTCAATGGATTGTCCAGTACTTCATTTGAAATTCAAGGGAAAATACCGCTCTTCGCACACTACACACTTGGTTTGTGGTGCCGATTTTGATTGGACCCTTGTGTTCATTGACGGGTCGAGAGTTCAGTGGTTCACGCAATCTGTTCAATCAATCTCTCAAGATTTTTTCAAAGATGTCATTTCGATACGGAAGTATGCAAATGCAACTATCTACAATGGATTATGTTGTGGTAATATGGAATTACTATGTATAGATGCATAAAATGCTGACAACGATGAATGGAGATGGTTGATTTTGGATTTTGACCGAATGTTTTTTTTTTATGCTTTTTCTTGGATGCAATGCATGGTAAGGTTACAACTAGTCTCGCTTGAATCAGTTCCAGCTGATGGTCCATGAAGCTTGTCCTGTCAATATCGACCTTGCAGATGGCCTAGCTGTTGGGTGTGATGTGAGAGAAATTGTTCTGGAATGATATTCAGTTGATTATTGGCTCCTGGAGTTATGGACTTTTAGGGAGTGACAACTCCCGCATGGTAGTCCCACGATATGATAGTGACTGCCTGCATTTTTGGGATTTTTGGATGTATGATTTTTTTTTTGGATTTTTGAATGTGTGATTTTTTTTTGGATGTATGCTTTTTTTTTGGAATATGATTTTTTTTGGGATTTGCTTTTTTTGTGGTTGTTGGTCTCTATGTACATGGTATGCCGAACGGGAAGATGCTTGAATCCTTGGTATTTCTTGCTATCACTTCGAGGGTCACGCTTTCATTTGTGGGCAAACGCGGTTAATCACCTGCAAACACAGTCATTATAACAGAAAAAGGAATATGACAAATGTGAATGTTAGCATGCTTTGAAAAAATGGGATGAATGCTTGTGTGTGATGTGTTGGGAATGCAACATGTGATTATGCAATTTTTCTGAGGTGAGCGTGATTCATGCATGATTAATGAATGTGAACTGATCGGAAATGGAAAGAAGCAAATCGTATGTGCTAAAAGAAATCAAGTTTTAGAAAAACGTTTTTGAAAACACGTGTTTTCGAAGTGGTGGATTCTCTCGGTAGGAATTTTGATGCTCGGTCATTCGCAAATAAAGTAGGGAGTGGGGAACCCTATACACATTGATCTAAATAAATTCAGAGGGAATGAGCCTATACATGTAGTTTATTTAGAAATGGACAAGAGAGAAAAGAATCATAGGGAAAAACCTATACATCAATTCTAAAAAGTCATTAAAGGGGGAATTTGAGATAAACTTCTTCTGAACTCTTTTACTTGATCTTCGAGCTTCTGACTGACTGCTTGTTCGTGTGCGGGCTCTTGATTGGTCGTTCGCTCATCTCCGGGTTCGGGCAGCAAGGTGACACTATGATCAAGAGAAACTGGTTGGTGATCTTTTGACCCTCGGCAGCTTCAGACTCGAACGGCCGTTGCTGGTCTTCATGTTGCTCGACTCGAGTTGGTGCTCCTCTAATTTTCGGTTCGAACTGTTGTTGTCGATCTTCATGCGCTCCATCTGCTCCGACGAGGAAAATGAGGGGCGTTTTTTTTTAGAAAGGAAAGGTGAATGGTCGAGCATAAAATCTTTGTGAAAATCCACCACTTTTGTGAAAACACGAAATGACTAGTACGCTCCACGGTAATGACCGCTGCTCTTGAAGGTGGGTTGAACTTCAAAAATAGCGGGTCACAACATGGGGACTAAATCATTATTTTTTTGAATACATTTGTGGAAATAGCTTGAAAACTGTTTTCAAAAACAAGTTTGAGATAATATCCAAGAAAAAAAGTTGTTTGAAATTCATCTGTAAAAAGTAGGTTTTTGAAACCTGTTTTTGAAAATAGTTTTGAAATAACATACGTGAGAAATATTGATTGAAAATCATTTGTAAGTAGTAGATTTTGAAATCTGTTTGACAAAGTTTGTTTTTGTGGAAGACTTTGATTGAAACCGATTTTAAAAACTGCTTTGGAAAAATAATTTGAAGTCAATATTTTTTTGAAATCTTTCGAGATAAACGGCTTGAAGGTATTTCATTAGAGTGTGACATGATTCATTTTCTGATTTTTGCTAATTTTTAAAACATGATCACACATAGATGTAAGTGCAAAAAAAAATCGTGGCTGATTTTGTGTGGAGCTGAGTGTGAATGATTGGATAATCACTTCCAGGTCAATCAATGCTTCCATACCACCGGGGGAACCATCGTTCCTTCACTGTTCATCTCTCGGGATTTATCTCTGTTATGCCTTGTGGGGCACGTCATCAAGAAAGTCCGGAGTGCTTAAGTTCGAAAGGTCAGGATACCCGAAGTGATACAGTCACACGAGCCAAGGCCGGGGATTATCACAACATACTCACTTTTGGGAAACTTGGGGAAGTACTGCATGGGAACGGGTCTCCTATCGTCTGCACGATAAGGTGTGTCTAAAGTCCAAATTATTCGCTGACTACGCTGTGTCATGTATGGGTATCCGTAAATACGGGATCCTCTATGAATTTGTAGCGCGACATTGGGCTTTAAAGACACCCGTCGTGCAGAGGAATCATGGAGAACTGAGCCCGTGCAATCTTCAGGGTAAGGCAAAAGGGTGGTCAGACAGGCGGCATACAAGGGGGTGACTACCCATAAAACCCATCTTAGACACCGGACCAGGTTGCTGGACACTGAAGGCTCAGAGTTCACTATATGCTGGCTTTGACTCGGATAATGGAGGATATTTTTGGATCATGAGCTCAAAGCGTTGGTCGGAGACCGTACCGCCTCGTGGGTTTGTTCACTGAGAGAGTGACCCTAGCTCATGGGGAATCAACCGTGGACCGGTTGGGGATCCCGTGACATCGTGGGTAAATCGGGTGACACAGAGGAATGCATGTCCTAAGCTACTCACCCCATGCACCCCACAATCACAATATAAATATGAAAGCAGTAAATAAACCAAATGAAGTTAGCACCAACCTATGTACTAAGAGTTTTATCTTTGAGATTAGTGATTCCAAATTGGTTGTTTATTAACCTAAAGGGAAGTTAGCTTCATTCACACCCAAGTGTCTCTTTCTAATTGTGAGCTAATTATTAACCCAATTGTTGTCATGTTTGTTGAGGATCTAACAAATCCTATCTGTCCTCATCAGATACACACTCAAAGTGTGGAATAGAATAATCCTAAAGGCTTGAATGAATCTCTTGAAGGTTTCGAAAGAAGTGGGGAAGTCCCGACAATTTTGAATGGAGTTCAGTCTTCCTTGAGTTTGAGAAAAACTTACTCAAGTTTTCCCCAGCAGAGTCGCCATTCTGTGGAGGGTGATTTTTTCGGTATGAGGGGGAGTCTATCTAAATATGGTCTGACTGAAAAGTCAAGATTCTAGAAAATGCCATTCTGTGGAGGGTGAAAACCCGTTAATCTGGCATCCCTCAAATACCTACTAAATCGTCCGTCTTTCCCAGAAAGCATAAAGGGGAGTGTGAGTGAACACTACACCCGCTCTCAATGGGCCCCACGCGGACTTATGCCTCTATAAGGCGGAATTGACTAGAGTCGCCACCTAGTTTGACCTAAGATAACTAGGAAGGAAGGGAAGGAGGGTTCTAAGAACCGTTAATTGACTCTGAGATTGTTGCCTATGGATAGGACTTATCTGGTCATTTCAGAGATTCCATTGTGGGTTCGTACTGGGTTACACCCCTCAGAAGTGGCATAACCACGACTTCGGATTGGTGCCCGAGGAAACCTCGGTCTCCAATTGTCGGGATTGCCTTCTTTCAAAACCTTATTAAAGAGATTCATTTAAAAGTCAAGGATAGGATTAGGACGAGGAGAGAGAAAGAGAGTGGATGAGGCGAGCTTTTCTGCCAAGCTAGCGCCAAGAAGAAGAATTGATGAATTCGAATGAGTATAGAATGAAAGATTTGGAGTCTGATTTTGAGGGTTGAAGATGTCGAGGGTTTGTGGGAGTAAGAGGGGATTTGAATGTTTGACAAACATGAATTTCGCCTTAGAGTTGGGAAGGGGGTTTTTTGGATTGGAATGGGGTCGCACCCTAGGTGGGCTGCCTACGTACTCAATTTTGTATTGAGATCAGACCATACGTAGTTCAGGTTTTTGGGGTTTTGGAAGTTTTGAAGGGTTTGAAGTTTTGGGTGTGAGAGATTAGTCTGTGAGACGCTCGGGTCTATGAGACATTTGGGTGTTCATGTAGTGGGAGGCATGGGATATCAAGGTCTGTGAGACACTCAGATCTGTGAGACATTTGAATCTTAAAATGGTGGAGAGATCGAGATGTTCGAGTCTGTGGGGCACTCGGGCCTATGAGACTATAGAAGTTTGGAAGAAGTCAGGATTCGGGAGATGTTTCGAGTTTAGAAAGATTTGAGTTTGGATAATGATTTGAGTGTGAAAATGATTTGGAGTTTTGAAGATGATTTGAGCATGTGTGAGGCAATTGGAGTTTGAATAGAGATCCCGGGTTTTTCGGGTACGAGGTTCTGAAAGGGTTGAAGTTTTGGGATATTTCAAATTTAGAGTGAGGTGATGGTGGACTGAATTGTTTGGAGGAATGATTGTAAAATTGTCTCTCTTAAAGTCTTTAAAATCGAGAATTCATTATTGTTGTAAAAGGGCGGATAATCCCGAGGGATTACCCTATGTACCCCCTCGAACACGACACTTAATTAATAGTAAGTGTCGAGGCTCGAAAGATGGGGCAATGAATTTATGTCGAAAAATAGGATTTAGAGAAATACCATGTATGAGATGTTCTCGGTCAAACCTAGTAACGTCTCTAACTCCCGGGTTTAAAACATTAAAAACCGAAAATACTGAAATCGAGTGGAAGGGAGTTAGACGATTCTAAAAATCCCGGCTGCGACTAGGAAGGTCGTTACTTCCCTAGCACCCCGCCTTGTAAAAATCTAGGCTGCAATTAGGGGAGGTTTGTCACCCTAATGCCCCGCCTAAAGAGATCCAGACTGCGACAAGGGAGGTTATGACCCCAGTGCCCCGCCTCGGATTTTTATTTTGGGAAGGGAGACAAGCGATGTTCTAACCATGGATGAAATGTTTTGAAGGGGTTAGACATCCCATGTTCCCCGAAAACAGTTTAGTTTTGAGTTTGAAAACTAAATTTGAAAACTTTCGAAGCTGCTCGGAATTCTCGATGAGGAAACGCTGATTTTGAGAAATGTTTTAAGAGAAAACTTTCTGTATATGTGAGAAGAACTTTCTGCATTTGAGAAGAGTTTTCTGTGATGTGAGAAGAGTTTTTCCTTTAAAATTCCACAAAATGGTTTCTTTGAAAACGTGATAAAATGATTGTTTGAAATATGAGGAAGGATTTTTGTGATTAAAGCCAAATAAAGAGGAATGTTTTTGGACTTTTGAATGGGATTTATAAGTTGGATTTGGGTTGGGTTGACTTGGTCGAATTGAATCGGACCGAATTGAATTAAAGACGAGATGGTTTGAATTGAACAGGATTGGATTGAATCGAGTTGGGCTTGGGCCTCAGAATTGGGTCAAGGTCAACGTTAAGGTCAACTTTTTGGTCAAGGTCAAAGGTCAACATTCTGGTCAAAGGTAAACATTCTGGTCAAAGTCATAGTCTTGGGTCAAACTTGGGTTCGGTCAATGTTGGGAGTTGGTCAAGGTTCAAAGTTGGTCAAATCAATTTGACTTTGGTAGGCTTGATTGGGTATTGGGTTTGATTTGGGGTTTGGGCCGATTTGGGGTTTGGGCCTTGAAGTGGGGTTGGGCCTTGAAGTGAGGTTGAGCCTTAAAGTGGGTTTGGGTCTTGAAGTGAGTTTGGGCCTTGAAGTGGGTTTGAATTTGAACCTTGGAAATTGGGCCACATTTGGACCTTATTGATTTGGGCAGAAATGGATTTTTGATTGGGCCGAGTGGGTTTTTGGGCCGAGATTGGGCTTTGGGCCGAGTAAAGTGTTGGATTGAGTTTGGAGATGGGCTGGACTTTGGCCGATTTGAGCTTTTAGTTACAAGTGGGAAAGATGTGTTCAAAATAAATCGAGATTCCTTTTTTGAAATGAAACATCAATTAAAATTGAGAGACAATTCGATTCGGTGGAGGGGTTAAAAATTTGGAGGGATTTGGAATGAGAAATCTTAAGCTATAAAGCTTATTCAGAATTCCTTTCTTTTCTTTTTCCATTTTTTTTGGGTAAAGTTTTTTTAGTGAAATTAGGGATGGTTTGGGATAGGCTAAAAAAAGTTTGGAAGGTATTCCCCACAAAGCAAATCAGAAATAAGCTAGCTGTGGGGTACCCTCAAGGCTTAAAAGAAATTCAAAGTTTTGGAAAGTATTGTTCCCCACAAAGCAAATCGGAAATAAGCTAGCTGTGGGGTACTTTCCAAGACTTTGATCAAAAGAAAAGGGGTGACCTAAAGGGGCCATCTAGGGTTTAGGCAATAAATAGATGCATGAAATAATAAATCAAAGGATCGCAACAAAACTGTAATGTACCAAGTATGTGCAAAAGAAAAATTCAGAGAACAATCCTCATGAAGAAAACATAGTAGAACCTCCAGAGAAAGCAAATCAAAACACAACTGTCGTGTCCTAAGTGTTATCTACAACTAGGCTAGTCTTTTGTTCTAATGCTTTGTGAGATAGCCCGATTAACTAAAATCATAAGCCTTGCTTGTTAATTACAAGATAACCCGATTAACTAAAATTCTAACGCCTTTTTAAGGGCAGTGGAGGCTCAGCCAAGGTAGACACGAAGCATGTGGCCGTCGGCTTAGACAGGTAACAACACTAGACCAAATCACAACAGCTTATTGTTTCTTATCCAAATTAAAAGTTGAATTTCATGATCCGAACAAAGTGCCGAGCTAACTAAACTGCAGCCACATCCTAAAGTGATCATTACAGGTTGATTTACACAGTTATCCTGGCTTCTGCTCTAACTTTCGCTTAACACTGATGCAATAAGGAAGCAACAGAAGAGAGAAAAAAAAAAAAGAACATGAAGATTCTGAACAGATACAAACAGAGTGCACACCTGGAACTGGGATTGACATATAGCAGACAGACAGAACATATACTCTTTCTCGACTGACCAACCAAACATATACACAGTGAGAAAAATAGAGTTCGTGAATGTAAATACCAGATGGAGATAATCACAAGTTTTCTGTAAGAGAGGCAAAACGATAGACACCAAGACAACAACAGTGAACAACTCAAGTTAGTCCATCGAGATAGGCATTAGAACAGATTAAAATAAATGGGTATGGAATGGCTGGAAAAGAAATGAGTCGAAGTATAGTCTAATGCTTCAAAATTGAAGCGGGTTCCTCCCGAGTTGGTCTCAGACGGTGATGGACTCTAATGAGGAAGAGAGGAGAATCTGGGCGTGTCAAATGAGTATTAACGACCCTGTTCCAATACAAAACCAGCAAACTAGGCCACTCGCAGAAATTCAAGGTAAATGGTCAAGCAATGTCATCTGGCTAACATATGCCTCTGTGAACAACTCAAGCGCAAAAGATTAGTCAGAGGACCAAACATCCTTTCCTCAATAATCAGAGCCACAGATTAAATACTGTTGCGTATGTGCCAAACGAATATTGGTACCGCCGTGAACAAAACTGGGACAACACTTCAGGTGTGGATATTTCAAAAGTTTTCTAACCAGAGAACCAATTTCAACCGGGTGTAATTAAACGAAGATGCTCAAACTAGAGCTGGGGATACCTTTCAGAGACGGGGCATACCAGAGTGTGAATAAAAACGCAGGAGAGGAGGAAGTACACCATAACACCCAGAATACAGCGATGTAGATCACACAGACACCCTCCTTTTAATAACATCCGTTGTGATATGAAGAAAGAGGTTAAAACTAAAATGAAGTTTGAGCAACAAAACAACATAAAAGAATGTTTTCGGGCGGTTCTATTTGACTCTCGTTTGTGATGGAATACACAGTGAGCGCCAAAATTTCCGGGGATCCAGAGTACGCGTAAAGCACAGAGAAGAAACAAGGATAATCGACTCATATCTCGGAAACAAATTTCCGATTGAGTAATGTTTCACCAACCATCACCATTAGCGGTTCCTTTGGCAAGATTCACAGAGAACAGTTCAAAAAAGAAAAAAACAATGCAAATGTAAACCTGAGGCGCTTTCTCAGAAGTTGACAACCAAAATAGAAGGGCGAAGCTAAATACGAAATATGTTAAGAGAGTACAATGAACATCAGAAAAGGGAAGCTCCGGAAATGTCGTAAATCCATCATTCGCTTAACCATTACTGACCCGAATCCTTCGGTACAAATCCCTTAAACAGGAGCAAACGGAAACGATGAAGGCGGTCGAGAATGTGTGTTGAAAACCAGTTCGAAGAAACAGACAGAAGGAACGATACTTACTCTGTGTATGATTGAAGCGAGATGGGATTGAGGCAAAAAGAGAAGTAGGGAAGAACTTCTGGTGTGTAATTGGGAGCGAAGCTTGAAGAGATGGTGGTGATTCTTAGCGGTAATTCGAAGCGAGAGGGAAGAGGAAGACGAAAGGGATTTCTGGGTTTTTTAGCTTCTCGGTTTCGAAAATGGAAGAACGATGAACGACGAGCAGGAAGAATGTAAATCGGGATTTGTGTTTTGCCCAGTAGAGAAACCGTGCCCCTCACTGTAGGGTTCTTTTGAAAGTTTTTATAATGTAAGAATGGGGTGGGTAGACATGTGGCACAGTAGGGTTTCATTTGAGTCTTGGGCTCATGGACTGATTTTTATTTGGACCGAATAGAAGTGGGCTTTATCTGAGGCCAAAAAAATCGGACCAGGGGGAGTAGAAGAAGCAAAAACGAGTTTTAGCAGCTTCCCAGTCTCGAACTCGCGACCTCTGGCGTACCCCTTGCATATTTCTACCGGTTAAGCTATGACAGAACTCGGTATATTAGCATACGAAATAAAGACAAGAGTTCTTCTGCGGGCGGGGATGAAAATAGAACGCGTCCAATTGCTCGCCAGATTCGAACCTCTTACCTGTTGATTTTCCAGTGGACATGCTAACCGACTAAGCTAACTCAGAACTCAACACATAGATGGAGGAAATAATACAAAAGCCTTAATTCTGACCGGATAACTCATCTAAAAATGTTACCGTTTCAGAAGGAAAGTATACAACAAAAATGAGAACAATAATATAGTGAGATGAAATTATGGGATACAATTAAAAATAAGATTCAAAACGTGATGAGTTTAAAACCGTATTGTCGCTTGAAAATTTGTTTTAGCAAAATCGGGTTTTTATGAAATACTTTGAAAAAGACTATAAAACGATGGTTTCATTTTGGCATGCACGTCAATACGTGTTGATAAAGAAAGGAGACGACCCCTCTTATTGTGTTTATTATTTCGGAATTTGCTTTATGGGGTGAGAATTTTTGGTGTCTACAGATGGCTCCCCTTGATTCAATTCTGCAAACCTTTGTAATTGGATCAAGGTTGACGGGGCGCCAAAAATTCTCACTACGGTTTGTGATTTGATGGGATGCGATCGTGAGTGTATGAATGTGATTAAAAGTACGAGGACTTATGACGAGCCTCAGTTAGACCTCTTGACATCTAACTATAGGACTCATGACAAGCCTATAATGCAATTGAAAGTACGAGGACTTATGACGAGCCTCAACTAGACCTCTTGATATCTAGTCATAGGACTTATGACGAGCCTATGATACTAACAATGTTTTGGTTTAGAGTGCACGAGGGCTTAGGAGTGCCTCAACTGGACCTCTTGATATCCAGCCCTAGGGCTTATGACGAGCCTAGAATGCAAGTTCGGTACCATACTAGTAGCGCAATAGCTGTCTAGCAGGTGTAAAACGAAAGGCGACCGTACTAGTAGCGCAATAGCTGTCTAGCAGGTGTAAAATGAAAAGTCGACCGCACTAGTAGCGCAATAGCTGTCTAGCGGGTGTAAAACGAAAAGTCGACCGCACTAGTAGCGCAATAGCTGTCTAGCAGGTGTAAATGGAAAGGCGACCGTACTAGTAGCGCAAAGCTGTCTAGCAGGTGTAAAATGAAAGTCGACCGCACTAGTAGCGCAATAGCTGTCTAGCGGGTGTAAAACGAAAAGTCGACCGCACTAGTAGCGTAATAGCTGCCTAGCGGGTGTAAAACGAAAGGTGACCGTACTAGTAGCGCAATAGCTGTCTAGCAGGTGTAAAATGAGAATTTGACCGCACTAGTAGCGCAATAGCTGTCTAGCGGGTGTAAAACGAAAATTTGACCGCACTAGTAGCGCAATAGCTGTCTAGCGGGTGTAAAACGAAAAAAAATCGACCGCGCTAGTAGCGCAATAGCTGCCTAGCGGGTGTGAAGATGCGTCAGACGGTGAGCAAATTTTTGTGGGTATATGCAGATGATATGTGATGTGATTAACCAATGTATTAATTGAATTAAACTCCCTGTTTGTGGATGTAGGTTTTTGTGTGAGCAGACGGCTCCAGAGTTGTTTGAAATTTTGAGATGACTTTGGCATGTGGTGATGGCTCCGGTATGGACTGATGGCTCCGGATTACGTTGATGGCCCCGGTGCGGTCGGGTGGCTCCAGTGTGGTCGGAGGGCTCCGACATGATTCATGACCCCATTATGAGCAACGACTCTGGGGTGGTTGGTGGGTTTCGATTTGAATTGAGATTTTGAGTCGAATGGTGGGTTGATGTGATTGGTGGACTGTGTCGTGTTTGACGTATTTTGATGTGGTAGATAAATTCTTGGTCATGTATGGATGGCTTCGGCCCGGTCATGACTTCAGGGTTCTCTCATGATGGCTCCAGGATAGCTCGGGATGGCTCTCGGAAAGGGCTACAAGATGGCTCAATTTGGTGATAGCGAGGAAGAAAGGGGCATTTTTTCCTTTAAGGTGGTCGCACCCTGGGCGGGCTGCCTACGTACTCAATTCCGTATTGAGATCAGACCTGACGTAGTTCGAATTCTTTGTGAGCAAGGTCTTGGTGACAAAATGGCTCCGATAGGGATTTGAAGTGGCTTTTGTATTGTCCTCGAACTGTTGGGATGGCTCCCGTGTAGCTCTCGAGATGGTTTCAATGTCTTGAGGATGGCTCCTGTGTAGCTCTAGGGATGGTCCCAATGTTTTGAGGGTGGCTCCCGCATGGCTCCAGATTGGCTTTAGAAGCGGTGTCGAAAGGGATTGAGTATGGCAGTGGATGGCTCCGGGATGGTCTTCGTATGCCTCCTGATAGCTCTTGAATGGTTCGATGTTCGATGTAGCTCGGTGATAGCCCAGGATGGCTCCGAAGAGGCTAGATATAGCTTGATGATGGCCCAGGATAGCGCCGTAATGGTTCGATGTAGCTCAAAGATAGCCTAGGATGGCTCCGACTTGACTTCCTTTGATAGGAAGTTACGCTTCAATAACGGAAACTGAAGTTGACTTTCCACGAGACTAGGCAAGGCTTTTACCAGTCGGATGTTGATAATGAAGTGCTTATGAAAAATGCAGGTGCTAGACGTGATTCAAAATGCATATGAGAGAAGGTACAGCTTCATCTCTATTAGTATGAGGTTTACGAATATAAGACATCTTCAGTTTGATCTTGAGTGATTATTGAAACCGGAATGCGTGAATCACTTTCCCCTCATGGAGGGATGTGGGTCAACCTCTCGTGAGTATGGTCGTGTGTGCTAATGTCGTGAAGGTACTCTTGATGCTCAGAGCAGTATTTTCCTGAGAATTTCTTTTCGAGGTTATCGACTTTCCGTTCCTCACAAATTCCTCACCTGCAATGGGGTTAGCTGTTTACATTTTGGTGCTTAGATCAAAGAGTCACTCACACTCAAAGGACCTTGTGAAGTAAGGTCGCACTCATTCGCTCATAGTCCCTGTGTTGTGAGGACATGTTGATAACAAGTACGAAGCTTATGATTCATGTTTCAGATCCGATATTTTCAGTTAACGCTCATCAACTAACGAGTCAGAGGTCTTTTATTGGGTTATAACGGGGCTGAGAGGTATGATGTATGTCACATGGGACTGGAGGATTTATTTGGGAATTGTGGAGTTTTTGTGCAACAGAGGATATGTTTCGCCTTCACCATGGGTGGAATGATTAGACTGGTTTTGATAACCTTTATTGATTTCTACGGGACATCATTGGTCCTTTGATTTGGATTTCTCCTTCTTGCCTCTTCTGGTGTTCGATTTGAACTTTCTTCTCATTTTGTTTTTTGAAATTGCATTTGGCTCATCAACTTTCTCAAGCGTTCTCTTCTTCGTATTTTGGCTTTCAGCTTTGGAGTTGCATTGACTCATCGATCTTCTTGAACATTTTCGGTGTTCTTTTTTAGTGTTTGGCTTTGGAGTTGCATTGACTCACTGATTTCTTCAAACATTTCATTTGTTGTTTTTGTGAAAGATGGTGGGGGAGAGACCATGGCTCTGGCTCCTTCGAGATCCTCTATTGCAAAGGTGAGTAAATATGTGTATGTGAGTTGGCATGTTGTGGAGCTCGCAAAAAAGGTTTATCGTGAAAGGCTCAGCGGGGCTCACTAAGGGATTATGTACAGGGCAGTCAAAGCTTTTTGGTTTTGTGGAGATTTTTATTCCTAAGTGCCTCGTCATTCTCATTAGTCAATGATTGTTTTCTTACTATTCTCAGATCTTTGCATGAATCATAGTTCATATCTTGTTTATCAACACTGATCTCTCTATGTATTGTGCCTCTCCATGTGCTGAAGGAATGCACATGTCGCTCGGGGTTTTACCTCCATTGGATCTCTCTATCTGCCCTCATCACTCAATGGATTGTCCAGTACTCTCATTTGAAATTCAAGGGAAAATACCGCTCTTCCCACACTACACACTTAGTTTGTGGTGCCGATTTTGATTGGACCCTTGTGTTCATTGACGGGTCGAGAGTTCAGTGGTTCACGCAATCTGTTCAATCAATCTCTCAAGATTTTTTCAAAGATGTCATTTCGATACGGAAGTATGCAAATGCAACTATCTACAATGGATTATGTTGTGGTAATATGGAATTACTATGTATAGATGCATAAAATGCTGACAACGATGAATGGAGATGGTTGATTTTGGATTTTGACCGAATGTTTTTTTTTTATGCTTTTTCTTGGATGCAATGCATGGTAAGGTTACACCTAGTCTCGCTTGAATCAGTTCCAGCTGATGGTCCATGAAGCTTGTCCTGTCAATATCGACCTTGCAGATGGCCTAGCTGTTGGGTGTGATGTGAGAGAAATTGTTCTGGAATGATATTCAGTTGATTATTGGCTCCTGGAGTTATGGACTTTTAGGGAGTGACAACTCCCGCATGGTAGTCCCACGATATGATGGTGACTGCCTGCATTTTTGGGATTTTTGGATGTATGATTTTTTTTTTTGATTTTTGAATGTGTGATTTTTTTTGGATGTATGCTTTTTTTTTGGAATATGATTTTTTTGGGGATTTGCTTTTTTTGTGGTTGTTGGTCTCTATGTACATGGTATGCCGAACGGGAAGATGCTTGAATCCTTGGTATTTCTTGCTATCACTTCGAGGGTCATGCTTTCATTTGTGGGCAAACGCGGTTAATCACCTGCAAACACAGTCATTATAACAGAAAAAGGAATATGACAAATGTGAATGTTGGCATGCTTTGAAAAAATGGGATGAATGCTTGTGTGTGATGTGTTGGGAATGCAACATGTGATTATGCAATTTTTCTGAGGTGAGCGTGATTCATGCATGATTAATGAATGTGAACTGATCGGAAATGGAAAGAAGCAAATCGTATGTGCTAAAAGAAATCAAGTTTTAGAAAAACGTTTTTGAAAACACGTGTTTTCGAAGTGGTGGATTCTCTCGGTAGGAATTTTGATGCTCGGTCATTCGCAAATAAAGTAGGGAGTGGGGAACCCTATACACATTGATCTAAATAAATTCAGAGGGAATGAGCCTATACATGTAGTTTATTTAGAAATGGACAAGAGAGAAAAGAATCATAGGGAAAAACCTATACATCAATTCTAAAAAGTCATTAAAGGGGGAATTTGAGATAAACTTTCTGAACTCTTTTACTTGATCTTCGAGCTTCTGACTGACTGTTCGTGTGCGGGCTCTTGATTGGTCGTTCGCTCATCTCCGGGTTCGGGCAGCAAGGTGACACTATGATCAAGAGAAACTGGTTGGTGATCTTTTGACCCTCGGCAGCTTCAGACTCGAACGGCCGTTGCTGGTCTTCATGTTGCTCGACTCGAGTTGGTGCTCCTCTAATTTTCGGTTCGAACTGTTGTTGTCGATCTTCATGCGCTCCATCTGCTCCGACGAGGAAAATGAGGGGCGTTTTTTTTTAGAAAGGAAAGGTGAATGGTCGAGCATAAAATCTTTGTGAAAATCCACCACTTTTGTGAAAACACGAAATGACTAGTACGCTCCACGGTAATGACCGCTGCTCTTGAAGGTGGGTTGAACTTCAAAAATAGCGGGTCACAACATGGGGACTAAATCATTTTATTTTGAAATACATTTGTGGAAATAGCTTGAAAACTGTTTTCAAAAACAAGTTTGAGATAATATCCAAGAAAAAAAGTTGTTTGAAATTCATCTGTAAAAAGTAGGTTTTTGAAACCTGTTTTTGAAAATAGTTTTGAAATAACATACGTGAGAAATATTGATTGAAAATCATTTGTAAGTAGTAGATTTTTGAAATCTGTTTGACAAAGTTTTTTTCTGGAAGACTTTGATTGAAACCGATTTTAAAAACTGCTTTGGAAATAATAATTTTGAAGTCAATATTTTTTTTGAAATCTTTCGAGATAAACGGCTTTGAAGGTATTTCATTAGAGTGTTTGACATGATTCATTTTCTGATTTTTGCTAATTTTTAAAACATGATCACACATAGATGTAAGTGCAAAATAAAAAATCGTGGCTGATTTTGTGTGGAGCTGAGTGTGAATGATTGGGATAATCACCTTCCAGGTCAATCAATGCTTCCATACCACCGGGGGAACCATCGTTCCTTCACTGTTCATCTCTCGGGATTTATCTCTGTTATGCCTTGTGGGGCACGTCATCAAGAAAGTCCGGAGTGCTTAAGTTCGAAAGGTCAGGATACCCGAAGTGATACAGTCACACGAGCCAAGGCCGGGGATTATCACAACATACTCACTTTTGGGAAACTTGGGGAAGTACTGCATGGGAACGGGTCTCCTATCGTCTGCACGATAAGGTGTGTCTAAAGTCCAAATTATTCGCTGACTACGCTGTGTCATGTATGGGTATCCGTAAATACGGGATCCTCTATGAATTTGTAGCGCGACATTGGGCTTTAAAGACACCCGTCGTGCAGAGGAATCATGGAGAACTGAGCCCGTGCAATCTTCAGGGTAAGGCAAAAGGGTGGTCAGACAGGCGGCATACAAGGGGGTGACTACCCATAAAACCCATCTTAGACACCGGACCAGGTTGCTGGACACTGAAGGCTCAGAGTTCACTATATGCTGGCTTTGACTCGGATAATGGAGGATATTTTTGGATCATGAGCTCAAAGCGTTGGTCGGAGACCGTACCGCCTCGTGGGTTTGTTCACTGAGAGAGTGACCCTAGCTCATGGGGAATCAACCGTGGACCGGTTGGGGATCCCGTGACATCGTGGGTAAATCGGGTGACACAGAGGAATGCATGTCCTAAGCTACTCACCCCATGCACCCCACAATCACAATATAAATATGAAAGCAGTAAATAAACCAAATGAAGTTAGCACCAACCTATGTACTAAGAGTTTTATCTTTGAGATTAGTGATTCCAAATTGGTTGTTTATTAACCTAAAGGGAAGTTAGCTTCATTCACACCCAAGTGTCTCTTTCTAATTGTGAGCTAATTATTAACCCAATTGTTGTCATGTTTGTTGAGGATCTAACAAATCCTATCTGTCCTCATCAGATACACACTCAAAGTGTGGAATAGAATAATCCTAAAGGCTTGAATGAATCTCTTGAAGGTTTCGAAAGAAGTGGGGAAGTCCCGACAATTTTGAATGGAGTTCAGTCTTCCTTGAGTTTGAGAAAAACTTACTCAAGTTTTCCCCAGCAGAGTCGCCATTCTGTGGAGGGTGATTTTTTCGGTATGAGGGGGAGTCTATCTAAATATGGTCTGACTGAAAAGTCAAGATTCTAGAAAATGCCATTCTGTGGAGGGTGAAAACCCGTTAATCTGGCATCCCTCAAATACCTACTAAATCGTCCGTCTTTCCCAGAAAGCATAAAGGGGAGTGTGAGTGAACACTACACCCGCTCTCAATGGGCCCCACGCGGACTTATGCCTCTATAAGGCGGAATTGACTAGAGTCGCCACCTAGTTTGACCTAAGATAACTAGGAAGGAAGGGAAGGAGGGTTCTAAGAACCGTTAATTGACTCTGAGATTGTTGCCTATGGATAGGACTTATCTGGTCATTTCAGAGATTCCATTGTGGGTTCGTACTGGGTTACACCCCTCAGAAGTGGCAGTAACCACGACTTCGGATTGGTGCCCGAGGAAACCTCGGTCTCCAATTGTCGGGATTGCCTTCTTTCAAAACCTTATTAAAGAGATTCATTTAAAAGTCAAGGATAGGATTAGGACGAGGAGAGAGAAGAGAGTGGATGAGGCGAGCTTTTCTGCCAAGCTAGCGCCAAGAAGAAGAATTGATGAATTCGAATGAGTATAGAATGAAAGATTTGGAGTCTGATTTTGAGGGTTGAAGATGTCGAGGGTTTGTGGGAGTAAGAGGGGATTTGAATGTTTGACAAACATGAATTTCGCCTTAGAGTTGGGAAGGGGGTTTTTTGGATTGGAATGGGGTCGCACCCTAGGTGGGCTGCCTACGTACTCAATTTTGTATTGAGATCAGACCATACGTAGTTCAGGTTTTTGGGGTTTTGGAAGTTTTGAAGGGTTTGAAGTTTTGGGTGTGAGAGATTAGTCTGTGAGACGCTCGGGTCTATGAGACATTTGGGTGTTCATGTAGTGGGAGGCATGGGATATCAAGGTCTGTGAGACACTCAGATCTGTGAGACATTTGAATCTTAAAATGGTGGAGAGATCGAGATGTTCGAGTCTGTGGGGCACTCGGGCCTATGAGACTATAGAAGTTTGGAAGAAGTCAGGATTCGGGAGATGTTTCGAGTTTAGAAAGATTTGAGTTTGGATAATGATTTGAGTGTGAAAATGATTTGGAGTTTTGAAGATGATTTGAGCATGTGTGAGGCAATTGGAGTTTGAATAGAGATCCCGGGTTTTTCGGGTACGAGGTTCTGAAAGGGTTGAAGTTTTGGGATATTTCAATTTAGAGTGAGGTGATGGTGGACTGAATTGTTTGGAGGAATGATTGTCAAAATTGTCTCTCTTAAAGTCTTTAAAATCGAGAATTCATTATTGTTGTAAAAGGGCGGATAATCCCGAGGGATTACCCTATGTACCCCCTCGAACACGACACTTAATTAATAGTAAGTGTCGAGGCTCGAAAGATGGGGCAATGAATTTATGTCGAAAAATAGGATTTAGAGAAACACCATGTATGAGATGTTCTCGGTCAAACCTAGTAACGTCTCTAACTCCCGGTTTAAAACATTAAAAACCGAAAATACTGAAATCGAGTGGAAGGGAGTTAGACGATTCTAAAAATCCCGGCTGCGACTAGGAAGGTCGTTACTTCCCTAGCACCCCGCCTTGTAAAAATCTAGGCTGCAATTAGGGGAGGTTTGTCACCCTAATGCCCCGCCTAAAGAGATCCAGACTGCGACAAGGGAGGTTATGACCCCAGTGCCCCGCCTCGGATTTTTATTTTGGGAAGGGAGACAAGCGATGTTCTAACCATGGATGAAATGTTTTGAAGGGGTTAGACATCCCATGTTCCCCGAAAACAGTTTAGTTTTGAGTTTGAAAACTAAATTTGAAAACTTTCGAAGCTGCTCGGAATTCTCGATGAGGAAACGCTGATTTTGAGAAATGTTTTAAGAGAAAACTTTCTGTATATGTGAGAAGAACTTTCTGCATTTGAGAAGAGTTTTCTGTGATGTGAGAAGAGTTTTTCCTTTAAAATTCCACAAAATGGTTTCTTTGAAAACGTGATAAAATGATTGTTTGAAATATGAGGAAGAGATTTTTGTGATTAAAGCCAAATAAAGAGGAATGTTTTTGGACTTTTGAATGGGATTTATAAGTTGGATTTGGGTTGGGTTGACTTGGTCGAATTGAATCGGACCGAATTGAATTAAAGACGAGATGGTTTGAATTGAACAGGATTGGATTGAATCGAGTTGGGCTTGGGCCTCAGAATTGGGTCAAGGTCAACGTTAAGGTCAACTTTTTGGTCAAGGTCAAAGGTCAACATTCTGGTCAAAGGTAAACATTCTGGTCAAAGTCATAGTCTTGGGTCAAACTTGGGTTCGGTCAATGTTGGGAGTTGGTCAAGGTTCAAAGTTGGTCAAATCAATTTGACTTTGGTAGGCTTGATTGGGTATTGGGTTTGATTTGGGGTTTGGGCCGATTTGGGGTTTGGGCCTTGAAGTGGGGTTGGGCCTTGAAGTGAGGTTGAGCCTTAAAGTGGGTTTGGGCCTTGAAGTGAGTTTGGGCCTTGAAGTGGGTTTGAATTTGAACCTTGGAAATTGGGCCACATTTGGACCTTATTGATTTGGGCAGAAATGGATTTTTGATTGGGCCGAGTGGGTTTTTGGGCCGAGATTGGGCTTTGGGCCGAGTAAAGTGTTGGATTGAGTTTGGAGATGGGCTGGACTTTGGAATTGGGCCGATTTGAGCTTTTAGTTACAAGTGGGAAAGATGTGTTCAAAATAAATCGAGATTCCTTTTTTGAAATGAAACATCAATTAAAATTGAGAGACAATTCGATTCGGTGGAGGGGTTAAAAATTTGGAGGGATTTGGAATGAGAAATCTTAAGCTATAAAGCTTATTCAGAATTCCTTTCTTTTCTTTTTCCATTTTTTTTGGGTAAAGTTTTTTTTTAGTGAAATTAGGGATGGTTTGGGATAGGCTAAAAAAAGTTTGGAAGGTATTGTTCCCCACAAAGCAAATCAGAAATAAGCTAGCTGTGGGGTACCCTCAAGGCTTAAAAGAAATTCAAAGTTTTGGAAAGTATTGTTCCCCACAAAGCAAATCGGAAATAAGCTAGCTGTGGGGTACTTTCCAAGACTTTGATCAAAAGAAAAGGGGTGACCTAAAGGGGCCATCTAGGGTTTAGGCAATAAATAGATGCATGAAATAATAAATCAAAGGATCGCAACAAAACTGTAATGTACCAAGTATGTGCAGAAAAGAAAAATTCAGAGAACAATCCTCATGAAGAAAACATAGTAGAACCTCCAGAGAAAGCAAATCAAAACACAACTGTCGTGTCCTAAGTGTTATCTACAACTAGGCTAGTCTTTTGTTCTAATGCTTTGTGAGATAACCCGATTAACTAAAATCATAAGCCTTGCTTGTTAATTACAAGATAACCCGATTAACTAAAATTCTAATGCCTTTTTAAGGGCAGTGGAGGCTCAGCCAAGGTAGACACGAAGCATGTGGCCGTCGGCTTAGACAGGTAACAACACTAGACCAAATCACAACAGCTTATTGTTTCTTATCCAAATTAAAAGTTGAATTTCATGATCCGAACAAAGTGCCGAGCTAACTAAACTGCAGCCACATCCTAAAGTGATCATTACAGGTTGATTTACACAATTATCCTGGCTTCTGCTCTAACTTTCGCTTAACACTGATGCAATAAGGAAGCAACAGAAGAGAGAAAAAAAAGAAAAAAAAAAGAACATGAAGATTCTGAACAGATACAAACAGAGTGCACACCTGGAACTGGGATTGACATATAGCAGACAGACAGAACATATACTCTTTCTCGACTGACCAACCAAACATATACACAGTGAGAAAAATAGAGTTCGTGAATGTAAATACCAGATGGAGATAATCACAAGTTTTCCTGTAAGAGAGGCAAAACGATAGACACCAAGACAACAACAGTGAACAACTCAAGTTAGTCCATCGAGATAGGCATTAGAACAGATTAAAATAAATGGGTATGGAATGGCTGGAAAAGAAATGAGTCGAAGTATAGTCTAATGCTTCAAAATTGAAGCGGGTTCCTCCCGAGTTGGTCTCAGACGGTGATGGACTCTAATGAGGAAGAGAGGAGAATCTGGGCGTGTCAAATGAGTATTAACGACCCTGTTCCAATACAAAACCAGCAAACTAGGCCACTCGCAGAAATTCAAGGTAAATGGTCAAGCAATGTCATCTGGCTAACATATGCCTCTGTGAACAACTCAAGCGCAAAAGATTAGTCAGAGGACCAAACATCCTTTCCTCAATAATCAGAGCCACAGATTAAATACTGTTGCGTATGTGCCAAACGAATATTGGTACCGCCGTGAACAAAACTGGGACAACACTTCAGGTGTGGATATTTCAAAAGTTTTCTAACCAGAGAACCAATTTCAACCGGGTGTAATTAAACGAAGATGCTCAAACTAGAGCTGGGGATACCTTTCAGAGACGGGGCATACCAGAGTGTGAATAAAAACGCAGGAGAGGAGGAAGTACACCATAACACCCAGAATACAGCGATGTAGATCACACAGACACCCTCCTTTTAATAACATCCGTTGTGATATGAAGAAAGAGGTTAAAACTAAAATGAAGTTTGAGCAACAAAACAACATAAAAGAATGTTTTCGGGCGGTTCTATTTGACTCTCGTTTGTGATGGAATACACAGTGAGCGCCAAAATTTCCGGGGATCCAGAGTACGCGTAAAGCACAGAGAAGAAACAAGGATAATCGACTCATATCTCGGAAACAAATTTCCGATTGAGTAATGTTTCACCAACCATCACCATTAGCGGTTCCTTTGGCAAGATTCACAGAGAACAGTTCAAAAAAAGAAAAAACAATGCAAATGTAAACCTGAGGCGCTTTCTCAGAAGTTGACAACCAAAATAGAAGGGCGAAGCTAAATACGAAATATGTTAAGAGAGTACAATGAACATCAGAAAAGGGAAGCTCCGGAAATGTCGTAAATCCATCATTCGCTTAACCATTACTGACCCGAATCCTTCGGTACAAATCCCTTAAACAGGAGCAAACGGAAACGATGAAGGCGGTCGAGAATGTGTGTTGAAAACCAGTTCGAAGAAACAGACAGAAGGAACGATACTTACTCTGTGTATGATTGAAGCGAGATGGGATTGAGGCAAAAAAGAAGTAGGGAAGAACTTCTGGTGTGTAATTGGGAGCGAAGCTTGAAGAGATGGTGGTGATTCTTAGCGGTAATTCGAAGCGAGAGGGAAGAGGAAGACGAAAGGGATTTCTGGGTTTTTTAGCTTCTCGGTTTCGAAAATGGAAGAACGATGAACGACGAGCAGGAAGAATGTAAATCGGGATTTGTGTTTTGCCCAGTAGAGAAACCGTGCCCCTCACTGTAGGGTTCTTTTGAAAGTTTTTATAATGTAAGAATGGGGTGGGTAGACATGTGGCACAGTAGGGTTTCATTTGAGTCTTGGGCTCATGGACTGATTTTTATTTGGACCGAATAGAAGTGGGCTTTATCTGAGGCCAAAAAAATCGGACCAGGGGGAGTAGAAGAAGCAAAAACGAGTTTTAGCAGCTTCCCAGTCTCGAACTCGCGACCTCTGGCGTACCCCTTGCATATTTCTACCGGTTAAGCTATGACAGAACTCGTATATTAGCATACGAAATAAAGACAAGAGTTCTTCTGCGGGCGGGGATGAAAATAGAACGCGTCCAATTGCTCGCCAGATTCGAACCCCCTACCTGTTGATTTTCCAGTGGACATGCTAACCGACTAAGCTAACTCAGAACTCAACACATAGATGGAGGAAATAATACAAAAGCCTTAATTCTGACCGGATAACTCGTCTAAAAATGTTACCGTTTCAGAAGGAAAGTATACAACAAAAATGAGAACAATAATATAGTGAGATGAAATTATGGGATACAATTAAAAATAAGATTCAAAACGTGATGAGTTTAAAACCGTATTGTCGTTTGAAAATTTGTTTTAGCAAAATCGGGTTTTTATGAAATACTTTGAAAAAGACTATAAAACGATGGTTTCATTTTGGCATGCACGTCAATACGTGTTGATAAAGAAAGGAGACGACCCCTCTTATTGTGTTTATTATTTCGGAATTTGCTTTATGGGGTGAGAATTTTTGGTGTCTACACCGCGAGGAGGAGTATGGTATGAAACTGGTTGATCTGTCTAGAGCTACTCCCACGATTGAGCCATTCGTTGTTGGGATGAAGGTTAAGCAGATATTTTATGTAACTGATCCCTGTAATCCTAGATGGTCTATGGCTCTTAAAGGGAGAAGATGAATAGTTGGTGTGGATGGTGTGGTTGATGAGGATGAGTATGACGCAGAAGATGAACCTCCAACTGTTCCTATTTCATTGGAAGAGGCTGAGGTCACAGGTCATTGTGAGTATATATGATCAAACCATAACGAGGGAATGTGGATTAAGATATAATGGTGTATGTAAGTTATTACTATTAAAATTTATATGTAATTAACAATCTTTTATTTCTTGCTTGTATATGACTATTGTTAAATTTTGTGTATTTTCTTGTGTCATTACGAAATGCTTAATTTAATTCAAATTTTATTTCAATCCTTGCAGGCATGGCTGATGAAGAGTTCGAGTTATTTTGCCGCGAGTTCGAAGATGAGCAGCAAAGGGTGCCGGTTCCTTCTACTAGTGTCGCTACTACTGCTGGCCCATCTACATCTGTCGTCGTTGCTGCTGGCCCTTCTACAGCCCTCACTACTGCTGTTGATGGCCCTTTTATAGCTCTCACTACTGCTGCTTCTCCTTCCATGAGTGCACCTTCTACAAGTGCTACTCAGAGACCCAGTCGTAGAGGTCCGACCCGTGGGCTGAAGCTGCAGAAACCGGATGAGATCATTCTTCTCTGGGACAAGTATGGGAGGTATTGTGGGGGCAGCAGGTCAGAGTTCGCTAGTATGCTAGGGACTCTGTCCATATCACATTGCTCCATCAACCACAAATGGCCACAAGTCCCGAAAGAAGTTAAAGAGACCATCTGGAAGAAGGTGCAAGAACGATACAAGATCCCAGACGAAGTGAAGAAGACCGTTCTTTCTGCGGTGGGCGGCAAAGCTAAATCATTCCGCCACTACTTGGTGGATAACTGGATCACCAGGGTGCCCCCACGTGAGCCTCCGCCGTTTGTCGTGTACAACGGCATGATCACCGAAGAGGAGTGGAAGGAGTTTGTTGAGCAGCACTCCACCCCCGAGTTCAGGGTATGTTAGTGTGTACTTTTTCTGAATTAATGCTCATAATGCTTTATCCCTGATTTTCTAATTAATTTTTTGTTGTACTATCTTAACAGCAAAGACAAGAACAAGCATGGCAAAACCGTGAAGCTAATCTTTACCCCCACACCATGGGACGAAGGGGTATGTGGGCAGCCTCGATCTGTGGAAAGAAGCTAGTTTGCTGACGTAGAGGAACGAGGATGGCAGTGAATGCCCGATCGAGGATGTCTCTGAGGCGAGTAAGGTGCAGATGTTTATACTGGGATGCCAGACAACGACCAGCGAAGGTCAAAGGATATTTCCTCATGCTGCGACGGAACAACTGGCTAACCAAATTGTAAGTTTTTGAAAGTAGCTGTTAAATAATTTACTTATATACTCAAGTGTTTGTTGATCTTACATTTAGTGCTAACTTCTTTGACAATTGGACAGTATGAAGTGGCACAGAGAGGAGAAGTAGACATATACGCTCCTTCTTCTCAAGACGACGCTCTCAATCAAGCACTTGGGAAGAAGGATCACCCGGGGCGTGTTAGAGGATTTGGGGTAGAAGTACGTCAGAAGCACGTATTCCCGTCATCTGCTAGGAAGGGTCAGATGAATGCTGCTGACATCGAGGCGATGGTAGATAGTAAGTTCGCTGCTGAGCGCCAAGCTAATGAGGAGAAACTGGTTGTTGAGCGCCGAGCTTACGAGGAGAGGCTGCAGCAAGCATTGGATGCGATCGCACATGCGACTACTCAGCAACAGCATGATCCTCCTCGACCGTCTTCCTCGTCCAGTTCTGCTCCGGCCGCTGACCCGTACCCGTTTGTCAACATCCAGGTTAGCTTTGTTTAACTATTTTTCTCCTTAAATAAAGTCCTTTAAATAGTATTAGATTGGACGAACTTATTTATTTCACGCAATATCTATCTTTATTAAAGGAGCAAAAAAAATGACGTCTTCAAATACCATTAGACGGGCACCCTGTAGATGTGGCCTACGGGACGGTGTTGCCATCAGGTCCACTCACGCTCATCAGTTTCGTACGTCAACCCGCATTCTACGTGTGTGTGACCTTGGACCTGATAATTGATGGATTTAAGCATGCATACCTTCCAATGGCGTTTGACAACAAATGCATACTGATTGAAGCGAAGGGAGACATATTGCTCTGGCCAGCATGTTATATTGTTGTCACCGATGAGGTAAGACTGTTTGACAACCATTTAGTATCAAATAAAATCCATTATTTAGAATTAAGTGTCTAATATAATCCATTATAGATCCCTGAGCTTCCTCGCCGCGTATCCCAGCCCAGAGAAGAGATCAACGAGCCGGCGGGTCCTGTCCGCAGTACAAGGGTACGTTCTAGATAAATGTTTAATGTTACTATAATCATCAATTAGTAATTATCTTTACATTCTTATGCTTTATTGTTTGTGTGTGAAGGGTAAGAATCCAGTGACTTGGGGTGCGAAAAGTAAGAATCTAGCGCCCGTTCGGGCTCGCACCAGGACTTCTGAGGCGCCTAAAAGTAAGTTCTCACTGCCACAAAACTTGTGGATCACTTAGGGCCTCGCCAGGTCAATCTCTACGACAAGATCATTGGGAAGTCACCTCAATCTATCAACTTCATGATGACGCTTCCAAAGTCGATGTTTCACTACGAAGAAGATATGACCACGGCGATCAACTTTGGGGACATCAGAGAGATGATGTGTGGAGATTACCTGAACATTAACATTATTTAAGCTTATCTAAAGTAAGTGTTCTTTCCTCATACTGTAAAAACATATAGAATAAGTATCTATGAAGTTACATTGGCTAACTTTTTATAGTACATGTGATATAATAGAGGTCTACTTGAGAGATGTCATGAGAAGAACATCACCTCCATTACTGCGGTGTGCCCGGAGCGTTTATCGTTCGACTCAGTCACTAGGGATCCGGGGAGGTTTTGTGAATACATGAAGCATTGCTTCAATGTTGCTGATGAACAAAATAAATTATTTTTGCTAATGCCGTATCACCAAACGTGAGTTCTGATATAAATTTACATACTAATTAGCTAACTTTTTACCTTCATTTCTCATTTCATTTTGTATTTGAAATTGTAGCCACCACTTGGCTTTGTTTATCTACTGCACTGCCACCACTTCTCTGCTCGTTCTAGATCCACTAGGGCAGTGGACAGAATTCAACACTGAAGACTTAATCAAAACGTAAGTTTTTATTACTATTTAATTGTTTATAGGTTTTTTGAACCAAAATTAATGTACTCGTTCATTTTTCTTTACGCTTTTGTTAATATGTGACAGTTGTTATAGTCAAACCCCTTAGGGAGAGTTTGCTGAAATGAATGTTGATTACATCAAGGTTTGGTAATTCATGTATTTCATTCGTGCTGCTTATCTTTATACAATTGTTTTACATTTGTGAATTTTGGTGATTTAGTGCCCTACCCAAAAGGATTTTAGGAGTTACGGGTACTACGTGATGCGATATATCTACGAGTTTTGTGGGCACTTCCCAGCATTTAAGAACTCTAAAGACAAGGTAATACGAACGCTGTCTTGTATTTAATTCGGTCGGCAGATTTTTTGTGTCTTTATCTTAATCTCATTATGTGTTCCATTCCTTTTCTTGTTCCATATTAAAGAGCATTATGCCCAATCCTCGACTTACAGTGCAAAAGACTTGTATCATGTCAGAGAGAGCATGTCAACCTTATTTTTGAGAATGGAGTGGTAGACTAGCTAGCTAGCTTTTGTATATATTGTAGGGGCATGAAATTGAAATGATGATCACATTTAATGAATTGCTAGCTGCTGTAACAGATTCTGCTGTATTGAATGTTTTTTTGTTGCTATAACAGATTCTGCTGTAAAAGATGTTATCTCTGTTGCAATTGTGCGCAGAGAATGAATTTGTGTTGTTGATATCTGATTCAGTTGTTGCAATTGTATAGTTTTTGCACATCTGTTGCTCTGATGCCCTCTGTTGCATATCTGTTATAATTCTGCCTCTATTGCAATTGTGTAGCTTTGTAATAAAAAATGAAAATAATAATAATAAAAAAAAACACTTTAGATTATGGTTTTACCAATAACCGTAATCTAAAGTCCCTGACACGCGGGACCAAAAAAGGGCCTTTAATTATAGTTTTAAACCGTAATTAAAGACGTCACCGTCTTTAGTGACACTCGCGTAAACTACGGTCCAGAACCGTAATTATACACGATTTTGGACCGTAATTTAAGGGTTCCGTTCCACCAGTGAGGCCAATGGGGGTGGGGTTGCTTGTAGCATCCCCGCCCCAAAGGAACGAGCGGAGTTTTTGACAATGCATTTGATGACGTTCTTTGGGATGGCTACAGATGAGGCCCAGAATCCAATTATACCAAAGAGGGTACTTTGAATGAGGGTGAGTCGACCCGCAAAGGAGAGGTGTTTGCTCCCCCATGAGGAGATAACTCTGTGGATATTATCCAATAATGGGCCAAAGTCAGAGGTTCTGGGTTTCCTAGCTGAGATAGGAATGCCGAGATAGCGGAAAGGGAGGGAGCCCAGGTTGAAGTTTGTGGAGGAGAGGATGGACTCGGTCACAGAGGGGCTCACCCCTCCTAGGAAGATGTCACATTTAGATCGGTTGAGTTTAAGACCTGAGGCTTCGGAGAAGAGGTTTACCTTGTCGAGCATGAGGGAGATGGAGGACTGATCTCCCCTGCAGAACAACAAAACATCATCCGCGAAGAGCAGGTGGGACACATTGAGCACTTTACAAGAGGGGTGAAAATGAAATTTGGTGTCATGAGGGAGCTGGTCGAGGAGCCTGGACAACATGTCCATAACCAGAACAAAGAGATAGGGGGATAGGGGGTCCCCCTGACGAAGGCCCCTTTCTCCTTTGAAGTGACTCCGGGGGGAGCCGTTCAGGTTGATGGAGTAGGAGGTTGTAGTAACACATTGCATGATCCATCTAATGAAGGTGGGAGAGAAGTTAAGGTGCGAGAGGACATCCTCAAGGAAGGGCTATTCGACAGTATCAAAGGCTTTCCTAATGTCCATTTTGATCATACAACGGGGGGAGATGTGAGCTCTTTGGTAGTGCTTGATAAGACAGGTGCATAGCTGGATATTATCTGTGATAAGGTGACCTTTAATGAAGGCTTCTTGGCTATCGTGCACAATGCTAGGGAGAACTAGCTTCATCCTCTTCGCCAAGATTTTGCTGATCATTTTGTAGATGGTGTTGCAACAAGAGATGGGTTTATAGTCATTAGGGGAAGAAGCATTGTCAGATTTTGGGATCAAGGTAATGAGGGTTGAGTTAATCTCTTTCAGAAGCGTGCCGCTGTGAAAGAAGCTTTTAATGGCTAGACAGAGGTCCTCACCAATTATGGGCCACGAGGATTTGAAGAATTTAGAGGAATAACCATCTAGCCCAGGGGCTTTGTCGTCCCTGATGAATAAGAGGGTAGCCTTGATGTCCACGTTATCCACCGGCCTTAGGAGTGTAGTCCAGTGAGAGGGATTGAGGGTTCTGTTGTTACCCAACCTGAGATCTGCAAGGGATTGGGTGGGAGAGCCCCTAGACCCAGAAGTGTTCTTAAAGTGGGAGATAAGGCAGACAACAATGTCATTTCGGGTAGTGAGGTCCATCCCCTGGTCGTTGGTGATGGAGGCAATGGAATTTCTGTTACGCATAACCTTGATGGCTCTTTGAAAGAAAGTTGTGTTCGCATCTGCTAGCTTAAGCCAGCGGGTCTTGACAAGTTGACGTAGGAAAAGGAGTTCCTGCTGGTTGCGGGCACGCAAGGCATTCCTCAAAGCTTTCTCCTTCGAAATAAGGATAGGATTCCAGGGATCCAGGTCGAGTCTCTGCTTGGTGGGTTGGAGGTCGACTCTGATCGCCTGGGCTTTAAGGATGAGGGAACTAAATTCTGATCTATCGGGAGTAGAGAGTTTAGTTTTGAGTAGGCGGAGCCTGTTGACAATGGAGAACATCCTACTTTCGCTCAGAGGGACATTCCAGGTCTCAATAACTAGGGGCAGAAAGGAGGGGTCCTTCGTCTAAAGGTTAAGGAATTTAAAGCACTTCCTAATAGGGTCAGGGCGGGGGAGGGAGATGACCATAGGGTAGTGATCGGAAATTAGGGGAGGGAGGAAGGTGCAATAGCTAAGAGGGAATGAGGCAATCCAGGCCTCGTTAACCAATACATAATCAATTTTCCATAAGACCCGGTCATGGCCGTCCTGGTTGTTCCACCAAGTGTATAACCTCCCATAATAGCGGAGATCATTTAGTTCGGCTGTGGTCACACAGTTCGCAAATTCTCCAAATTCCTGGGGGGAGGGGGTACGACAGCTTAACCTATCATCCACAAATAATATGTTATTGAAATCGCCCGCGACAATCCAGGGGCCAACTATGATGTTATTAAGGCTGGTGATGTAGGCCCAGAGGAGGGATCGAATGGCAGGGTTGTTTCTAACATAGACAACCGAGAGGGTAAAAGGGTTTGAGCCTTGGGGGGACGCGGAGCAGGAGAGGATTTGAGCCAAGGAGTGAAGAGGGGTGAGGTTAATAAACTTGGGGTCAAAGAAGATCCAAATGCGGCCATTGGGGTGAGTAGCGTAGTTGTGGAGAATGGACCAAGAGGGGAAGAACCGCGAGAGGATAGAAGGGGAGTTGAGGCTGGAGACTCTGGTTTCCAATAGAGCAAAGGAGCAAAGATTTTGGTTTTTAACAAAGAGTTGGATTTCACGGAGTTTGGAGGGGTCATTGCACCCACTAATATTCCAGACAGCCAGATTCATGGTAAAGTATCAGGTTAAGGGGATGGAGGGCAGCTAGATCAGGGCCGAGCACGAAAGGAGAGAAAGAGTTTCCTATTTGGAGAGAGAAGTCGTCCTTTGGAGATGGGGTTTTAGAGGGTGTTTGGTTTTAGGAGGAACTATATGCCAGTCGTCCAGGTTGGGAGAATCTAGAATGAGCTGGAGGGAGGGTGACATGGGCCAGGGGGTGAAGGATGGCAAGGATGTTGTTCGAGGAAGGGGGGATTTAAAGTGGACTGGAGAGGCCGGGGAGGAGCAGGGGTTTCTAGAGGCAGGGAGGACTAAGTCTTCCAAAGGGGGGGAGGGAGAGACGATGGATTGCATATAAGTTTATGATGTAATATTTTATAGATAATAAATGTATTATGGTACTATAAAAAAAACCTTTTACAACTGTTAAAAATGCATAAGACAACTGTTAATAACAGTTGTATCAGATCCAATTGTCTATTGTGCGATCTACCTTAGACAACTGTTTTTTAACGGTTGTATAATATAACCTAACCACTATTGTTATTAACACTAAATACTACTATTTTTAACAGTTGTAATTTGTCTTTGGACATGTTCAAAATATTTTTTTGAATCCTACGACAACTGTGTTTAACACCAAATACAACTGTTTTTAACAGTTGTAATAGAGTTAGAATAGAGAACTGTCATTAACAGTTCTTTTTTATCATGTACAATACACTTTTTTGAACCCTATGACAACTGTGTGTATCATTTGTCTTTTAACACTATAAAATACTATTTAAGTGGTCTTTGACAACTGTTCTTAAGAGTTGTTATGGTTTTTTTCAATATGTTTTTTAGTAATCTTTTACAACTGTTCTTAATAATTTTCTTTAGCATTAGAATAAGTCTATTTTTATATACATTGTCTTTAGTACCTGTAATGATATTTCCAACCAACTTGTCATCTTACATACACTAATGAAAAATATCATCCTGTCAATATCAAACGTCATACATCAGAAACTAACAATATCCACTAATATCATCAACAAATATAAATACTCTTAGCATCATCCACAATTCTTCAAATCCACTTAGCTAGCAAAATATCTATACATATATGATCCAATTATATCATCTTCAACAATAGCAAAAGCTACTATTATTCAAGTGCTTGGATACATGTAGCCGATTTCTCTCGAACTTCATCAATCTTGTGTTGCTCATATGCTCGACCATCATATCTGTAGAAGTACTAAAAATGTAAATAAAACACAATGAGTTCAACCAATAGAACCAAACTCATGAGACTTACAATTAGTTGTTGAATCAATATTTTACCTCTAAAGGAAAACTCGTTTGTAATCTCCATCATAAATATCATCACATAGTATCCACAATCAATTATGTCACTAGGTTGTCTTGGGCACTGCGGGAAAAAAACAATAATAAAGATTACTATAAATTTATCAAGGATAGAAAATTGTAATATTAATTGATGTTTTGTTTGATTTCTGCTATCATATGTTCAATCTCTATAAGTAAATTGCAAATATTCATTCTAATAAAATATGGTAAGTTTCTACGACAACAGATATAAGAGCGGTAAGATTTAAAATTTATATTTGTTAATCATGGACTGAGCCGTCAATTAAGTAATCAATTCACTAAGAAACTAATATCAAGTGGGCCATGATCCGTCAATAGCAAAGTAACAAGGTATAGCAGAAGATAATTATGCAGCATCTGTAAATGAATTGGTCTATATGTTCAATAAATAAATAGTCGGCTTTTGAAAACATTGTGAAGAACAGTGGGCTAAATCATTCAATGTTCCTCTTCATGTTAATATCAGAATAACTGACAAGGGTAGCAAAATGAGTTCCATCTATGAATCAAATATTTTCTTTTCAGAAAGTTGTAGTTTTTCGAGCACTATGCAACTAAATTCACCGTAAAAATAGAAATGATATAGAAAGGAAATACTAGTTGGTATAGTCACTGAAAAAAAGGGACACATACACGATAAATTCAGAGAGCATCCGACTCTATAATACCGAGCCTGAAACGCGATGTGTGATGTAAGTATTTGATCAGTAGTAAAAAGAAACAAACCTCAACAAGGGACTGGCTTCTGCATCCAATGGACCTTCCATCAAAGCCGCTAAGCAGATCAATCAGGAGAATCAGTGGCCGAGCTCTCACCTAACACCTCATAAGCGTTGCTGAAATCTCTGAAAATCAAAACAAACAAGATGTAAACTGGCGAAAAACCCAGATAAGATTACGATATCAATCTATTAATGCCTGAATTGCTGCCAACATTGGCAAAGAAATGTATATCCATATGATGTCAACAGAGTGTTTGTAAATATGTTTCACTCAAAAGAGTTCAGAATATCAAGGATATACAATAAAAGATAACCGTAGTTTCCATCTAAAAAGGAAAGAAATTTAATTGAATTTTGTATCCTAGTTCGTTAGATTGTTGAGAGGAGATGGGAGTATAAGTGGTGTCAACCACCTGACAGTGGAGGCACCTAATGTTGTGTTTGAACGACAATGGTGCTATCGAGATAGGGAGATCGAGATAGGGAGATTGCGAATTTAATTAACGTGTAGAGGATAGAAAAAAATAGGAAGAGTATATATATATTAGGGAAAATTCACGGGATACCACTAAAAAAACTTTCTAATTCACAAAAGACCACGGTTTTTAAAAAAGTTTTTCGGATACTACAAAAAACTTTCAAAATTCACAGGATACCACAATTTAGTAACGGACGTTAAATCGTCTGTTAACTGTTGTGGCGAATAGACATGGTTGCCCTTGAGGTCTCTAACGTTCGACATGCCGCGTTGATCTGTCCCCAAATCATTTCGCATATCTATTCTCAAAATCTCAAACCCTAATTTTGTCCCCAAATCGCAAATCGTAACCCACCGCCTCTACTCATGACTGTCGGCTCTTGAGGAATTCTCCCTCGATGATTGTCGGTTCTCCGGTCCTCCCCTAGCAGTGCCACGGTCCTCCACATTGCCGCAGAGCTCGGGTACGAAGCGATAATCGGTAAGGCTTTGGAGCTTTCACACCAGTTGCTTTTCGAGAGAGACACGATGGGGAACACCCCTTTCAATTGGCGGCCCAAAGCGACCGCCTCGATATCATCAACCTCTTTTGTCGTCACGGTGGTGATATGTGGGCACAAAAACCAAGTAGCGATGGAGCTCCTCCACCGTCAGGCCGATGTGGGCAAATTGAGGCTCATGGTGATGACCACCTTACTTTATAGAGTCGGAGTCTGACTGATGTAAACGCGTACGGCAATCAGGCCCTTCACATAGCACTAAAGAAGGAGCGTGGAGACGTTGCCCTGTTTATGCTCTAGTCCGCACCACGGCTGGCTTCCTTCGTGAATATGGTCGGCGAGAGTCCTCTCTACCTGGCGGTTGAGGGGTTTTGTAGCGAGGTTGTGGAGAAGATTCTGGCCTTTGATGATGGTGAATCTTACAGTGTCAATGGTTCTTCCGGCCAAAATTAGGGTTTGAGATTTTGTGGGGACAGAATTAGGGTTTGAGATTTTGAGAGTAGATATGCAAATGATTTGGGAACAGATCAACGTGGCACGTCGATTGTTAGAGATCTCAAGGGCAAACATGTCTTTTAGCCACATTAATTAACGGACAATTTAACGTCCGTTCCTGAATTGTGGTATCCTGTGAATTTTGAAAGTTTTTTGTGGTATCCGAAAAACTTTTTTAAAAACCGTGGTCTTTTATGAATTAGAAAGTTTTTTAGTGCTATCCCGTGAATTTTCCCTATATTAAGAGAGTAATTGTGGAAAAGGAGATCGTGGAGTCTATTAGTTAACTCCAGTGTGGGGAGAAAAAAAATGGGAATGAGGGATATTACAAAACTCTCGCCAGTAGAAAAAAGAGAGTGATTTTTTGTAAATAGAGGGAATAGTTGGCTTTAGAGTCGTGGGACATTGGAGAAACTAAAAAGATTTGGGGGCGTAAATGTAACTTTGAACATTGTCCATTAAGTGCTTCCGTGTTTCTTGTTATTTGCTGATAACGGTTGTCTTATTAATATAACAACAACTATATATGTACATATATATATACATATATATAATAGTTTTCTTATATAGTTATTTTATAGCTTTATTCACCTAGAATATATTATAGACAACTAATATGTCTAGCAGTTGTCTATAAACAGTAGTAAAAAATCAAATTGATAGACAAAAAAGACAATTTAAAAATGAATGGTACAATTATGATACTTAATTGATACAAATTAGTAGAAAGACTGATATACATTATGTTTTTAAAACTCTATATTCTGTTTTATGGTACTAAATCATTTTAAAACATCTAAAATATATTTACTATTTTTAAGATACTTTTAATTTTTTTGTGTTAATATTTTAAATAATTTTTACAATTTTAATATAGTATTTTGATTTTTTTTTGTGAATTTTTTAACATTTGGGGAATATTCTGAATTTTAAAAGTACTTTTTTTTTGTAAAAAGGTAATGATGTATATATATAGACAGAGTTTTTACATAATTGATATATAGAGACCTATATATCAGACTCCAAAAGATAAGCAATGAGGCTCGGGGGTAGGGGGATATATAAAAACCCTCAATAACCTATATAAGAGTGTAGCTAGCAGTGGGGTAAAGCAAAAATAGGGGAGAGGGGAACAAAATTATCCCTCAACACCAAAAATATCCATCTCTACAAAAAGGTTTGGAGCAGAGCACTCTATCCAGCCAGTGAGAATCCTTGTTAGAATGGCCCATCTTCATACAGATAATAGACTTTGTGGCAGCTTTAATGTCAGCACTAGATTATGCAATGTGTCACCACCACCTCCTTCTCAATAAACATCAACGGCTCCCCCTCCGCTTCCTTCAAAGGGGAGCGAGACTTGCGTCAAGGCGACCCCCTTTCTCCTTACCTCTTCTGTCTGGTTATGGACATGCTCTCCCGCATGCTTGACCAACTTAAGAGTACTCCAGGATTCCATTACCACCCATCATGCAAAGCTCTTTGCATCTTCCATCTTTTATTTGCGGATGACACCCTTCTATTTTGTAGAGGATCAATGTTCCATCAATTTTATGCTTGACAAAATTAAGCTATTTTCTGAGGCATCAGGGCTAATGCTTAACCCTTCCAAATCTGACCTCTTCCTTGGTGGGGTTACCCCCGCGCTTGCAGACTCTCTTATCCAACTCACGGGATTTAACAAGGGGCCACTTCCTTTTCGTTATCTGGGCATCCCTATAACAGCCAGGAAGCCTAGAGCTGCTGACTTCAACCCCCTAATGGACAGCATCCATAAAGCTATCACATCCTGGAGCAGTAAATCCCTCTCCTTTGCGGGCAGGCTCGCTCCCATTCAAAGTACTCTTTTTGGTATTGTTGGCTTCTGGGCCTCCTGTATTGCTATCCCTAAGTCTGTCATCAAAAGAATCAACAATTGCTTTCGATTGTTCCTTTGGTCAGGAGAGGCAGAAAGTAGCTCCGCTCCTCCAGTGGCTTGGAGCTCCACCACAAACACTAAGAAAAATGGGAGCCTGGGGCTTAAGGACATCCACAAATGGAACATGTGCTTCATGCTCAAGACTATCTCTGCCATAGCCCATGACCCGGAGCGCCTTTGGATCCAGTGGATCCATCAGCTCTTCTTGCCCAATCTTACCATTTGGACGACCTCGGCTAAAGGGAATGATCCATGGATCTGGAAAGCTATCCTTCATGCAAGGAACTGGTGGATTGAGCAATGCGGCTCACCCAATGATGCCCTTTCCCTCTTCCAATCCTATCCTAGCCACCCTAGGGTCAGCTTATTGTATAATGATGTCTCCATCCCTACCCGGCCCTTCCCCTGGTTCAATGTCTACTGGAACACATGGTCTGTCCCCAAGGCTAAATTTATATTATGGGTATCTCTAAAAGGTAGGCTTAAAACATGTGATAAGCTCCAATCTTGGGGCATTTGTATTGCTAACAGGTGCTGGCTCTGTGAGCGTGCTCAGGAGACAAGCGACCATCTATTTTTTCATTGCAGGTACTCGAGCAGATTTTGGTGGAGCACTTGTGATTGGTTGGGTATCCCCACAAATAGGAGTAGCCTCCGTAGCTGCCAGCCTGGATCAGCCGATATTGCAGGAGGCGGCGGCCAATTGATTTAGTGAAGAGAGCGGCAGTCGCCAACGTTGTCTATCATCTCTGGATTGAGAGATGCAAACGAGCCATGGCCAACCAAGCTAGAGATCCCACTCTCATAATTTCAGACATCAAGGGAGCCATGAAAGCTATCATATGGATGAAGATGAATGCAACAGTAACAGTTGGATTGGCTGCGATAGAGTCCTTTGCTCTTGAGTCCTTTGCTCTTTGGAGCTTTTGTATGTTGGAACCCATCTGTTGTAATCTTGTAATTGTATTTTGGCAGTTGGCCTTACGTTTAACCTGCCAGCGTATCGCTATTTTTTATCTAGTGCTAGGGGGCTTTTGTTGATTCGGCCTCCTCTTAGCTGTGATGGCCCTATTAGTTCTCAGATATATAGACCCTCTATGTATCTAACTTTCTTGTATACCTTTACCATTTATATAATCATCATTCATTTCAAAAAAAAAACTATGAGGGCGGGGCTCTTTGCTTGGTTGGCCATTGCACGATTGCATCTCTCAATCCATAGGTAGTAGACCACATTGGTGATGACAGCTCTCTTCACACGGTCGATCGGGTGATTCCTCTTGCAGTAGCGGGAAATCCAGCGGGAACAACTACGAAGGTTGTTCCTATTGGTTGGGAACTTCAACCAGTCACAGATGCTCCACCAAACTCTGCTAGATTACCTGCATTGGAAAAAAAGGTGGTGGCTATTCTCTGGAGCATGCTCACAGAGCCAGCATCTTTTAGCAAGACAAATGCCCCAGGATTGGAGTTTATCACATGTTTTCAGCCTACCTCTAAAAGTAACCCATAAGATGAATTTAGCTTTGGGGAGGACCTAGGAATTCCAGCAAATGTTGTGCCAGACAAACACTCTCGCGGGTTGAGTTATGTCATTGTAGTATGTGCTGACTAGGGGTTGGGAGTGGTAGGAATGAAGTAGAGAGGAGGCATCGTCAGAGTTACCACATTGCTTGATCCACCAGTCCCTGGTGTGGAGGATGGTTTTCCAGGCCCAAGGGTCGTTTGCCTTGGTAGTAACCATCCAAATGTCATGGAAGTTCAGGTAGAGGTTGTGGATCCACAGGCTCTCCGAGTCGTTGATGATAGAGGAAATGGTTTTAAGAATGAAACACATGTTCCATTTGTGAATGTCTTTGAGACCCAAGCCCCCATGCTTTTTTGAGTCCGTAGTGGACTTCCATGCCACCATGGGGGTGGTGTTACGGTCCGTCTCCCATGACCAGAGGAAAGAACGGAAATACTTGATAATGTTCTTAATAACATTTTTAGGGATGGAAATACAGGAGGCCCAAAAGCCTACAATGCCAAAGAGAGTGCTTTGTATGAGGGAGAGGCGGCCTGCAAAGGAAAGGAATTTGCCAGACCAAGAGGAGATGGACCTATAGATGCTGTCAATGAGCGGGTTATAATCAGTGGTTTTAGGCTTCCTAGCGGTTATGGGAATACCCAGGTACCGATAGGGAAAAAAGCCAAGGTTGAAACCGGTAGAGCGGAGGATAGTATCTGTTAAGGTGGGGTTAACTCCTCCTAAGAAAATGTCAGATTTCGTTGGGTTAAGCTTAAGCCCCGAGGCCTCAAAAAAAAGATCAACCTTGCCAAGCATGAGCGATATTGAGTCATGGTCACCTCTGCAGAATAGGAGAGCGTCTTGTCTGCAAAGAGGAGGCGTGAGAGACGAAGAGAGGTGTAGGACGGATGAAAGTGGTAACTAGGGGATTGTGGAAGCTGGTCAAGGAGGCGGGAGAGCATATCCATTACCATCACAAAAAGGTAAGGCAAAAGAGGGTCCCCCTGGCGCAGACCCCGTTCCCCTTTGAAATACCCAGAGGAGGAGCCATTAATGTTAATCGAGTAGGAAGTGGTAGTGACACATTGCATGATCCAATTGCTGAATTTAGGGGGAAAGTTCAGAAAGGAGAGGGTGTCCTGGAGGAAGGTCCAGTCCACAGTGTCGAAAGCTTTCCTGATATCTATCTTCATCATACACCACGGGGAGATGTGAGCCCTTTGGTAGTTTTTCATCAGGCAGGAGCAGAGTTGGATATTGTCAGAGATGAGGCTACCTTTAATGAAGGCCGCTTGGTTTTTGCTTATAAGGGAGGGAAGAGTGCCTTTGAGCCTATCCGCGAGGATCTTGCTGATGATCTTATAAAGAGTATTGCAGTAGGAGATGGGTCTGAAGTCCCCAGGTGAGGAGGCTGCGCCAGATTTTGGGATGAGAGAGATAAGAGTGGAGTTGACTTCTTTGAAGAGTCTGCCACTGTGGAAGAAGCCTTTGATTGCCTGGCAGATATCTTCCCTAACGATATCCCAAACAGCTTTAAAAAACTTGGCTGTGTAGCCGTCCGGCCCGGGGGCTTTGTCATCCTTGATAGAGAGAAAGGCTAGTTTGATGTCCTTAGAGTCAACAGGCCGGATTAAGGAGGCCCAATTGGATTGGTCAAGAGTTCTGGACTCCGCCAAGTGAAGATCCTCAAAAGAGTAGGGCAGGGACGCTTTGGTGCCAAGGGACTGCTTGAAGTGGGAGACCAGACAGTCCTCAATGTCGACAAGGGAGTTGAGGACCTCTCCACGGTCATTCGTGATGGAGGCGATGGAGTTCTTATTTCTCCTCGCCTTTATGGCTTTATGGAAGAAAGCATTGTTGGAATCAGCAAACGTGAGCCAGCGGGTTTTAGCAAGTTGGCGAAGGAATAAGAGCTCCTGCTTGTCTCGAGTAAGGAGCTTGTGTCTTAGGGACTTCTCTTTAGAAATTAAGGTCGGATTCCAAGGGTCAGAGTCCAATTTAGTTTGGGTATCTATAAGCTCCTTCCTAATATTTTGGCTTTTATCCTTAAGCCAGCCAAATTCTGTTCTATGCAGAGAGGAGAGACAAATTTTGAGAAGCTTGAGTCTCTTAATAACAGTGAAGAGACGACTACCAGGGGGAGGGGGTATTCCAGGCTTCACGAACAAGGGAAAGAAAGGAGTGGTCGTTAGTCCAGAAGTTGAGAAATTTAAAGCTCCTTTTGCGGGGGTTGGTATGGTGCAGGGTGATGCGCATAGGGCTGTGGTCCGACACTAGAGGGGGGAGGAAGGAGGCGTAGCTGTTAGGGTAGGCCAAGATCCACTCAACATTTACTAGGACCCTGTTAATTTTACCATGGACACGATTGTGGTCGGACTGGTTACTCCACCAAGTATAAAAGCGCCCATAGTAGCGAAGGTCCTGGAGCTCGGCAGAGGATACATAATTTCCAAAGTCCCGATAGTCTCTAGGGGAGGGGGTGCGGGAACTAAGTCTATCATCCGCGTAGAGGATGTTGTTGAAGTCCCCGGTAACAACCCAGAGGCCTTGAAAATGAGTGCTGAGGTAGGTTATATCCTCCCACAGGCGCGATCTAAGCGAGAGGTTGTTGCTACCATATACGGCCGACATGAAGAAGAAAGAGAAGTCAATAAAGGAAGCTTTACAGGTCAGCATTTGGTCGGACATGTGGACAAGGGAGAGAGAGATAACTGAGGGGTCGAAGAGGATCCAAATGCGCCCGTTAGGGTGCGCGTCATAGTTATGGACAAAGTTCCAAGCTGGAAAGAAACGAGACAGGATTGGACAGTGGTTACTGTAAGAGACATGGGTTTTTAGGAGGGCGAAAGCGAAAAGGTTATGACTGGAGACAAATTTAAGGATCTCTTTAATTTTGGGATGGTCATTACATCCCCTAACATTCCAAACCGCTAGATTCTTGAGGAAGGCGGGGAGGAATGGGGGTGGGGGCCGGAGAGAGCAGAGCCCTGGTCGAGGATAGCAAAAGTGTTAGCAAGCTGGAGGGAGAGGTCTTCCGCTAGGGGGATAGCAGAAACCTCCTTAGAACAATTTTTAGAAGGAACCGGAAGCCAAGAGTCTGAGGGGGCAGGCTGGAGAATGAGCTGAAGAGAGGGGGACATAGCTAGGACAGGAAGGGAGGGAGATCTAGCAATCGAGAAGCGGTGGTGGGTCGGGGAGGAGGGGGATGAGGCATGTGGCTGGAAGGTGGATGGCGCAAGAGCCGGGGCGGGGGGATGGGGGATAGAAAGGGTAGCGGTAGGAGGGGGATGGGGGTGGTCAGGGGGGTGGCGAGGATAGGCGGAGTTGAGGATGGGGGTAAGGACTTAGCTTTCGGGTTACTAGCATTCGGGTTACAAGGCGGACGAGGGAGAGGGCCAGTAGAGGGGCAACACGAGGAGGAATGACCAAGAAGATTGCACAATGAGTAGGAGACAGGCTCCCATTTGTAGACTACTGGATGAAAGTGGATTCCTCTAGGGGTGCGGATCTCGATCTCTCTAGTAATATCTAGGTTGAAATCCACTTCCACAAGGGCTCTAGCAAAAGAAATCCTAGACTTATAAGCAGTGGATTGGTCGGTATGGAGGGGAGTGCCAAGCTTAGCGCAAATCTTTGAGAGGCTGGATTAGGACCAAAGGCTAATAGGAAGTCTGGGAAGTTGGATCCAGACCGGGATGCGGTTCAAGTCCTTGGGGTTGAAAGAGAGGTCAGTGGACCATTTTTTAAGGACAAGAGGTGATGAATGAAGAAGCCAAGGGCCCTTATTGAGAACTTGCTGGAGGTCCTATTCATTGTCAAATCGGAAAAGGAACCATCCTTCCTCGTGGAGAAGGATCTATGGAGTAGGCACAAAGTTCCATGCACGTTTAACATATTCTTTAACAATATTAAATCCAAACTTCTTGCCCCAGATATAGCCCACTAATGCATTTCTCCAGTAATCAATTTCAGGCATGAGATCATTTTCCTCAACAGTTATATAAGGACTATCAGAATCTGAGATTTTGTTGCTCTCTGAGCACAAAGTCATACCATAATTCAATTTCTATTTTGCTAGAAGCATGTCAAGGAATGAGGGATTATATTTGGTACCTGAGATCGTCTTATTCAAACAATTCAGAAGAGGGGATCTATTGGCCACCGGAACACGCTCGCTGGCTGGTGCTGCACCGACCGGGGCTTTGGGGGGAGGCGGAGGAGCTGTCGCAACATTGTTGGACCTAGGAGTTCTTTTAGCGATCGTAGTCTGTTCCCCAGCTGGAGAGATGACTCCCCGTGCAGGCGCTTAAGTCCCTGGGCCTTTGGAGAGAGGTGGAAAGTCCTTATCCATGACCCAGTAGAAGAAGTGTATGTCTGGTTGAGATACTCCTCTAGAGCCAAGTCGGCTGGGGGGCTCGAAAGATCCACAATCAAGTTTAGGGCGGGAGTCGAAGAGGGGATCCTCTGGACACCCCCGTTCTTGTGAAAGACGATCTGTGGATCATTCTCGACACCAGATCGTACCAAAGTGGAAGTCTTAGTGTCAGCGTAGCCAATAGGTTGCAAAAAATAGTCCGCTCAGCAGTCAGACTAGAAAATTCAAGGGGGAGAACAATACTAAAGCTACCAACAGGCAGCGGGGCCAGATCACCTCCCAAAACTGTCACAACCTCTTCCACTTGGCCGTTTGAAGTATCTGAATCCCTAGCTCCAGCATAGAGCACTCCAACTTGGCAGGCGACTACCTTGCACGCACCAGAATCACAAGACGGAAGCTGGGAAGAGGGATCTGGAGAACTGGCTACTGCGGCCGATGAGGAAAGCACTGCCAAAGAGAGGGGGGCGTCTTCTGTTGCCAAGAAGGGAGGCGGAACTCCACCAATAGAGCCCGTAGCGGCCGGCAGGATCGACGAGCCAGGATGAAATACCCCGAACTTAATTAGGGTGATTAAATTACTCTAATACGATATTGACGGCCAAATAGTGCCTAGGAAATCTTGGAAAGAGAATAAATCCAAAAGAAACAAGAAAACGCTTAAAAAGCGAAAAACGCTAAATTGAGCGTTAAGTGACCCTAGGAGGAATACAAACTTAAAAAGGGTATTGGATGGATTTTAAAGGCTTAATAAGGCCTAAATAATATATGGGAACAATTCCCGAAGAAAACGGATCCATAAAACGAATTAAAAACGCTAATAAAGCTTTAGCGCATGTTTTTCGAGAAAACCCGAAAATATGACTTTAAGTGGTCAAATGAACCCGTAAAAATTATAGTTCATCAAATAACTATAAATAATCATTAATTGAAGCTTAATAACCATTAAAATTAAAGAAACGAGAAAATTCCGGAAAACGGGCCCGGTTAGTGAATAGTGCTAAAACCGGGTAAATAAACGAGCGTTTTCTGTAAAAGACGAAAAATGCTCCTGCTTGTATAATATGTGGGGCAGGTTTTTAATAAATAATCAGTCCTCTCACACTCTTGACTAGTTAGCTAATTAATTAAGTCAAAAGAGCAAAAAGCAAAAAGGGTACAAGTACACCTTTTACACTCCCTCTCCTCCTTTATTTTCTTTTCCCTCCTCTATTTCCTCTCTTTCTTCCTCCCAGCCGATTTCTTCCCCTCCCTTCTTCTTCGTTGCGAAAGCCCCTTCTCCCATGGCTACTCAAGCCTTGTTTGCTTTGCCCAAGCTCCATAAGAGCTCAAAACACAAAAATAAATACATATCCTTCATCCTCTCATCAAGCTCTATCTATCTCTCTTTTCAAAATTCCAAAATGTAGAAGTTCATCTCCATGGGTTTTCTCCATTTTAAGAGGAAAGGGCATCAAATGGAAGCTTGGAGTCTCCTCTCTCTCCTAAGGTAAAAAGATTCATGAGAAAACTCATTTTTCCCCCCTTCTCTTGTGTTGGCCGATTTTTGCCATTCTCATGCCTTGCTTTCTCCTTGTTTTTGAGCTTCATTTAAACCCTCTAATGGTGGTGGAACCATCTTCTTGATTCAAGGGTGAAAACCCCTCCAAAACACTCCAAAGGTAAAACCCTAACTTAGTGCTCTAAGCCCTTTTATTGAATTAGAATTTCCTAAGGGTTTTGAAGATTAATTGAATGCATTTTTGTGTTACTTGGGTTTTGGGAAGGAGTTTGGCAACTCCATTCCCACTTGATCGAATTTGAGGAGAGGAAGAGCAAGAGGAGAATTCAAAAGAGAAACTTGAGAATTTAAGGTAAGAAACTACCTTAATGCCTATATTAATTGTTTTAGAATTTGGGTTGGGGAAAAATAAAAGATGAGGAAAAGTCTAGAGCAAAATTGTGTATGTTTGAGGCTAGGAGGAATTTGTGATATTATGCTGAATTAAAGGCCTAAGTGCCATTGTATTTCAGATGTGAGCTATATTGTTGTTGGAAGAGGTTTGATGAAGTTTGGACTGATATTGAGTGCTGGTAGGACCCTTGTATGGGTGTGGCTAGATTAGGAATGAAAATTGATGAGAGTTGATGGATTGGGACATGTTAGATTTATGGGGAGGTTATGGCAAAATTTTTGCAGGAAATGATGTTTGTAGGTGATTTGGTAAGTGGGGGAAACTTAAGTGTTCACTTGGGTTGAGTAGAGTTGATTTATGGCCTTGGAATGGTAAATGGAGAGTGGATTGGGGAGAGACAAAAATCTGTAGCAAAAGGGTGTTATAGTGCCTTGGAATAACTATAAAAGAGTTAGTGTTTATAACTTGTGAAACAAGGAGTGAGTGTGGGTTTTAGAAGTGCATTTATGTAGGAATGATTTGTAATGGTCATTGATGGATTTGGTGAGGTTGGTAGGAGGTAAAAACTAGCAAGAAGAAGTTAGAAATGCATAAGAGTGCAAAAATGCAAAATGTGAGAATTTGAAGTTGTGAATTTGAGCGAGAATTGGGAAGTGAATGTGACCAAGGATTTGGGGTGGTTTAAGGAGTGTTTTGAGGTGTTTAATTATGTAGGAAACTTGTGGAAAGTTTATGGAATGATTAAGGGTGGATTGAGGGTTGATTTGGGGATGAAAAATCCACTAAGTAGCAGTTTTTAGCAGGGTCTAGGACCTAGGATATGTACCAAGTCCCGGACCGCATTAAAAATCATGTCGAGAGTGAATCCTGCAAGTGGTCCGGGACCTAGGTCCAGGACCAAGTCCCGGACCAATAGTAAAAACAGGCCGAGAGTTACCTTCTGTATTGGTCCGGGACCTAGGGTCCGGACCAGGTCTCGGACCACCCCCAAAAAATGCCTAGAAAGTGTTTTTAAGGGTTCTAAACATGGGGGATTGAATGGTATTGGTTTTAGGAGTTGTTTAGGAGTTGTTTGGTGACCTTTAAAGGTCCTAAGAAATGTAAACAAGATTGAGGAGTGATTGAAAAAGTTGTGAGATTAAGTACACTAAGTTAAACCGAAATAACGGAATAACAAGGTAAGTACGGGAGTAGCAATTATGTACCTACCGTAACACCTTAATATTAATTGAACCATTTGACATGTAATTAGTGGTTCAAGAGTAAGACATGAGGAACAAGTGTGAACCGAAGAACGTGAGAACACCCGGTAAAGTTAACCCCGGTGAAAGGTATGATTTTCTCATGCTCTGTATCCTAACTTGGTTACCCCGATTTGTGTGCTTGTTTGATTGTGTGATCACTTTAACAAGATAAATGCATGAATCGGTTTGTTTGCACCTTGTAGTGCTTGCTTGTATTGCTTGATGTTGGTTTGTATTGTGAACTTAAAGTTTGTATAATTCATGAAATATATGGATATGGATGAATTGCTTGAGTGTGATTGAGCACTGTAGTGCGACTCATAGTTGAGTCTTGTTTGAGTAGTGACTCGTAGGAAGATTCGAGTTATGTATTAACGAAAATGAGGAAACCCACTAAAACTATCGAACCAAGATACAATAACACAAACTATGAACTCACTAGAACGTGAGAGAATTGTACGGGAATTAGTAAACTCCTGATAACGGATAGAGAACCGATTTGACTTAATCCACAAAACAACTAATGGTGGAATTATTTAAATATCCTCTAATTGGAGGATTGATGGGTGTTCAAACTTGAACCTTGAGAGAAATAAAGTATGGTAAGGGATCACCAAACCCCTTAGAAAGATAGTCGAAACCCAATGAGAGGAACCGACTAAATGAACAATGTCCCGAACATGAGAGTATTTGATAAGTTAGGTAAGACCCTAAATCTTAGAATACTAGACATTGAGAATTCCCTAAGCCAATAGATGTTATCGAGAGAGATACCTCTAGGCTGATCCTTGAGATTGTGAATTGACTCCGAGAGTGGAGTTTTGGGAATTTGAGTAGTCCGGTAGAGACCTGGACATTTATGAACTTGAGGAGCTAAATGCATAGCTCCTTTTTGTATTTGTAAGCCCGGTGGTGGGTCTTGTGTATGACCCTGCCCGGAGGTCGTGGCTAAGACTTAAAAGATGCCTTTGAGTATTGAGTATTGATTTGAGAACTTGAGTATTTGAGTATTGATTTGAGTATGTGAGTATTGAGAAATGAGTTGTGACTTGAGAGACTTGAGAATTTGAGTTTGAGTGGAGAATTGAGTTGAGTATTGTAGAACTTGTTGAGATTGTGAGTAAGAGTACCCAAGAGAGTAGGTAAGACAATGAGCTATTGAGTAAGGCATAGTGAGGTAGAAACCCTCAAGCCTAAGAAAAGAGTATATCAAACTAACCTCTTGATATGTGTGTTAGTATTTGTGTTCTTCACTGAACCTCGATTGAGTTAGTATACATATGTAATGTATTATTGCCTTGCACGCTGTTTGAATTTAAATGAACCGCATGCTCTCGACCAAATAGTCGGCGTACCCTCACTAGTACGCGGGGTATGCGAATTTCATATGCAACAATTTTGCTGAGCCCCTAGGGGCATCATTTTTATTTTACAGGAACATTGAAGCTGATCACCATTCGAGAGTAGGACGGGGTTGTGATTAAGCATGGGTAGTTGTTTAATAATTTTATTTGTTTGTATTATGGATTTGTAAGACCAAAAGGTTATCAATAGACTTGGGAATTGTAGATACTCGGTATAGAAAAGTATGGAGTTTGTATTTGTATATTATGGGATTGAAGGTCGTATTTGGTTTGAGAATTGATAAGGAAATGGAATGTATCGTTTGTATAGGGTACTCGGTATAAGACCCATCAGACCGATATTGTATTTGTTTGTTGCAATTGAGTTTGGATTGGCCTCGTTAGTCACGTGGGTGACTAACAACATTGTTTCACCCCCGGTTGTGTTGGAATTTTCGCTGCGTTGTTGTTGGTATTTGAGACGGGTTAGAAGATAATGGTGTGATTACCGGTAGGGGTGTTACACAGGAGGGGCAGGCGCCTGAGAAGTCGCACCTGGGACAGGAGAGGGCATCGGAGCAGCACCAGACAGGGAGGACGCCGGGTTGGAGCAGGTGACTGGCCGCTTACGACCCATCGAGAAGATTCAGAGACCAGGGGGAGGGGACTGGAAGGGGGGGGGGGGACTTTGCCACCAGGGGGGGGGGGGGGGGGGGGGGGGGTGGGGGAGGGGGCGGGGGGGGGGGGGGGGGACCGGAGGCGGATAACCGGCGGCAACTCAGGAGGAGGGGCGGAGGAGGACGACCAAGGAGGGCGAAGGTTGCGACGGGGAAGAATCAGGGGCGGGGGGGGGGGGGGGGGGGTGGGGCGAAACGGGAGTCGCCAGGGGTGAGGCGCGTGGGGCGCATTGAAAGAAGCTTCTTCCCGTTATTTTTTTAAAAAATACTTTGTTAACAAGTAGGGGTATTTTTGTCATTTTTCTTTCTGGTCAATAGCTATAGTGACATTTGATGAACTTTTACAAAAATATAATGACATTTCGTGACTTTCTTTTTTTTAGTGATATTTCATAAATTAACCAAAAATATAGTGACATTTCATGAAATTTCCCTTAATAATAGTTTCATCAAATGACAAAACAAAAACTTCCCACGTGATAACGGCACTTCACGTTCTGAGAGAGTCAAAAGAGAAGGGCAACTCCAATCAAAAATCTCATGCCAAACCGATGAATATGTATGGCATAAAAAATGCGTACAAATTAAACAAAAGAAAACTCTTAATTCATCGGATATATAGAAACATATACAACATATAAATGCTCTTATATACAGATTGGCACACAAGACCGATGGATATGATATTTAATACACATGCTTATATACCACAAAAGTATTCCATATCCATATAAATCTACATTCTTCGGCACGTACATAGAATATAATATATATATCTACAGAACAGACTACGTACAGTCACACGTTCCCGTATCCAAACATATGGTCCTCATAGCACGAGTGAGAACATTAGTCAGACAAGCTTTTGATTATAACAAGACAACTCAATCTTTTAGTACGTACTTCAATTGAATTCCCCATTAATTGATCCACTTTCTTCTCACGTACGCCGCTATAAATAATCAATCTTCGCCACCTCCCGTTTCCGCCTAGCAAACTAGCTTTCATCACCTTCTTGTTAATTTGAAGAAGAAGAATGACCAGATCAGTCATCACCATCTTCATGTTATTGATCCTTATTCTAACCTCCTTACTTCTTAATATCGAGGGTCGGAAACTGTCCATTCAACCAAAGACTCTAACCAAGGTAAGATCGATCTTCTCCCAAATTGTTGCTTAATTAATTAGTTGTAAATCATCAGCTTAGCTTTACATGCAGGGTGTTGAAACGGAAGAGTTGAAGAGTACTTATCCTGATGATGATGCGGTCGACATAATCAGATGTGATGGGTTAAAAAAGGAAGGAGAAGAATGTTTGATGAGAAGAACTTTAGCAGCTGCTCATCTCGACTACATATACACACAGGGACATAACGACAACAACACCCCTTGAATATTGTGAAGTGACCCTAGTGTTCATTATTCAAGAGTAGTGTTTGTGTCACTCAACAACCAGATGATGATGATGATGATGATATCCATACTATATACTACTCTTATGTTTATATCATATGGGTGGTTGCTTAATCTTCCATACATACTCTAAGGGATACTCATGCTTCTTTTTTCTCCCAGAGTATATATATATATATCTGTTGTAATTAATTAGTGTTAATTTGGTTTCAGCTAGCATCGATCGTCTTTCTTTTTGTTTTGGCCTTTTGTTTCAGTGCGCATAGGGTATTGATTACTACACAGTTATGGTATTTTTGCCACTTATAAAAGAATTTACTGACATATATCATGGATAATCCTAAACAAATATTATTCATAGAAAATCTACTTCGGTCTGCCGGTTAGAGCCATCATAATTAAAATATTAGGGTGAGGATTTGTTTACAATTAACACATCTTTCTTAACTAAAAGAAGCTAATTAATTTACGTTCTGCACCATTCACGCATTACTTTGATTTTGCTAATTTTATATCTATATTGACCATATCGATAATAAGTAAAACGGGACTTAGCTCATGGTATAATTGAGTAAATATGTTGAAACAGGAACAACTTATAGTATAACATTTGTTAATGATTCGTAAGAGTTCTTAGATTTAAAAACTAATAAATTAATGAGGTGGAAAGAGGGATGATTCTTCTACAAAAACTTTTAAGTCACGTTGTCTTTCAATCACAATTTTCCATACAAGAACTATATTATAGTTCTCTGAGTGGAGAGCTCGATTCCCAGCAGCCACATAAGAGTTTTTTCCTCATAAAGAAAAAAATTTATATGACAGGATTGAAAATGTTGACCGAGTCTGTCTAAGGTGTTAGACTTAGACAGACTCCAGTCAGAGGTGTTAGACTTAGACAGACCCGTTCTGAGACAAATGATAGATGCAGAAGTTTTGAGTCATAATATACAAGAATAGAAAACTTGTGTTGAGAATTTAATGATAATTTACAACCTAGTGTTCTACCCTTGGGGTTAGACAGGATGACTCTGTCTAACTCCTACACTCAAACACTCTAAATATTGATCAATACAATGTATGAAGTGTGTGGGTGCAATAGCTCTATAAGCTAGATGAATCAAAATGTGTAAATGAAAAACCTCAATTATTGCAAATGACTTCTAACTGGTTAAAATATTGATAAAATCAGAAGTAACTGCTTCAATGACGTGTAAATTGATGTTTCCACAACTTTTCACTAAGCATTGGGCGGGAAATATCTTCAAAACTGTTGTGGGTTGACTCGTTTTGACTTAACTGTCATAGATTGACTCACTCTGATATGCCTCAACTGCAATCCATTTTGTTGGTCGACTTTGAGAGTGATGGATAGTTATTTCCTTTAACTTCTCCACGTTTTAGAAAAGTTTAGATCAGCCATCACTTCATATTAATAAATCTTGACTCGTAGTAACCGCCAACTCCTTCATTACTTTTGAATTTATCTTCAGTGGCAGTTACTCCCGCTTCTGGTGTGGGCTAGGGTAGACGACTCAGTCTAACGGTGTTGTTATTCGTCTTGCAGCCGGACTCTGTCTGTCAAACCTACTCGGTCTTTGTAGTGGGACTCGTTCTGGCCTTCTTCAACCTTTATCACCTTGATTATATTGCAGCACTACTCCACGCAGTCAGACTTCTTCTGTCATCTAGATTTACTTTGACGTCATTATTAGTAAAACTCAGAGTTCCTTCATTATAGTTCTTTGATATTGCTTAAAGTAAAATATAGATCTAAAATAATTTGAAGAAAAGAGAAATACTTACATAAAAAACCTATCACCATGCTACCTCCACTAAACGACCGTCTTCCCCACCGCAACCCTCAGCAAAGCCAAAACTACAACCAACCTACTCACCCCTCCCCCGCCCATGCCCTTTCCACCCCTTCGTCATCACTACCTTCCTAAACACCAGTAAACCCAAACCAACTACACAAACTCCACAAAATTGCCCTCCACAAAACCTAGAAAACTCACACCTGTTGTAAACCTCCACGGAACCTCAACCAACGTAATGGGAAACACTGGAGAGAGGAGATACCGACCGTTCTAGAGAGAAAAATACACACAACGCTGGAAAGAAAGAAATAAAGGTAGAAGATCTCACTGGAAGGAAAGGCGAGGCCTTTCAAATAAAGAAAAAAACTACAACCAACCGTCGAATATGAAACCAAGGGAGACAAGAGGTCGTAGAGGAAAAGAAAATCCGGGTATGGGGAAAAGCTCACCTACCACGATCTTCATAGATAACATAAGTAGAGATGTGTCGGAATATCAGTTGGGAAGAATAGCAAGCAAGTTCGCCAAAAGGAGCAGAATCTACATTAGTAGAAAGGTGAGAAGACGAACCCATAAAGTCTTTGCCTTTGTTGATGTTAAACATATAAACGATGCCAAGAGATTGATTGCGGGTATCAATGGATGGGATATAAATGGGAGTAAGTTGTGGGCCAGATTGAAATACCAAGAGAACAAAGGTGTATCTTATGATAGAAACGAAGCATGTCAAAGTCAGAAGGAAATCTGGGTTCGAAAAGAACGAAGCCCCGCACTATCTAGGTTATCCATTGATGTCAAGGCAGATGAAGAGATGAAATCATGCCTAAAGACGTGTGTTGTCATTATCCTTCAAAAGGAGCAGAGTGCAAAAGAGACGATGGAGTTCATGCGCGTGCGGTGGCCTAACATCGCAGACATGCTGGCAGTTTCACGGAAAAAATTCATCATGGTTTTCAATACAACCAGTGAAGTGGAGGAAATAACAAAGAAAGCAGAGGAAAAAGGGATGGAACGCGGAGTCATGGAGATCTGACAATGGATGGTGAATGACCAGGTAGAAAAATGAAAAACCTGGATGATCATACGAGGAATTCCTCTTCATACATGGAATAAGCCCAATGTGCGAAGAATTGCACAAACAATCGGGGAGGTAATCAAGATAGAAGATGAGGACAACAACATTGTGGAAAATGCAGAAATTTGAATTCGAATTGAGACTTCCACGCTCCAACTGATTAATTCAAAAATCATGGTTAAAGTTGAAGGTCAAAAATTTCCGGTGAGCATAGTTGAGGTGGGCGGCCAACCAGTCCATCACAAAAATTTGGATCTTAGTGAGAGCATAGTCTAGATAGCAAACACTAGTAGAAAAATGATTTTAAATGACGCACTTTAAACCACGGTTAAACAAATAACCGTCGTTTAAACATTATAAACCACGGTTCAAGGAAGAATCGTCGTTTATGTGGCATGCTTCATCAGATATATGACGGTTTTATAAATAACCATCGTTTATAATTACACCGCTTAGAGCAAAAAACGACGGTTGTATTGGAACCGTCGTATAAAGTGCTTATAAACCACGGTTCTCTATGAACCTTCGTTTTATGTGTTGCGCCGAAACTTTAAAACTACGGTTTTTTTAAAACCGTCATTTATTGCTCCCGTCCCATAGGCTTTAAACGACAGTTTCTAAACTAACCGTCGTTTAAAAGTTTTTTTACTTACCCCCCCGACACCCCATTTTCTTCTTCCTCTGGCTTCTCTCTCTCGATCGCGCGATTTCCCCGTCTTCCATTGTCACCGTCGAGCTTCTCCTCCGCCATCAAGCCCTGTCGCCGTCAACCTACTCCGCCGCCCTGTGCCCTAGCTCCAGACTTGAAGCAGCGCGCAGCCTCCCACGCACCGCCGTCTCGGTCGCGCCTCCATCGGTCTGAAGTCGCGCCAGAGCACCAGCTAGCGCCCTGTTCTCCCACGCACCGCCGTCTCGTCTCGGCGCCTCTCGGTATGTTTTTTTTTCTTTCATTGTCTCCATCTGCTGCTAATCGATGAAGGAGTAGGTTAGAGTATAATGGTGGTAAACAGAGAGTCCAAATTACTGCATGCTAGCGTCTGTTTGGTTTCATTGGATGTGGGAAGAATGAACTGTCGCCCTGTAATTAACAGAAGAAGAGGATGAAGATTGTGTTGATAATTAATTATTGCTATACATACTGGGTTTAGGGGAGCTTGATCATGAAAGGACACAAAAACTAGACAAAACAGCTTTATAGTAAGTTGGGTACAACCCACCCTCTTGATTCCTCGACAAAGAGCCTACAACCCACAAAACAACTGATTAAAACCTGCTAAGAAAACAATGCTACAGTTTTCTACCCACTTGTCCACGTGGAACCAAAAATTAATGTTGGGGATGACCGACAAAATTTGTATATTATTTGCGACAATTACTTGAAAAGTATTTTACACCATATATATTTTTGTGGTGATACATGTATGCTGGAGTTTGTCGCTGTCCAACAGTTGTACCTACCCACTTATCTTTGACTGTTGGTGTGCATTACATATTCAGTTTCCGCGTGGGAAAATGATATATATGTTCATGGTTTTCATATTAGTAGTATATATATCATCAATTATTGCTCTTTTTCTTATGACCATTATTTATTAGCTCCGTTAATGTTAATTTCATAGAATGTACGTACGTACATGTGGCGTATATAATATGTGTATTGTTATTCATCCGCTGAGGCTGAGACGATAGGTTAACACCTTAACAATTGTTACCTCTCAATACGAATCCTTTCTGTTAATGCAGGATTAACTTGTCGTTTATTTTCAGGTTTTTAGTTCGGTTTCTATTTCTATTTTACCCAGCTTTCTTTGTTCTTGCATTTGTCTTTCATTTGAGAATATTTAATACAATAGTACTTTGAATGTTCTCAAGTTTTTGGAGCTATGTCAAACAAGATTAATATCTGAACTTCCAATGTTACATTGCAGAGATTGTTTGATTAAAACAAAAGAGTGCTATTATGCTGCTATTTTGTTTGGTTATGCCAAAAAAAAGTGTGGAGTATCTAATTATTCCCAAAGGTCATGCCAAAATTTTTCCATAACTTAACCTTATTCTAATTTTATTGCATAGGTGTTACTACGGTTGAATAATCCCTCTTCCATCCCATTTTGTGAGTTGATCATCACTACTCATCAGGTAAGTATATTATAAATGTTTTAACAATTTGGTTTGTCAAAATATATGTTTATTTGTTCAATTAGTCATGTTTTTTAAAATTAAAACCTTATTCTAATTTCATTGAATAGGTGTTACTACACACGGTTGGATTGTCCACTTGTCGCACTAATTGTTGCTGCCCCGTCAACCTCTGCCACCGGTTTGCCTAATTAGAACCCACGGTAAAACACTTGCATTTCTGATTATGATTTTATAAACAAATACTTATATGTACATGAACATATATATATACATTTACTATATGCATACTTGTCTATCTGATAATAATTCGTATGGTTTGCTGAGAATTAATGTTGCTGCTACTATGCTTGTTTCTGCCTTAAAAAAATGTGGAGTATCTAAAAATACGCAGAGGTCATGCCAAATTTTTTCCAGAATTTAACCTTATTTTAATTTTATTGAATAGGTGTTTCTACGGTTGAACAATCCCTCTTCCTTCCCATTTGTGACTTGATCATCCCTACTCATTAGGTTAGTTTTTTAAAAATGTTTCAATAACATGGTTTATTCAAAATATCTTCGTTTGTTTATTTGTTCAATTCATATTTTTTTTCAAATTAAAACCTTATATTCTAATTTCATTGAATAGGTGTGTCACTACACACGGTCGGATTGTCTACTTGTCGCACTATCTGTTGTTGTCAACCTCTGCCACCGGTTTGCCTGATCAGAACCCACGGTAAAACACTTGCATTTCTGATTATAATTTTAGAAACAAATCTAATATATTGTATATATGTACATATATATATATATATAATTATCACAAATAAACGTTATACTAATTCTACTTGTATTCTGCAATCATTAGAATATATATTTGCATATGTGGTGAAATGTTATTAAGTTGAAATGGGGTGGTTGTTTTTGTTCATTGATCATATATATATATATATATATACATTTACTATATGCATACTTGTCTGTCTGATAATAATTCGTATGGTTTGCTGAGAATTAATGTTGCTGCTGCTGTTTGTTTTGTTCTCCTTAAAAAATGTGGAGTGTCTAAAATACTCAAAGGTCATGCCAAATTTTTTCCAGAATTTAAGCTGATTCTAATTCCATCGAATTTAACTTTCTTCATAATTACTTACAGTTTCAATTTTTTCATATCTTGCAGGTTGCTTGAGGTAGAAGATAATCGAATTAAGACTGAAATACCCCGTATTTAAAAACAGTGATTAATTAGGCTAAGTATATTTTTAAAGGCTTAATTACACTAAAATAAATATAGGGAACAAATCCCGAAGAAAACGGACCTTTAAAATGGGTTAAAAGCATAAACGAACTTAAAGCGTTTTTCGAGGAAACCGGGAAAACGTGACTTTAAGCGGGTCAAATAGACTCGTAACAATTTTGGTCAACTAAATAGTCACTAAAATTATGAAGCTTTAGAACCAAAAAATTAATTAAACGAGAAAATTCCGGAAAACGGGTACCGGTTAGTGAAAACTGTAACAACCGGTAAGTTGTGGGGTAAGAGCAAATAAGAAACTTAGTGTGTCCACTTTGCAAATAAAAGTTAAAAAATCTGTGAGATGGGCATGTGGGGCCGATTTTATGAGTCTCCCCCTCTCTTTATTGTCTTTAGTAACAAAGACAAGAGTAAATAAAAGAGCAAAAATTTTACTCTCTCTCCTCACTCCCCTTCCCCACGTTCCCTCCCTCTATTCTCTCTATTCTCTCTTTCTTCCTCTTGCACTGCGACAGCCATGGAGAATGGGAAGAACTCACACAACTCCTCCTTCTCTCTCTCTTGTTAACCCACTAATCTTGCTCCAAAAATTACAAAATTAGTACCATTGTAATCCCCTTGCAAAGGAGAACATTTCCTCCTTTCAAAAATCAAACCTCCACTTTCATTTTTATGGGTGTTCACCATTTGGAGATTTGAAGCCACCATTAGAAGCACCTTCACCTCCTTTCATCTTGAGGTAAAAAGAAGTTCGAAAATCCATGTTTCTAGCCTCATTGCATTTTAAGAATTTCAGTTTTGAACTCTTGGTTCCTTGTTTGCTTCAGCCGATTTTGGCTCTTTGGGCTAGGAATCTTGTCTCTTGCTAGTCAAGAACTTCATCTACTCATTGGAAGGTAACACTCTTTTCTAAACCCTAAAACTTAAATTCTAGGGTTAGTATAAAATGTGTAAATTGGTATTGTGTATTGGTATGGGTTGTAGCACTTGGTGTGTGAACCCATTGAAACCGAGAACAAGGAGAAGAAAGGAAAGAAGAAGAGGAAAGGAAAGAAAAACTAGCAAGTCAAGGTAATGCTCTTACCTTGGTTAGTTTGTGTATGTGGTATTGTAACAGTTTTTGAGTAGTGAAATGATAATGGATTGAGTATGAGTAGTGGTAATGTAGTAATGTATTGGAGAAAAGAATGTAACAGTTTTTGAAGTTTTAAATGATTTTAAAACTTGGGAAAACCTTGGGTAGTGAATGTGTATGTGTGCAGGATTTTATGGTGTGGGTATTGAATGTGATAATGAGTATTGTGTAACAGGTTGTGAGAACATGAATTTGAGCTGAAATAGTGTGTGGAGAATGTAGAATATAGGGGAAACCATGTCAAATTTTGTGTAGAAATGAGAGGACTTAGTGTTAAAAAGAGGAAGTATTGGAGAGTTTTAATGGAGTGTTTGTAGTTTAACAGATTGGAAAGTTTAAAATGGAAGGAAACTAGAGTGTAAGATAATGCATTTTGGATGCTAGGAGTAGCATTAGTTGAAGGAGTATTGAAGTGTAAGAGTTAAGGTAAAAATCTGTAGCATAGAAGAAGAAACAAATCTGTAGCATAAGTGTGAGGAAACTAGTATAAGTGTTGAAAATGTAATGAGGAAAATGTGTAAGTAAATGTAAGGATTGAGTAGTAAGTTTGGTGGATGAATTAAGGTGATTTAGAGTGTTTAATAGCTAAATCATGTTAGCATGTAGGAAGAGTAGGGAAGCAATGGGTGAAATTGGGGAAAGAAAAATAAATCTGTAGCATGTTCTGGAACCGTCCGACCCAGCGTCTGGATCGGACGTGGGTCGGACATGGCTTAAAGAAGAAAATCAAACCTTCTGGAACCGTCCGACCCAGAGCCGTGAGTCGGACGTGGGTCGGACGGGCCTTGAAAAACAACGGAAATCTTTCTGGAATGGTCCGACCCAGGGCCGTGAGTCGGACGTGGGTCGGACGGGTAAAATTTTCTTCTTCGAAGTTTCTGACTTCGTCCGACCCAGAGGTTGGGTCGGACGTGGGTCGGACATGACCTGGATGACAAATCGAAACTTCTGGAATGGTCCGACCCAGAGGGTATGGGTCGGACGGAATAGTGCTGGGTCGGACGGGAGTAATTTCAGAGGACGAAAACCTACTGGAATGGTCCGACCCAGGGTTGGGTCGGACGGTGGGTCGGACGGCCCAAACACTTACAAAAAAAAATGTTTTAATTATATGACTATAGTAATCATATATACATATATATATGCCTATATACCTATATGCATATATATGTAGTAATACACCATTGATGAGTAATAATGGTAAGGAAGTAAGTAATTTTGTAAGAAAACAAGTTTATGAAGTAATAAAGGAAAGAATGGTTTTGTAACCAAGTAAGAAAGTAATGAGTAGTAAGTATATTGAAAATATCAATGAAGGAGTAAGTAGATCAATAATAGATCATTGATCATACTACTTCATGTATGTATAGGAATCAAATAGTTGATCTCCAAGGGAACCGGTAGACGTGTTCGACGGTGAACGGTATGATTTCCTCATGCCCTGTATCCTAACTTGGTTACCCCGATTTGTGTGCTTATGTGATCACCAACAAGATAAATGCATGAATCGGATTTATATTGCACTTATATGTGTTTGAACTATATTGTTCTTGTTTATGCTCTTGAACATTTAGTTTGTATAATTCATGAAATGTATGAATGGAAATGAAGTGTATGTGTAAGTATGAGTACTTGTGTGTATGTATGTATGGAAGTAAGTATGGACTTCTACTAATTCCTAACAACCTAACTCCTAACATGAGTAATGAGTAAAATGGAATGAGTAGAAGCCCGATATAGTTTCGGCCACGCGTGAGGATAAGGAACCACAAGAGGTTGGAACCGAATCCTGGCTATGATCTTTTCCTTGGACCAATTCCCTTTGTATGGGTAGCATCCTGGATTAGTGGGCCACCCTAAAGCCCGGTGGTGGGAGTAGTATCCCTGCCCGGAGGTCATACCGACTTAACTGGAAGTAAAGTATGTAAGATATGTATTGTATTGTATTGGTCTTGACTATTGTAAGTCATTGACCCGGAGTAAAAGTATTGAACACCCGATTAACCCGGGTGTGTAATAAGGCTAACAAGACCTTGTATGTATTGGAGAATTGTATCTCCGTGATGCGGTGAGTATGGTAAGTGATGAATGACTTGTATTGTATTCCTTGTATGTATTGATGTATGTATGCTTGGTAAATGAATGTATTGTATTGTGTATAAAGCATGTATGTATGTATGAATGAAACGAACCGCATGTACTCGACCAAATAGTTGGCGTACCCTCGCTAGTACGCGGGGTATGCGGTTATCATATGCAGCGTAAGCTGACCCCCTAGGGGGAATGTTTTTACTCCACAGGTACCCGCGAGGCGTGAAGGTAGAGTAAGGGCAGCATGTGATTCTTTTTGGAGTAGTTAGTAGGAATTGAATAGTGTACCGAGTTGTACACGGCTAGAGCCTTTTGAGTAGCCGGTGTACCATGTGGTACACCTTTTTGGACATTGAACTCTTAATTGGATAGTAAGGAGAGGTTGTATAAACTCTTCATTTTTGGGAAGTAGTCATGGAATGTAATTTGCCTAACTTGGATACTCGGTAATCATTTGTAAGTAAGTATTTGGCATTGTAAAGTATGTAGTATGTATGTTTATTCTAATCGTCAGACCGATACAGTAAGTAGTAGTAGCCTTGTTGGCCTTGGATGGCTAACGGCGTTGTATCACCCGCCGGGAGTAAGTAATAAGCAAGTATTCCGCTGCGAGTAAGGTAAGTATGGGAAGCGATTAAGGATATGAAGGATTAGCGGTTGGGGTGTTACAAAAAGTGGTATCAGAGCGAAGTATCGCTCTGATGATTAGACTCTTAAGTGTAGTGATTACCGAGTTAGGATTTCAACCGTCTTAAGACGGATATTTAGAAACCTAACTAGGAACTACCGTTAGCAATAACGGATACCCTTAACGTCTGCAAAGACGATACCATTGTTGAATGAAGACCATGAGGTCATAGTATCACAACATCTAATGTAATCCACACTTGTTCAGATGTCAGGACGGGTCGAGGCCGACCTAGAGGAGAGACATCTGATGGACCGGGCGCGCAGACGATAGCTGAGATCGTCGCCGCCACGGTAGCGCAGATGCTACCGCAAGTAATAACGGCTGTACAGCAAACACAACAACACAGCAGCAGCAGCCCGACCCACCTCATCCCCGAGAAACGAATTGGGTGAAAGCTGTCGCCGACCTTCGACCTGCTGCTTTAGAGGCGAGAGCGACCCCGCCAAGCTCGAGGCCTACCTCTCCGAGATGGAGACGGCCTTCGAGACACTTGAGACTCCCGCTGGAGTTCGAGTGAGGATAGCTGCGTACTACCTCAAAGACGCGGCTATGGACTGGTGGAAGCTCGTTAAGGCCGAGCACATAGCTGACCCTGCTTTCGGATGGGAAGCATTCACCTCTCTCCTCCGATCTAAGTACTACCCCGAGCATGTCAAGACCAAGAAAAGGCTTGAGCTCGATGCACTAAAATGACCGAGATGACGGTTGATGAATATTACCGCACCTTCACCTCTCTTCTCCGACTTCTACCCGACCTTGGGTATACCGGCCAAGTCTTGGTCGACCGCTTCTACGGCGGATTGAGCCATCGACTCCGGTATGGCATGGGCTTCACTCGGTTTACCTCCCTTCAGGTAAACAAGTTGAACCCTTAAAAAGCCATGAGTAATGTGAATTAGTATTCCCGTATGTAAATGTAACCTAATGCCTAAGTAATTCAGGAGTGTTACCACGCTGCATCTCGAGTTGAGATCACCTGCCAGCTGAGAGATGAGGAGCAAGCGCTGAAGCGCAAGGTGAGCGGCAAGGGTAACCCCTCCGAAGAACAAAACCAATCCAAACCCTGGAAGAAAAGGAAGGGAAGCACTCCCATCAGAAAAATACATCCGGAGACGGCGGTGCCCATGCTGAGAAGGGCAAGGCAACTGAGCCTTACAGATTGCCTACACCGCACCAGTGGCAGCGAAGCCACTGAGGTCTCAGCCCTACAGGGGTAAGAACCGAAACCGAATTAGTACACTTGTGAATTGTATGTATAGAGTATTGTAAGTATACCAAACCTTGCTAACTTGAAAGCTATAGGTTCTGGATTTGGCCAAGGAAAGAACCAATGATGGCCGCAGCTACATCTGCCGTAACTGCAACAAGGATCATCCCGGCACAGATTGCCAAGGAAGGGAGATCCGCTGCTTCACTTGCCAGAAACCGGGCCACCGTGCCAATGCATGCCCGGAGAATTCTAAGCCCAAGGGCAACTACCAGGGCTACAAGCAGCGTGAGGGCAAGGAGGTTGCATCTGGCGATGCTCATGCCCAGCACACCTCACAGGGACAGGGATCCCGAGGTCCGCAGAAGGGCGCACCGCAGAGGCAGCCGGCCTACACATCATAACCGTGATGGGACCGGGACTAAGTCCGGCCCAGGTAACTACCGTAACCTTTAATCCTTGAAAGCATGTCTAAAGTAGTGAAGTAACTGTATGAGTAAATGAATGCGTAAGTACTTGAAGTATGAAATTGAGCATGAGTAAGTAACGTGGAAGTATGTATTGAGCATGAAATGAATTAGTAAGCCTAGAACTCATTCTAGATGAATTTACCACCTTAGGGAAATTCCATATCTGTTACCCAATACCTTCAAACTCACCTCATGAAGAGACGACATCGCCAATCACCACTTCAACAACGAACAGTGTCAGGTCATCCGCCCAGGTATGATTTTTAAAAGGATACCTGACACCCGAAGCACAAATTTCAATCATCCGACGATGCAACGAGTTAGGAACGGGTCCAGGAGGATTTTATACACCCGAATTCCCCGGTGGAGCTACAATGAAGCTGAAAATGATGTGCTTGGGAAAGGACTGGAACCCTTATACCAAGACATACCAAACAACGCGAGCAGGAGACGGAGCAACACCTCCAGCAATACCCCCAGAATTCCAAACGCTTGTCACACAAGCTGTAGAAATTGCACAACAATGAAGATGAACCAATCCCTGCACTTGAAGCAGATCTGTGTATCGTCAACTTCTATGAGAAAGAAGGACGACTTGGCTTACACCAAGACAAGGACGAGACAGCGGAATCTCTTGAACTAGGAGTGCCCGTAGTGTCTTGGTCCATTGGTGATGACGCCGTATTTTTGTATAGCGAGCGGAAGCGTGTGGACCTCGCAGAAAAATTGGTATTGAGATCAGGAGATGTTCTAATCATGGGTGGAAAATCAAGGTTGCTGTATCACGGGATCCAGAAGATCAAGTTGAATACGGCACCACCGGCAATAATCAATGCCACACACATGATACCAGGACGCCTGAACCTTACCTTTAGAAAGTATTAATCTTGTAGTAGCATGTAATCCAGTAGTAACGTGTATTAGAGACACAGTATGTATGATGGTTGGTTATTCAATAAAAGCAGAGTTGGTTATTAAATTCCACTTGCGTTCCACCATCTTTACTTATAATCTCATGAATCAATAGGTTGTGGACTCGGTACCGAAGGTAACCTGAGCATCCTCACCGAAGAACAAGCCGGCAAGAGCGGCACCATTCTAACGGGAACATTCCCAGTAAACGGCATCGAAGCCTCAGTATTATTCGACTCCGGCGCCTCTCACACCTTCATATCGCCATCTCTTGCGAAGAAGTTGGGGCTAGATGCGGATGAGCTACCAAACTTCTTGGTTACTCTCCCATCGAAGGAGCGGGTACAATGTACCAAGTATTACAAATCAGCCACCATTCAAATCAAAGGTGAAGCGTTTCCCATTTCCTTCATTGAATTCAACGGATTGGGATTCGACTTAATTATTGGAATGAACTGGTTGGAGCGGCACAAGGGGAGAATCCTATGCGCCGAGCACCGATTGCTGCTCAAGAGTCCATCTGGGGTCACTGTTTCATACCGCCAGAGACCGAGAGAGCCTTCAACTACAGTCATCTCCGCCATGGCAATGTATCGGGAGCTCAGAAAAGGGCATGAAGTGTATTTATGTCACGTGCAAGACCTGGAGAGAGATCCAGAGTTCAGTGACGAGGTAGCAGTAGTCTCAGAATTCCCTGATGTATTTCCGAAAGAGCTACCTGCCACCACAGAGGGCGGTAGAATTTGAAATCGATCTTGTACCGGGTACTGGTCCCATCGCTAGGGCACCATACCGTATGGCACCGGCAGAAATGGCAGAACTCAAGAACAGCTACATGATCTTCTCGACAAAGGGTTTATACGCCCGAGCGTATCACCCTGGGGAGCACCGGTCCTCTTCGTGAAGAAGAAGGACGGTAGTCTCCGCCTCTGCATCGACTACCGCGAATTGAATGCGGTCACTGTAAAGAACAATACCCATTGCCACGCATCGACGACCTGTTCGATCAGTTGAAGGGAGCATCCGTCTTTTCTAAGATTGATCTCCGATCCGGTTACCACCAAATTGCTATCAAAGAGCAAGACATTCAGAAAACAGCATTCCGAACAAGATATGGCCACTACGAATTCACGGTGATGCCATTCGGTTTGTCTAATGCACCAGCCAAATTCATGGACCTAATGAATCGGTTATTCAGTGATCAGCTGGACACTTCAGTAGTAGTATTCATTGACGACATCTTGTGTATTCGAAGTCACCAGAAGAACAAAAACCATTTGAGAAAAGTACTTGAGACACTGCGCGAGAACCAGCTGTATGCGAAGTTCTCCAAATGCGAGTTTTGGCTAGATCAGGTATCATTCCTCGGTCATGTCATCTCGAGCGCGGGCATTTCAGTAGATCCATCCAAAATCGAAGCAGTGCGATCATGGCCTAGACCTAAGACTGTTACCGACATCCGGAGCTTTCTTGGTTTAGCCGGTTATTACCGGAGGTTTGTAAAGGACTTCTCAAAGTCGCTAAGCCCATGACGTCATTGATGAAGAAAGATGCACCCTTTGTATGGACAAAGGAGTGCGAAGTATCCTTCCAGAAATTAAAGACTCATTGACCTCAGCGCCAATTCTCACACTTCCAGAGGGCACAGAGGGATTTGAGGTGTATTGTGATGCATCGGGCAAGGGCATGGGATGCGTACTCATGCAGCATGGCAAGGTAGTAGCCTATGCCTCGCCAGCTGAAAAAGCATGAGGAGAATTACCCGACACATGATCTAGAGTTAGGAGCCATTGTCTTCGCCTTGAAGATATGGCGACACTATCTCTATGGGGTAAGCATCACCATCTACTCCGACCACAAAAGTTTACAGTACGTATTCACCCAGAAAGATTGAACCTAAGGCAGAGGAGGTGGATGGAGTTCCTCTCGGATTACGACATCAACCTCCAGTATAAAGAAGGGAAGGCAAACGTAGTAGCCGACGCCCTGAGTCGTCGAGCACACTCGCTCCATTCGCTACTCGCTTCTTCTAGCTTGGTTGACGAGGTGCGAGACGCTCAGTTGAGCGACCCTTACTTTTCAGAGATCAGGCAGAAAATCACAGATGGTACCTTCGAGCGCCGAAAGTACGACTTCAAACTGCATGAAGATGGTCTGATCCGTTTGAATGGCAGATTATGCGTCCCCCGAAGCAATGCTGAGCTAAGGGATCGCATTCTGCGTGAGTCACATTGTTCGACATTGCATGTCCATCCGGGAGCCTCTAAAATGTACAAAGACATGAAGAGGTACTTCTGGTGGTCAGGAATGAAGTCAGACGTGACTGAGTATGTTCTGAGGTGTCTCACATGCCAGAAGGTGAAGTTTGAGCACCGAAGACCGGGAGGAATGGTGCAATCCATGCCCATTCCGGAGTGGAAATTCCACGACATCTCCATGGATTTTGTTGTTGGACTCCCACCTGCTAGGGGAGGACTCAACATGATCTGGGTAGTAGTCGATCGCCTCACCAAGGTTGCCCGATTCATACCGATGAAGGACACCTGGAAGGTGGCGAAGCTCGCAGAGCAATTCGACAAGGAGATCATCCGACACCACGGAGTCCCAAAACCATTGTATCTGACCGCGACACCAGATTTCTTTCGAGATACTGGAGAGCGACACGGGAAGCGCTTGGTACTGAGTTGAAGCTTAGCACCGCCTTCCATCCACAGACCGACGGTCAGACAGAAAGGACCATCCAAACACTAGAGGATATGCTAAGGGCATGTGCCTTAGACTTCCAGGGGAGCTGGATTGAGAAGCTTCATCTTATCGAGTTTTCGTATAACAATAGCTACCATGCTTCGATTAAGATGTCGCCATTCCAAGCTTTGTATGGTAGACCTTGCCGTACCCCGTTGTGTTGGGATGAGTCAAGCGAAGCGGTCATCATAGGACCGGAGTATTTGGAACAAGTACAAGCTGAGGTACAACAAATCCGAGCCAATATGAAGGCAGCCCAAGATAGACAGAAATCCTATGCGGATGTGCGACGACGCGACCTTGAGTTCGCCGTGGGCGACCAAGTGTTCTGCGTGTCTCACCTATGAAGGGTGTCTTCGATTTGGCCAGAAGGGCAAACTGAGCCCGAAATTTGTAGGCCCGTATGCCATTACCGAGAGGATTGGAGCCGTAGCTTATAGGCTAGCATTGCCTGAAGAATTGGGGCGTGTTCATGATGTCTTTCATGTATCACAACTCAAGAAATACATAGCCGATCCCTCTCATGTATTAGAACCCGAACATCTATCCCTAGAGCCGACGATGAGATATGTCGAGACTCCATTGCGAATCCTTGATACAAGACAAGAGACACTCGCCATAAATCTGTACGAATGGTGAAGGTCTTGTGGTCTAACCACGATGTCGAGGAAGCGACTTGGGAATTAGAGGACGCCATGAAGGCGAAGTACCCGAATTATTTGTAGACTAGATGTCTAGTATCCGTATAGCACGGAGGGTACGGGGCGTACCCCTTTTAAGGGGGGTAGAGCCTTTTTGCTTTTGCATTGCTTCGGGTTAGCATTGCGTAGTATGTATGTATTGTAATTGTATTTTGGTTGGCACATGTAGTGCTAATGTATTGTATTGGCACAAAGTAGTGCTAGTAGTATTTGGTATGTAGTACATGAGTATGGTATGGTATGGTATGTATGTAATGAGTAATGCATTTGTGTGTACGGTATATGACACGAATGACATTGTGAAGTGTATTGTGGAATGTATGAACTGAATGGAGTATTGTGTATGGTATTTGAATGGAGTATTGTATGAATTGTGTATGTGTATGGTATTTGAAGTAAGTATGGTACATGGTATTTGAATTGTATGCTGGTAGTGTAAGAATTGTGAACACCTTGTAAGGTGGTAGTAGAATGCATTGTGGCAATTGATTGCCAAATGAGTAGAAATGGTAAACTGTAACCTTGAGCAACTTTGAGGGCAAAGTTTCTTAAGGGGGGTAGATTGAAATACCCCGTAATTAAAAACAGTGATTAATTAGGCTAATTATTTTTAAAGGCTTAATTACACTAAAATAAATAGGGAACAAATCCCGAAGAAAACGGACCTTTAAAATGGGTTAAAAGCATAAACGAACCTTAAAGCGCGTTTTTCGAGGAAACCGGGAAAACGTGACTTTAAGCGGGTCAAATAGACTCGTAACAATTTTGGTCAACTAAATAGTCACTAATAAATTTAGTGAAGCTTTAGAACCAATAAAATTAATTAAACGAGAAAATTCCGGAAAACGGGTACCGGTTAGTGAAAACTGTAACAACCGGTAAGTTGTGGGGTAAGATGCAAATAAAAACTTAGTGTGTCCACTTTGCAAATAAAAGTTAAAAATCTGTGAGTGGGTGTGGGGCCGATTTACTCCCCCTCCTTTATTTTCTTTAGTAACAAAAGACAAGAAATAAATAAAAGCAAAACTCTCTCTCCTCACTCCCCTTCCCCACGTTCTCCCTCTATTCTCTCTATTCTCTCTTCTTCCTCTTGCACTGCGACAGCATGGAGAATGAAGAACTCACACAACTCCTCCTTCTCTCCTCTTGTTAACCCACTAATCTTGCTCCAAAAATTAAAAATTAGTACCATTGAATCCCCTTGCAAAGGAGAACATTTCCCTCCTTTCAAAAATCCAAACCTCACTTTCATTTTTATGGGTTTCACCATTTGGAGATTTGAAGCCACCATTAGAAGCACCTTCACCTCCTTTCATCTTGAGGTAAAAAGAAGTTCGAAAATCCATGTTTCTAGCCTCTTGGCATTTTAAGAATTTCAGTTTTGAACTCTTGGTTCCTTGTTGCTTCAGCCGATTTTGGCTCTTTGGGCTAGAATATTGTTCTCTTGCTAGTCAAGAACTTCATCTACTCATTGGAAGGTAACACTCTTTCTAAACCCTAAAACTTAAATTCTAGGGTTAGTATAAAATGTGCTAAATGGTATTGTGTATTGGTATGGGTTGTAGCACTTGGTGTGTGAACCCATTGAAACCGAGACAAGAGAAGGAGAGGAAAAGAAAAGAGGAAAGGAAAGAAAGAAACTAGCAAGTCAAGGTAATGCTCTTACCTTGGTTAGTTTGTGTATGTGTATTGTAACAGTTTTTGAGTAGTAAAATGATAATGGATTGAGTAATGAGTAGTGTATGTAGTAATGTATTGGAGAAAGAATGTAACAGTTTTTGAAGTTTTAAATGATTTAAAACTTGGGAAAACCTTGGGTAGTGAATGTTATGTGTGCAGGATTTTATGGTGTAGTAGTATTGAATGTGTATAATGAGTATTGTGTAACAGGTTGTGAGAATGAATTTGAGCTGAAATAGTGTGTGGAGAATGTAAGAATATAGGGACCATGTCAAATTTTGTGTAGAAATGAGAGGACTTAGCTTGTGTAAAAAGAGGAAGTATTGAGAGTTTAATGGGATGTTTGTAGTTGTAACAGATTGGAAGAGTTTGTAATGGAAGGAAACTAGAGTGTAAGATAATGCATTTTGGATGCTAGGAGTAGCATTAGTTGAAGGAGTATTGAAGTGTAAGGTTAAGGTAAAAATCTGTAGCATAGAAAGAAGAAACAAAATCTGTAGCATAAGTGTGAGGAAACTAGTATAAGTGTTGAAAATGTAATGAGGAAAATGTGTAAGTAAATGTAAGGATTGAGTAGTAAGTTTGGTGGATGAATTAAGGTGATTTAGAGTGTTAATAGTGCTAAACATGTTAGGATCATGTAGGAAGAGTAGGGAAGCAATGGGTGAAATTGGGGAAAGAAAAATAAATCTGTAGCCATGTTCTGGAACCGTCCGACCCAGCGTCTGGATCGGACGTGGGTCGGACATGGCTTAAAACGAAATCAAACCTTCTGGAACCGTCCGACCCAGAGCCGTGAGTCGGACGTGGGTCGGACGGGCCTTGAAAAACAACGGAAATCTTTCTGGAATGGTCCGACCCAGGGCCGTGAGTCGGACGTGGGTCGGACGGGTAAAATTTTTCTTCTCGAAGTTTCTGACTTCGTCCGACCCAGAGGTTGGGTCGGACGTGGGTCGGACATGACCTGGATGACAAATCGAAACCTTCTGGAATGGTCCGACCCAGAGGGTATGGGTCGGACGGAATAGTGCTGGGTCGGACGGGAGTAATTTCAGAGGACGAAAACCTACTGGAATGGTCCGACCCAGGGTTGGGTCGGACGGTGGGTCGGACGGCCCAAACACTTACAAAAAAAAATGTTTTAATTATATGACTATAGTAATCATATATACATATATATATGCCTATATACCTATATGCATATATATGTCGTAATACACCATTGATGTAGTAATAATGGTAAGGAAGTAAGTAATTTTGTAAGAAAACAAGTTTATGAAGTAGTAAAGGAAAGAATGGTTTTAACCAAGTAAGAAGTAAGGAGTAGTAAGTATGCATTGAAAATCAATGAAGGAGTAAGTAGATCAATAATAGATCATTGATCATACTACTTCATGTATGTATAGGAATCAAATAGTTGATCTCCAAGGGAACCGGTAGGACACGACGGTGAACGGTATGATTTCCTCATGCCCTGTATCCTAACTTGGTTACCCCGATTTGTGTGCTTATGTGATCACCAACAAGATAAATGCATGAATCGGATTATATTGCACTTATATGTGTTTGAACTATATTGTTCTTGTTTATGCTCTTGAACATTTAGTTTGTATAATTCATGAAATGTATGAATGGAAATGAAGTGTATGTGTAAGTATGAGTACTTGTGTATGTATGTATGTATGGAAGTAAGTATGGACTTCTACTAATTCCTAACAACCTAACTCCTAACATGAGTAATGAGTAAAATGGAATGAGTAGAAGCCCGATATAGTTTCGGCCACGCGTGAGGATAAGGAACCACAAGAGGTTGGAACCGAATCCTGGCTATGATCTTTTCCTTGGACCAATTCCCTTTGTATGGGTAGCATCCTGGATTAGTGGGCCACCCTAAAGCCCGGTGGTGGGAGAGTATCCCTGCCCGGAGGTCATACCGACTTAACTGGAAGTAAAGTATGTAAGAAGTATGTATTGTATTTGTATTGGTCTTGACTATTGTAAGTCATTGACCCGGAGTAAAAGTATTGAACACCCGATTAACCCGGGTGTGTAATAAGGCTAACAAGACCTTGTATGTATTGGAGAATTGTATCTCCGTGATGCGGTGAGTATGGTAAGTGATGAATGACTTGTATTGTATTCCTTGTATGTATTGATGTATGTATGCTTGGTAAATGAATGTATTGTATTGTATATTGTATAAAGCATGTATGTATGATGAATGAAACGAACCGCATGTACTCGACCAAATAGTTGGCGTACCCTCGCTAGTACGCGGGGTATGCGGTTATCATATGCAGCGTAAGCTGACCCCCTAGGGGGAATGTTTTTACTCCACAGGTACCCGCGAGGCGTGAAGGTAGAGTAAGGGCAGCATGTGATTCTTTTTGGAGTAGTTAGTAGGAATTAGAATAGTGTACCGAGTTGTACACGGCTAGAGCCTTTTGAGTAGCCGGTGTACCATGTGGTACACCTTTTTGGACATTGAACTCTTAATTGGATAGTTAGGAGAGGTTGTGTAAACTCTTCATTGTTGGGAAGTAGTCATGGAATGTAATTGCCTAACTTGGATACTCGGTAATCATTTGTAAGTAAGTATTTGGCATTGTAAAGTATGTAGTATGTAAGTGGTTTATTCTAATCGTCAGACCGATACAGTAAGTAGTAGTAGCCTTGTTGGCCTTGGATGGCTAACGGCGTTGTATCACCCGCCGGGAGTAAGTAAATAAGCAAGTATTCCGCTGCGAGTAAGGTAAGTATGGGAACGATTAAAGGATCATGAAAGGATTAGCGGTTGGGGTGTTACAAAGACGAGGAGAGCAAAAATAACCGGTAATAACATTAGCTATGTTCGTTTGTTTAATATGTTCAATTATTCATGTTTTTATAAAATTAAAACCTTATTATTATTTCATTGAATATGAGTTATATACTACGCGCAAGAGCATTTGCCTACTTCTCCTTCTTCTGTGCTGTTCGCGCTAGCTGACCATCTAGTACTCATCAGGTTGGCATTTAAAACGTTTCAATTTATTTTTGTTTTTCTATTAAAACAATGGAAAATCAATTCAAACATAGAATTACCTATCTGAGATTTACTTGATAGAGGTATGTCTTAGATAGTCCCTGTTGGGACTGTCCAATGACCTTTGATCTCACCATCTAGGTTGTGAATGAGTTAATAATATACAGTAGTTCAGTGATAATTTCAGCAACATTACCCTAGTGTTCTTCTAGTGTACATATATATATATGTGAATTGAAACGATTCATATATATATATATATATATATATATATATATATATTATATCTACACTAGGAGAACTATAGGGTAATGCTGCCGAAATTATCACTGAACTACTGTATATTATTAACTTGTTCCTAGGTGAGATCGAAGGTGATTGGATAGGTTTAGGTTGTTAAATCTATAAATAAAAAAAGAGGAGATCGATGGAACGAGTTCACGACATCTGGTGTGTGTTGAAAAAGGAGATGGAGCACTCAGTGATGTACAGTGACAGATTGGACATCAAGTACCTACGAGGGGTCAATAAATTTTGCAAAGTCCTTGTTGACAATCGTAAACCAAGGGATAAGGGATATATTCGATGTCCTTGTGTCGATGGCAAGAACGACTTCAAATACCAAGGTGTGGACAAGATTAAGGATCATCTGATTCGCAGAGGGTTTACAGAAGATTATGAAGCCATAACAATACTGCATGGTCAACATTCAGTACAAGTGTTTGAATGTGCTGATAACGTCATTGCAGAACAATCAGAAATGGATGCTTCACACGATTTTGGGGATACTCAAGATGATTCACTAGTTAGTGATTTAGATGATCAGGAGGACCTTAATGCAATGATGGAAGATGTTTAACAACATTTTTCCAACAAACCCAAAACATTCGAAAATCTGATGCAAGCATCAAAGGAACCGTTGTACAGTGGATGTGATACGCAAACACAAAACAGTGGATGGTGAGACTGTGCATGTTGCATACGGTCGGGTTTTAGCGACCAGACAGAACAGTATAGTACATTTCAAGCTCATCCAACCTCTTCACGCTCGTGTGATGGTAGACGACTAGGGGTGGCAATTCGGGTTAATGGGTCGGGTTGAAGCTCACCCATACCCGACCCGATTAAAATTGTATTGACCCATACCCGACCCAATAATATTCGGGTTACAAATTATCAACCCATACCCAACCCATATAAAATAATTAAACCCATACCCGACCCGTTTAACCCAACATAATTAGGCTATGCAAAATTTAAAAGACCTGGAATTAAATTTTTTATATGATTGCTCAAACGGAGTTACAAATGAATGAAATCATACATTCAATATGGTAGATATTCTAGAGTTTTCATTATTCTCCGTCTTTTTTCTTTTTCCACATACATGTCGTGCTCAGTGGCACTTAATAGAAGAAGGTGATGTGTACGCGTCTGGGCCAAATATAACTGTATTTTCTCCTTGAGAATATATAATCAAAACATAGAAAAAAATCTTCAGAGTACAGAAGAGATAGGACCACAGTGGGAGTTGTGGAGGAGAGAGCAGCACACTGTCTTTTGACAATCCACATAACGAATACTCTTGTTTTTGCTTTATAAAGAAATACAACAAAGTAGTATTATCAAATAAACAACCTCTCATCAAAAAGATACTACATAATATGTATTATACTAATAGTAGGTTAGCACTTACTTAGTAAAATATTTATATTTTTTATCTAATTAATTATTTATTATTATTTTTAATAAAATAAAATAAATGGGTCGGGTTGACTACGGGTTAGGACTTTAAACCCATACTCAACCCACAAATTTAATAGGTAACCCATACCCGACCCAATAATTAAATGGGTCAATAATCGTGACCCAAACCCGCTATTTTCGGGTCGGGTATGGGTCGGGTTATCGGGTTGGGTAAAAATTTCCACCCCTATAGACGACATTGTGCGAGGCCATGAGGACTCTCCGCTTCCGTTGGAGTGGAATTAGTGGAGTAAAATAGGTCAAGCACAATCTTCAGTTGTCCCATGGCCATATTCTCTCATTGATGTCAGTGACAAGGTAAACTATTTACATGCTTACTGTTTAGTTTTTAACTTGACTGTTGATTGATATGTTTATTATTTAAATTTTGTATAATATTAGATTGATAAGGAATTAAGACCGGTTAAGAAGAGGAAAGTGGATAAGGGGAAGGAAGTTGTGAAATCAAATGAGGAGAGTCAGAGTGTGAGAAAGGAAGTGGTGAAACCTTTCGATATGACTCCTAGGAGATCCGCCATTCTGACACCCAAGTATCTGAAGAAGTTGAAAGTCAAACAAAAAATATTGTATGACTTTTTCATGACGAAGCCGCAGTCTGTCACCAACTTCAGCATGATAGTGTCTAAGCATGTTTTCCACTCCCTTGAGCCCAGAGATCTGATGATTACCGTGAGCGATCTAAGAGAATTTTTGATGGGAGACCTGCTTAACATCTCTGTGATTCAGGCCTATTGTGTGTAAGTATCTTTTAAATTATTAAATTATCTTTCATTTTTTAAGCTATTTAACATATCTTATGAAAAAATGTTGTTTAGGTGCTTGACTACTAGACTGATATCGAATAAGAGATTATCTTCCATCTCTTTCTTGTGTCCGCAATTGATGTCAGCAAGTCAGGCAGCATTGGATGAGCAAGGATGTGCACAGCACGTGAGGCAGGGATTTTGTACTGCGATGCGAAGAAGAAGCAAATATTTGCTGATCCCATATCATCAGATGTAAGTACACAATAACTAGAATTTTTTGTTTCCTAATTACATTATGTGATAAATTAAAAATATTGTTCTACAAAACATTCTTTGTTTTACCTGTGGTAGCAATCATTGGATGTTGTTGGTGTTGTGTATCGACACCTCATGCGTGTTGATACTAGACCCATTGGGCGCTGATGACCTTCGAGAGATCGCTGTAGATAAATATTTGAAGGAGTGAGTATTTAAAATTTTAATGCATTTTGTATTTATTTTAAGCTTGTCCTGGATTTTGGCAATAAATGGCTTCATTTTGAAATTTATGCAGGGGCCATAAGCTTGGTTTAAGTGATGAGAAGAAACCATTCTCCATCTTGAACTTCCAATACATACGTGTAAGTAATCATTTAATTTATGCATGCATTTTTGTATTAAAGTTAAACGTTTAAATTTCTTGATCTGTCTAAAGTTGGTAATCCATGGATGGTGTGATGACAGTGTCCTAAACAACCTGATTCACGGAGCTGTGGCTATTACGTGATGCGGTACATGTTCGAGATTGTACAAAATATTGACACGCTTGACAATGATGACAAGGTAACCCATTAATCAAAGTTGTAGTTAAAGTTATTGCATTTTAAATAAAATTGTGTGTACTAATGATGGTCAGTTTCTTTTTATGGACAAATCATTTCTTTTTTCATAAAAGCGGGGGTCACGTATTCCAAAGTGGATCTGGACTTTGTAAGAGATCATTTATCACAATTTTGGTGTAAAAATTACTTGAGCGTTTCTTAGATCTTATCCCTAGCTAGTGTAGATAGACTTACACTGTAACACCCCAGCCACCACCATACACTTAACAACACATTGCAGCGGAAATTCAACTCATCACATTACTTATTCCAATGGTGTTACACGCCGTTAACCACCCACGTGGCTAACAAGGCTAATACATGTACTTTGTATCGGTCTGATGGGCTAGACTCCCGAGCAACTACACGTTACATTTGCTTCCCTTAACAACAACCCATATACTTATTACATTCCAACCGTACCGAGTATTTACAAACTAATGCCGATAACACTTTCGGTCTTACTACGCCTACAATGCTTACGCCATTTAAATGGCTACCCATGTATAAACATCTACCCCGTCCTACTCTCGAACGGCTTCCAGCTCCTTGTACCTGAAATAGAAAAGGAGAGAAAGGGTGGCCCCCAAGGGGCTCAGCACCTTTGCTGGTATGGTAATCCCGCAGCCCACATGCTACCGGGCCACGCACAACTAATTGTCGTCTTAGCATGCAGTTGATTATGTTTAAATCATGCATACAAGCCATAAACATAACTCATAACATTTCGCCTCAATGGGCTCAGCCTATAACCAACACATCCACAGTTAACCAACCATTCAATGATTCCTTAAACCCTAGAGTGGCTCTCCTCTAAAACGGAGCTACTTCCTTAACGAACGACATGTACCCATTAATCGGGTTATCCTTAAACGCCTCTTGTCACAAACTGGGATTCATTTCCATGATCCACACACTCCATCTCATACAACATATTTCATTTCTCACATATAAAACATACAACACCTTCCTTGTTTCGACGTACACATGATGACATCGCATTCATTTAAAACATCCAATATATATATATATATATACCATAGCACAGCAAGGGAATTTGCATAGCACCATAACATTACATAACACCCTAAAATCGGTTCTCACAAGGAACCTTCCACCATAGTTAGTATACCATGTGAGCCTAGGGATTTTTGCCAATCCCATGTTAAGCTCGTTACCAACCTCGTTACCGTCCAGTTATATAGAACGGTTAACTTATACCCAAGGTGTGTCGGATATAGTAATCCCAAGCACACCGAAATAACATTCGTATGCCCCTGTGGCCCGACGTGAGTCAGTAACTAGCTTTGGATAAGCTAAGGGAAGGTAGAAACCAAATTGGAATACCACCTATACATACACCAAGAGAGCCGAACCGGATATGACATCGACTCCCGTCCATCACACGCGTGGCCGGAACAACCGGACTCCTCACCCCCCATTAGTACACATACACTTAATAATAAGTAGTTAGGGCTCCATTATGAAGCCTACCACATCCACACACCATACGGTATCATAACCGAGTTAAGCTCACAAGGGAGGTTCACACACTTGCATACAACAACAATATCCAACTAACTCACACATAGCCGTGGTTAGCACGTTCCCAAGGTTTGGGCCGTCAACTCCGAATACCGATCACTCATGTGTTCCCAGTTTTGGTTAGCTAAGGTTTAACACATATTTGAGGTTAAATGGTATCGGAGACCAAATTCGCCACATAAATGAATTACTATAAACTCATTACATGTTTTAATCTTACAAGGTGGCAAACACTCAGTAAAACATATTGGCATACAAGCCGGTGTAATCCGGTAGGACACAGGTTGCAAGAAAACCATACCTGTCACCGGAGTCCACTTTACCACATCCACTTATGTTCCTCGAGCGATTCTCGAACAACTGTTAACATCACATGTGTTTTTATTAACATCGGGGTTTGCTTGATTATTTAATGTCTAATGCTTTACTTTCTCCGTTAACTTAGTTACATAACTTTACATTTTAACTTGTTTTACTTTCACATTTTGATACAACTTTTCTCACACTTAATTGCCATCTAAAACTCACCTAACATGTCCTTAACAACCTTATAACATCATTACCTATCAATCCCCATCATTAGACATCATTCTCCAACCTTAAACAACATTTTTAGAGTGGTCCGGGACTTGGTCCTTACCTTAAGTCCCGGACCAACACATTAGAAAACTCTCGGGCGATTTTAATAGGGTGGTCCGGGACCTTGTACTTCCCTTAAGTCCCGGACCACAACATGTTACAACTCTCGGCCATTTTAAAAGCTTGGTCCGGGTCTTGAACCATGACCTAGGTCCCGGACCAAAGCTACAGAATTGTCAAAATTGCATTTTTCAAGTGTTGTTGCCTTAGTTCTCCACCTCCATTAATTGTATAAACTTACCATATGATCTTAGGTATATTCTAATGCCAAAATACCACTTCGATTCACCTTAAAACATTGTCCAACTTGTTACCCAATTTTCTTATACATACACCAACACTTATAACATTTAACTCTAGGTTTCTAAATGGTGTTTCTCACCTTTGATTACAACTATCCCAAAATGTTTCCTCCTTACCTTAACATCATCTCCCAAGCATCTTCTCTTACTAACCAAATCCTCTTTTCACAACTTCTTGAATTCCTTTCTCAAACCTCACCTAAACATCATTTCTTCCTTGTACATCAACATTCCTAAACCTTAAACAAACTTCTCCAAGACTTAAATACATCCTCAAACACACATTGAATTCCTAAACTTCCAAGATAACACCTAAATCCTTGCATCACTCTAAATCACCTTAACACATGTTTTCTTCTCAAGTAAACATTTATTCACCTTTAACACTTCCTAATTCACCAAGACCATTTAAAACACTTAGAACTTCTCACACATTTTCCCAAATTTGGCCATAGCTTCTCTTGTATATACTCACATCCAAACACTTAGGTTTTTACCTTATTTCGTTCAAGACACCTAAAATCCATCGCACACATTTTTATTCACAAACTTCACACATTTAGCACTACATCACAATATAGTGCATAACTTAAATTGCTTGGCACTTAGGCCCTTAAATAACATGGCTCTTAGGCCCTTAAATTGCATAAGCCATAAACACTGAATTTCCCACATAAGTAATGCCTTTGACCTGCAAATACATACACCAATACATATGTTCTTTTACTAGTCTCCTTGAGAACATTTTACTAGGTCATTCACCATTTGCTCTTTAGGTAGTTTTAACAAGCATTATAAGCTTATTTCTCCTAAGGCATTAAACCACATTAAGATAGCATATTTACCTCTTTTCCTCCCAAATTTCTTTCTTGTTTCCTTACAAAACCGGTAAGGCATTTGGTTCCTTGCCAACTACTAAACATTATACAAACAACATAATGAGTATTCAAGCTTTAAGCTCCATCTCATTGTAAACCCTAGGTTTACATTATTTCAAAAACATTAATGTAGTTGTTTTACCTTAATCTTTGGAGGGTGTTTGAATATCTATGAAGAGAGGACTCCACCTAGTCCTTGAAAGATTCAAATGGAGCTAGAACAAAGCAACACAAGGAGCTCCATCAATGAATATTTTCGGTCACACACAAAATGGAGGAAACTTGATTTTTCTTTGAGATTCCTTACCTAGAAGCAAAGGAGATCAATAATATGTGGAAAGACAAGCTCAAGCTCCATCAATGGTGGAACTCCATGGCACCGAAATGGTGGTCTTGAAATTTTGAGAAGATAGGAATGAAGAGCTTGATGAGAGGAAGAGAATGGTGGTGTTTGTTTTTGATTTGGTTAAGTGAGCTAGGTTTTACAAGGGTTCAAAGATGGAAAATGGTGATGGTGTTGGTGTTGCTGTAGCAAACGTGAATGGAGAGCAAGAAGAAAGGAAGAAGACGTGTGAATTGAGAAGGGAAGGGAGAAATGAAGATAAGTTTGCTTTTACAAGATATTTGTGTTAATAAGTAACTTTCTTCTTTTTACTTTCTTTTCCTTCCTTCCTTTAATTGATTTTTACATGGTGGTGACTCACCTTACTAAAACCGGCCCCCATCATATACTTAGGGGTAGTTTGGTCTTTGTTGACTCATTTAATTACTTATAACATTATATGTTACAAACTAGCTTATAAAAATCACTATTCACCTAAACAAGGCACTTAGAAGTGAAATTTTGATTTCCCATTAATATAGCCTCCCAAATGTGATACTATATAGTACACATGTTAATTAAAGAGTAATGATGGACATTTAGCCATTCAAAACTCATTTACAAGACAATTTTTCAAAAACGTGCTTTAAGACTCCTTAAAGCACATTTTGTGTTTTAACTTGTTTTCAAGCTTGGTTTTCTTTGGTAATTGATTTAATATGTTCATTAACATATAAATAAGGTATAGGTATGACCATTAGGTCTTATACAAATTCATCCCAAGCTTAGAGCACATTTTTGCTCATATTGGCTTTAAGGTATTTTCTTGTGTTTTATTTGGTTTAACTGTCCACCAAGGTTTCCTAAGGACTTATTTAGCCTTATTGAATCATAATTGGATATTATTAAGTCTTGGTAGGTTCTTTGGGTCCTAACCAAGTTCACTCCAAGCTTAGAGCATGTTTTTGCTCAAACCGTGTCTTAGTGTTTTATTGTGTTTTTACCATGGTTTAAATGGTTCATTTATGTTTCTAAGGCACTTTTTAGCCTTTAAATACCATAGTTTGACATTTACACAACATACCAAGGTTTGGGGTATTTCAATCTACCCCCCTTAAAAGAACTTCATCCTCGAAGTTCACCTTTCCTCGCATCAATGGATTAGAATACGGGAATTACTTATAGCCATAAAACTTCCATTACCAACCACCCTTTCCATCCAACCTCGGACTTAACGGTCCGGGCAACATATCCACATTATACATAAAATATCATACTCACATGGTAACCTCGGACTTAATGGTCCGGGTACCTTCACCACACTTGCACCTATACAACATCCCTCAGACTCTTAGGTCTGGGTGACATAACCACATTTAGACACATAGGTCTATGTAACACAACACATTTAGACTCATAGGTCTTGATAGCATACACTTTAGGAGATCAAAGTCAAAATAACCTTTATCACTCATACCAAACAACATGTCATAGCATGTATATCAAACAGAAATACCTTTTCCATCTCTCCATGGGTTCGAGTCCCATGTTGAGTACATATACACTGTGATCCCGCAGAACCCGGTCGCGATGGACACCTTCTGGTCCCCGTTCCTTTGGGAGATCAAAACATTCACTTATTTTTAACATATGTACTTCTCATGTCACCGGTCCGAAGACAAAGGCTCATACGTCCTCAGCTCGTGAGCAAGTACTACAAAAATATTCTTTACTAGGTTAAGTATAAGAAGATCTTTTATTCAAAATATTAATCGATTGTTTGAAAACACCAATTGAAAATCCTTTTGAAAACACCACACAACTCCAAGTCTGATTTATGCTCTTTGTATCTTTCTTAACATGGTTGTTTGTGACCACTTACAGGGAGCTTCAAGAGTCATCCAACCCTGATGTGATCAGCATCAGTGTTGAACTATCTTTCCACCCCAATTTGTGTTCGGCTTCCCTTGATCTCATGATAATCAAGTTTCACCTCCCACTTATTTTTCAACCAACAACTAATTCAAGCGTATCCCATTTTCTATCTTTAAATCCTTCTAGTCATAATCATTACATCTCCAAGGGATAGAACTCCGTCTATCAATCATCACCCAAATCCAACTTAATTCAAGTTACCTAGGGAATTTAATTCTCACTAGGTTCTATGTCGGTCTCATACCCCTTCATAAATCACAACATTGTATATATATACATATATTTTTTATCAAAATACTATACATGGTTTACATTTATGCACCGTCGGGGTTTTAGTTCCCCGGGAGTTTCTTTACTCCCTTCCACTTGTACTCTCACACACCACTGTTAACAAAATAAACACACTTCCCACAATGGTATTCGCATCTTCTGTGCGCAATTACCACAATTTAACCACAAATAAATGCGTATGTTTATATAACACACGCGCCAACCATCATAACAAATCATTTTGTGCTATGCACAACTCAGTTCACGTACACTTGTACGGTAAAACATACTAAGTGGTTTGCGCTCTACCCCCCTTAAAAGGGATTACGCCCACGTAATCAATCACTGAGCATTAGCTTAAAATGTTTTGCCGTCGTGAAGTGTTTTAACTTCCACGCGGTCTATTACACAATGGATTCTGATTAGAGGATCTTAACCATATTAGCGTTTAGTTCCTAAACCAAGAATTCGCATTGGAGTTGTAACTCATAACCGGTTTCGGTCCTGGCCTGTAAGGCTTCTAGGCATTGATGACTAGCCATCAATTCATATTCACAATGTATATTCGGTATTTGTTGCATGGGCTCACTGGCCTCTGTTGCGCAACCCTGATAATTATAGAGCTAGTTTGCCCCATTCGTTACTGTTACTGTATTGTACATCTCCAATGTATTACCCTTATCTTGGGAAGAATGGTTTCTCAACCGACGCATGGTATCTCTTACCCTGAGCGAATTCGGTGAGTTTCAAAACTTCCATCCACTTCTCCAATAGCTTACAGCGTAAACTAGTATGTAATTCACAATGATTGACTTGCTTCTACCGACTTACTGTCGGTTGAGATTGAGCTACTACTTAGTGTGTAGTGCTCTCTCAGCTAATTACAACGTTTGGGGTATATTCCATACCGATATTTGGCATTTAGTGCCACTGTTATCACTTATTCTTAACCATACCTCCACCTTTGGTTTCGTATAAGTACTCTTCCATTCCTGCGGCCTTGCATTACCTATGCATCGGCCACTATAACATTATTCCTCCACAATTACCATGCTTCTGATTCCTAGCTATCCCACTTGGTCATTACTGCACAAGTGCAATACCAAAACACTCAGTCATACAGAGTGCAGAGGCGTAAACTCTTGACAGTAAATCTCTCATGCGATTGTGATAGGAATTCACACTGTGTTTTACCGAAATTCTTATCACATAATACTTGTCACCGGGCTTACTGCTCGGTTCATTTGCTATCATTTACTGTTGTGCCTCCACTGGGTTTAACTTATAACTCTGCTCACTCCCCATTTTATCATCTAACAATACTCACACAACGGTCGATTATTGCGCACCGTATCCTTATTCATTATACAACATCAACTTATACTGCATCCGCTATCATATTAGCTTCCGCTATTACGCTGGGTTGTCTGGCCACTTATTTGGCTGATTTTTGAATATACTACTATTTTTCTTGAGCCTTTATGTTTCTTGAGCGTTGTTCGCTACACATTTAGCTTCACACACCTATGGTGATTGCTAGCAGACTTATTACTCTTCCTGTGTACACAACTGGTACGAGCACTTCCTTTCGTGTTATTTTATTCAAATCACCCTGGGGTAATAACAACGTGGTCCATCCTCCACATATTTCTTGAACTTGATTCACATAACTACCGCTCCTGCGGTCTCAACATATCGAGAGGTATCCCCACTCTTAATGCAGTGGTTCGTTCTCCGCTCTATTTCCTTGTACCACATAAACTTCTACAACCAATCGAATTTATATAACATATCTTGCTTATGGCTTATAAGCCTAATTTGCCTTGAGCTGGGCTCATTGTAGGCTGTCCACACACATGTACTTCTCTGTACCATATTACATGTTTAGAGGTTGTAGTGGTTCCATGACAAGGTCGTTGCATTCCGTTTCCTTTCATGGGATGCCCCTTAGGTTTGTCAGTCCGTCTCCTGACAACTTATGTCTAAACTGGGTGTTAATTTCAAACCCTTTGTTTTCTGTCATGTCATTTTGTGCAACAATTATTGATGCAAACACCCTTAAGGATTGCTCCTGGGTGTTGCTACTGGTATATTCAGTTGCCACGCCTGTTTGCGTTCTTAACCGGTTATTATCTTCTTCTGTGAAGATCAACATTTCCTGATAGTGTATGTACTCATTCTGGGAGTTTCATCCCGTTCATTGTACATCAATGTCCCATTAGGCATCTGCCTTGCCACGCATAAGCTGGGTCTCCGTTCCAGCTATCATTTTTATCCCTCGGCTTATTAAGACATATGCGATGTCTTTACATAATATTCCGTGCTCTTCGTACTTCTTGACTCTATACATTTCCTTTCCTGAAATAAACTCACTAGTTCCTTTAGTCCTTTTTAACTTAACTAACTGGGTTCCTTTACTTCAACCATTTATTGTAATCCTTGTAGTTTCTAGCTCTCGTTTGATTTATACTGCTGACCGTAGACGGAGTCGACTACTTCCCGTGTTTCGGACTCTATACTCGTATACATATATGGGGTATCATACTGATACATTACTACTTACCCAACTAACCTATAAGTAGGTCTGTCAGGTCCACATGCTCCTATCGGAGTGGCGGTCGTCCCACAACACAGTTGGTACACTCGTAGTGTCCGTCACACGCCTAGATGAAGTATTCTGTTGTCAACTCCCTTATATTGTCCCGTGACAATATTCATTCCTTGCTTCCCGAACTTAATCGAGGGAAGGTTTATCCACTGTTGTATCCTTGTCAATTGCCCCTGGTTTCACTGGTTTGGTTTAAAAGAAGGTTGGAAAGAAGTGTTGGTTTGAAAGAAACTGGTTTTGAAAAGAAAGGGTTTGAATAAATTTGGGTTTGAAAGAAAATTTTCATGGTTTCACAACATCTTCTTACTTTAGCCAAGTCTAGCTTCTTGCTGACTGGTGTGTTTCCAATTACAGAGGTTGGCTAACGGGCCCTTCCACTGTTATGACGATCACATTTAACCTTATGGTACTTTACCAAGTACTTGTAGTGGTTATAAATTTCCCGAACAGCCCTGTTATAGCAGCACTTGCTATGGCAAGTGGGCCATGCTAACTGGCTATCGGTTTGACACATACCGATTGTGGTATTGTTTTGACCCATATTGTCATCAGTGGCCTTGTTGGCCCTCACTGATCTTACTGCCTTGATAAATACTCTTCTAGGTAACTTCTCACTGTTTTCACATGATAATCATTAACTAGGGTGTTTCCCATTCTGGGAGACCCCTTTTTCATAGTGTTGTATTCACTTTGTAGCCCGTTCCACGTATTTGGGCACTACCTTGTAGTTTCCCTTGTCGGTTGGTACACCGTTGGTGTATTATTTATCAACTGCGGTCCCGTAGACACTCGTCTCGGGTTTCACTAATCCACTTCTTGCCTGTTGCACGGTCGGTGCGTTGCAAGCCGGTTATTCTCGACTGCTTTGCATGTCGACCCAGGTTGCCAGAAATTCTATTCTTCTGTACACCGATTCTTCGCTCTTCGCTATGAAATGCGGTTAACACTGTTTAGATGGGGACCGTCTCCGGGATTCCCAGTTTTCGGGATCTACCGTATGACAGGTTCTCCGTACCCTAAAGGTATTTAATAACAGCCAGATCGGGTATTCCCGAGTATGAGAGTGGACTTCCATCTCTCTGGCGTTGTTTCCCAAGTTATATAACAGGGATCGTGGAGGGTGGGATGGATATAGCAAGTTTCCAGTATTCACTGGTAGTTCCTTACTAGCGTATCTCTCACGCTATCACTCAACCCTTAACCCAAAGTACTTAAATCCTAACTCGGTACTTCCTAAGCTCGGTAATTCAGTCATCAGAGCGATACTTCGCGCTCTGATACCACTTTTTGTAACACCCCAGCCACCACCACTTAACAACACATGCAGCGGAAATTCAACTCATCACATTACTTATTCCAATGGTGTTACACGCCGTTAACCATCCACGTGGCTAACAAGGCTAATACATGTACTTTGTATCGGTCTGATGGGCTAGACTCCCGAGCAACTACACGTTACATTTGCTTCCCTTAACAACAACCCATATACTTATTACATTCCAACCGTACCGAGTATTTACAAACTAATGCCGATAACACTTTCGGTCTTACTACGCCTACAATGCTTACGCCATTTAAATGGCTACCCATGTATAAACATCTACCCCGTCCTACTCTCGAACGGCTTCCAGCTCCTTGTACCTGAAATAGAAAAGGAGAGAAAGGGTGGCCCCCAAGGGGCTCAGCACCTTTGCTGGTATGGTAATCCCGCAACCCCATGCTACCGGGCCACGCACAACTAATTGTCGTCTTAGCATGCAGTTGATTATGTTTAAATCATGCATACAAGCCATAAACATACAACTCATAACATTTCCGCCTCAATGGGCTCAGCCTATAACCAACACATCCACAGTTAACCAACCATTCAATGATTCCTTAAACCCTAGAGTGGCTCCTCTAAAACGGAGCTACTTCCTTAACAACGAACGACATGTACCCATTAATCGGGTTATCCTTAAACGCCTCTTGTCACAAACTGGGATTCATTTCCATGATCCACACACTCCATCTCATACAACATATTTCATTTCTCACATAATAAAACATAACAACACCTTCCTTGTTTCGACGTACACATGATGACATCGCATTCATTTAAAACATCCAATATATATATATATATATATACCATAGCACAACAAGGGAATTTGCATAGCACCATAACATTACATAACACCCTAAAATCGGTTCTCACAAGGAACCTTCCACCATAGTTAGTATACCATGTGAGCCTAGGGATTTTTGCCAATCCCATGTTAAGCTCGTTACCAACCTCGTTACCGTCCAGTTATATAGAACGGTTAACTTATACCCAAGGTGTGTCGGATATAGTAATCCCAAGCACACCGAAATAACATTCGTATGCCCTTGTGGCCCGACGTGAGTCAGTAACTAGCTTTGGATAAGCTAAGGGAAGGTAGAAACCAAATTGGAATACCACCTATACATACACCAAGAGAGCCGAACCGGATATGACATCGACTCCCGTCCATCACACGCGTGGCCGGAACAACCGGACTCCTCACCCCCCATTAGTACACATACACTTAATAATAAGTAGTTAGGGCTCCATTATGAAGCCTACCACATCCACACACCATACGGTATCATAACCGAGTTAAGCTCACAAGGGAGGTTCACACACTTGCATACAACAACAATATCCAACTAACTCACACATAGCCGTGGTTAGCACGTTCCCAAGGTTTGGGCCGTCAACTCCGAATACCGATCACTCATGTGTTCCCAGTTTTGGTTAGCTAAGGTTTAACACATATTTGAGGTTAAATGGTATCGGAGACCAAATTCGCCACATAAATGAATTACTATAAACTCATTACATGTTTTAATCTTACAAGGTGGCAAACACTCAGTAAAACATATTGGCATACAAGCCGGTGTAATCCGGTAGGACACAGGTTGCAAGAAAACCATACTGTCACCGGAGTCCACTTTACCACATCCACTTATGTTCCTCGAGCGATTCTCGAACAACTGTTAACATCACATGTGTTTTTATTAACATCGGGGTTTGCTTGATTATTTAATGTCTAATGCTTTACTTTCTCCGTTAACTTAGTTACATAACTTTACATTTTAACTTGTTTTACTTTCACATTTTGATACAACTTTTCTCCCACTACTTAATTGCCATCTAAAACTCACCTAACATGTCCTTAACAACCTTATAACATCATTACCTATCAATCCCCATCATTAGACATCATTCTCCAACCTTAAACAACATTTTTAGAGTGGTCCGGGACTTGGTCCTTACCTTAAGTCCCGGACCAACACATTAGAAAACTCTCGGGCGATTTTAATAGGGTGGTCCGGGACCTTGTACTTCCCTTAAGTCCCGGACCACAACATGTTACAAACTCTCGGCCATTTTAAAAGCTTGGTCCGGGTCTTGAACCATGACCTAGGTCCCGGACCAAAGCTACAGAATTGTCAAAATTGCATTTTTCAAGTGTTGTTGCCTTAGTTCTCCACCTCCATTAATTGTATAAACTTACCATATGATCTTAGGTATATTCTAATGCCAAAATACCACTTCGATTCACCTTAAAACATTGTCCAACTTGTTACCCAATTTTCTTATACATACACCAACACTTATAACATTTAACTCTAGGTTTCTAAATGGTGTTTCTCACCTTTGATTACAACTATCCCAAAATGTTTCCTCCTTACCTTAACATCATCTCCCAAGCATCTTCTCTTACTAACCAAATCCTCTTTTCACAACTTCTTGAATTCTTTTCTCAAACCTCACCTAAACATCATTTCTTCCTTGTACATCAACATTCCTAAACCTTAAACAAACTTCTCCAAGACTTAAATACATCCTCAAAACACACATTGAATTCCTAGAACTTCCAAGATAACACCTAAATCCTTGCATCACTCTAAATCACCTTAACACATGTTTTCTTCTCAAGTAAACATTTATTCACCTTTAACACTTCCTAATTCACCAAGACCATTTAAAACACTTAGAACTTCTCACACATTTTCCCAAATTTGGCCATAGCTTCTCTTGTATATACTCACATCCAAACACTTAGGTTTTTACCTTATTTCGTTCAAGACACCTAAAATCCATCGCACACATTTTTATTCACAAACTTCACACATTTAGCACTACATCACAATATAGTGCATAACTTAAATTGCTTGGCACTTAGGCCCTTAAATAACATAAGCCATAAACACTGAATTTCCCACATAAGTAATGCCTTTGACCTGCAAATACATACACCAATACATATGTTCTTTTACTAGTCTCCTTGAGAACATTTTACTAGGTCATTCACCATTTGCTCTTTAGGTAGTTTTAACAAGCATTATAAGCTTATTTCTCCTAAGGCATTAAACCACATTAAGATAGCATATTTACCTCTTTTCCTCCCAAATTTCTTTCTTGTTCCTTACAAAACCGGTAAGGCATTTGGTTCCTTGCCAACTACTAAACATTATACAAACAACATAATGAGTATTCAAGCTTTAAGCTCCATCTCATTGTAAACCCTAGGTTTACATTATTTCAAAAACATTAATGTAGTTGTTTTACCTTAATCTTTGGAGGGTGTTTGAATATCTATGAAGAGAGGACTCCACCTAGTCCTTGAAAGATTCAAATGGAGCTAGAACAAAGCAACACAAGGAGCTCCATCAATGAATATTTTCGGTCACACACAAAACATGGAGGAAACTTGATTTTTCTTTGAGATTCCTTACCTAGAAGCAAAGGAGATCAATAATATGTGGAAAGACAAGCTCAAGCTCCATCAATGGTGGAACTCCATGGCACCGAAATGGTGGTCTTGAAATTTTGAGAAGATAGGAATGAAGAGCTTGATGAGAGGAAGAGAATGGTGGTGTTTGTTTTTGATTTGGTTAAGTGAGCTAGGTTTTACAAGGGTTCAAAGATGGAAAATGGTGATGGTGTTGGTGTTGTGCTGTAGCAAACGTGAATGGAGAGCAAGAAGAAAGGAAGAAGACGTGTGAATTGAGAAGGGAAGGGAGAAATGAAGATAAGTTTGCTTTTACAAGATATTTGTGTTAATAAGTAACTTTCTTCTTTTTACTTTCTTTTCCTTCCTTCCTTTAATTGATTTTTACATGGTGGTGACTCACCTTACTAAAAACCGGCCCCCATCATATACTTAGGGGTAGTTTGGTCTTTGTTGACTCATTTAATTACTTATAACATTATATGTTACAAACTAGCTTATAAAAATCACTATTCACCTAAACAAGGCACTTAGAAGTGAAATTTTTTTTTCCCATTAATATAGCCTCCCAAATGTGATACTATATAGTACACATGTTAATTAAAGAGTAATGATGGACATTTAGCCATTCAAAACTCATTTACAAGACAATTTTTCAAAAACGTGCTTTAAGACTCCTTAAAGCACATTTTGTGTTTTAACTTGTTTTCAAGCTTGGTTTTCTTTGGTAATTGATTTAATATGTTCATTAACATATAAATAAGGTATAGGTATGACCATTAGGTCTTATACAAATTCATCCCAAGCTTAGAGCACATTTTTGCTCATATTGGCTTTAAGGTATTTTCTTGTGTTTTATTTGGTTTAACTGTCCACCAAGGTTTCCTAAGGACTTATTTAGCCTTATTGAATCATAATTGGATATTATTAAGTCTTGGTAGGTTCTTTGGGTCCTAACCAAGTTCACTCCAAAGCTTAGAGCATGTTTTTGCTCAAACCGTGTCTTAGTGTTTTATTGTGTTTTACCATGGTTTAAATGGTTCATTTATGTTTCTAAGGCACTTTTTAGCCTTTAAATACCATAGTTTGACATTTACACAACATACCAAGGTTTGGGTATTTCATACACTTTTGTTTGTGCTGAAGCAATGTAGACTCTCAAAGTTTGTAAAGTTCAACTCTCTCTTATTTTTGAAAGTTTTGTTTGCAATTCGTTATAAAATGTTGCAATTCAAATTGACAACTTGGTTTATGGTCATATATAGTGTGGTTGGTTATCAAAGGGCAATACCAGTTGGATGCCCTGTACAGGTTGAATATGTGATTTTAAATTGGGTTGTGTTGGAAAACACATGGGAGAGGCTAAAAAACAAGAAAACTTAAAAAAAAAAAAAAAACCACGGTTATGTAAAAACCGTGGTTTAAAATACAATGGAACGACGTTTTAAACCACGGTTGATTAGGAAACCGTCGTATAAAATGGGTTATATACCACGGTTATGTTTCCGAACCGTCGTATAAAAGGCTTATATACCACGGTTATCAGGTCAAACCGTGGTATAAAATCGGTCTGATCGCGCAACAGAAACGGCTTTAAACGACAGTCGCCGAACAACCATGGTTTATACTCTGGCTTTTAAACGACGGTTTTAAATCGTGGTTTATAGTCATTTTCGAATATACGACGCGCATATTAACCACGGTTTGGAACCGTGGTATATAGGCAAAATAACTGTGGTAAAAAACATTTTCTGCACTAGTGAAAATGGAGATGAAGAAGATAACCCCCAAAGTCAACATATTGACAAAATTGTTGACTGCCTCACACCTGAAAATGGAAGAAATTCGAACTGACAGGAGGAATCCAAATTAAGCGCCTCGATCAGTAATAGACGACACGATGTTCAAGACCAAACTCCCCTTGTATGCGATGAAGAAATCCAAGAAAAGGAAAATAATGATAAAATAGAGGAACAGGGCGGTACACAATCTAGGGGAACATAATCATTGTATTTGGAGCAGGGTTGTAATAATGAGTTGAAAAACTTTACCACATCCGATGATGAAGCCAAGGAAAAGGATAATAATGACAAAAGCACAGAGGGGGAGGAGAATAATCTGGAGGAAAGAGAAGTAACTGAGGAGGAGTCAGGAGGAAGGAATATTGTTATTCCTAAGACTCCCCAAAAGTCACGCCCTGTACCACAATTGGGTATAACTAATTCGTATGAGAAGTCTGGAGAAGTTGGCGAGACTAATCACGAAAAGGGATTCGACGCGGAAGGAACGGGAGAAGGAATTCATTCCAGCCCTGGATCCCAATGTTTTCCATTTATTATGGATCAGTCGCAAATAGCGACAAAAGGAGGGGACGGGACTAATCCCGAGGCAGTAGAACAACTAACAGGAACAAAAAATGACACACCAAAAAATCAAATATGTCCCAGGAATCTACGCTCCTCAGTAAACAAAGAAGAAGTTCACTTGTTTGTTGAGCTAGTCCATAATACCCCACCACCTGCACGGAAGGAAAAGAGCATTCCTGCGAGGAATGAGAGGAAAGATCATTAATATTGAAGAAGAGGCAAATGAATGCGTTGAACTTATGAGATTATTGGGTTGTCATGTCCCGAACCCAGAGCAAACTAAAGCAAATATCTGTAACTAGTTACAGCCTCTTCCCGGTAACCAATAGACGTTATTGGCATTCATAGCAACCCGGAGCATTTGGGGCGAGCTGGGGAGGATGATTTAACCTAGGCAAGTCAGGAGGTATAGTGGTCTTGTGGATGAAGTAGATGTTTAGTTATGACAGACATGGACGAAGCTAGTCTCAATGTCATAGTATATGTGACGCTTGACTAAGCTTGAATAGGTAATCATTTCCGTCATAATTGTGATGGTCCCATAAGGAACCAGATGGAGAAAGGTTTGGACATGGGGTGGTGGAAGACTAGGTGTGACATATCTAGGAGAGTTAAGTTTGAGTTACGTAATTGTTTTGGCTTGTAGGTGCCTTGTACTAGACGGATTGTCTTATTTCCTCTTTGGGTTGCGGGTGTGTTTCTAGGATCTTCGGATGTGGTGCTGTTATGTCACGTTGTGGTTGGATTTCATGTTAGTTAGGTGTGTAATCGGATGCAACGGGTACTCTTTTTCCCCTCCAAGCTTTTTCTCACTGAGTTTTGCTAGGAGGGGTTTTAATGAGGCCCACATAAGCCTATTCGCCTGGTTATCCAAACTTTAATTATTTCAAATGACTATATGCCCAAATTATAAAAAAACATACATAAAAAAAAGAATATTTTTTTTTATCAAGATAAAAAACGAATCTGATATTAATTCAATCTTGAATGAGCTTATCTTTAAAACTACTCTAAGAATATCATCCCTAGACGAGAAGAACCTAATTTAACACAATCTTATACACTACTGTACGATGACCGAACCGAATGTGGAGAATTTGAAGATCAGAAGGGAATAAAAATGTTTGACGACTATCGTTCATCCACGGAGTCACTAAAAACTCAAAGAACAAATTCTTCATCCACCCAGCCCAATCTATCCCATCACATCACAGTCACACACGCTGTCAACGTATGCAGTCGCCTGCGCGGCGCGGGTGCCTTCATTATCAGTCGGAGTCAAAACTTATACAATTATGACTTGATTTTTTTTTTTGATAAGGGGGCTACATGAGTAGCTATGTAACCATTATATGGTTATATTAGCAAAGGTTTTACCCTGCTAAGGTACAAAATAAGAGTAAACTAACACAAAAAGGAAGTTTCACGCCGTAGCCTAAATCTAATTTAGGTTACCCACCGTCCCCTTAGCTGGTAAAACGTAACCCATTAGTTATCTTTCTATGAGTCTTGCGTTTAGGTGCCTTGAATGTTGGCTAGATCATCCATGGGCTCATCTCTTCCGCTGATGCTTATAAAATGCATCGTTTTGTGTGGTGTCTTTGTAGTTGATTAATGCAATGCCTGTCACATAAGACATACCCACGTGGATGAGGGATAGGACCACGCGCAGTATTATCAATAATCCTTCAGGCACAATAACATAACCCATAGTCAAGCGTCAAACATCTTGAATGAACCATCCCGACAGTACTAATCGCAATGCACCATGTAATCTACATTTTTTTTAACCTAGAATTTGGTGGCTACCTTAAGACTAAAGATGTTAGATTTAAAACTTACCCATTACCATAATATCATCAAATTAAAATTAATCAAAACCGTAAGCGATGAATAATCCGAGACTTATGCTGCAGCAGTGCATTGCTCCCTTATTAAAAGACATATGAGGCATATTCCCAACACGGCAATGTATTGTCCAATGATGTTATATATTTGCAAAGTGACTCTTCTTGTTAATTTGTGTTTGTTAACTTCCGTGTTTTGTCAAATGTTAGTTTATACCCGTTTACAGCTGCACAAAAAGATGGTTATTTTCTTCCCTCGGATTATACGTAAGAATTTGGTGTCAGAGTAACAGTTGGATCACTCTCTTTGCTCATCAACAAAGAAGGGGACATCTATAAAAAATATTCCCCACGGTTAGGCGTCTCTAAATGCCAAGTTTTGTAAATAGCGGTGGCATCATCGAAGCTATTCACACTGAATGCCTCAACCTACACGGGACAATAGACCAGCCCACTATAGTGTGCTCCAGAAAGCAGTTAAGATAGAAACCTTGCCTATAACTCAATAAACAAGCTTACATATGCAATATAACGCTATCGACGTATGTTATGAAGACACACAAAGAGATGGTATATATGGCGCCTTCGAAGTGAGCACGGGTTCCCAATTTATATGGTTTCGTCAATAACTGGCACTACAAAAAAAAAATGGTCTAATTTAATGCTTAATTTTCCATGATTACAAAAGTAGCGTTGATAAGATCGAATGTTTTTAATGCCAAGTGAATAGTGTCATAGAATAAGTAACGCATATGTATTTTTCTTATATTACACTAAGAAAGAAAAGAAGAGCAAAACTATGTGTCTTCAACACTTCGCCGCATCCAGTTTACGAAAAAAAAAATATTTCACCGCATCCAGGTTTTAGCTCTGTGCAACCTGTCCGTGTATCTATTAATGTGGTTCTTGGAGTTTAGATTAGTGATCTCCATTGACAGTGACGATTGAGATGTTTGCAGACGAGAGAATTAAACAGAGAGGGAAGTGGGAAGGAACTTTGCGTAATAAACTCTTCTCATTATTGTTCTGCTAGCGAACTAGCAAGAGTGACAGTAGGTCACTTATATATGAGATGTAAAGAGTAAGTCCAGCTCAGCAAAGAAAATAACAAACATAGCAAAATAAGAACAGGGAAATAGAAATAACCGTAGCACCCCCTTGTAACACCCCAACTACAAACACAACTCTTAACAAACGATTGCAGCAGAATTACAACTCATTACTTAACTTAATCCATGGGTGCTACACGCCGTTAGCCACCCATGTGGCTAACAAGGCTAATACATACATAGTGTACCGGTCTGATGGACAAGATTACCGAGCACTACATCCGTTTCTAAACTGAAAACAAATACAATTACAATCCAACTGTACCGAGTCTATTACATTCCATTACCGATAACAAGTTCGGTCTCACTTTACAAACAAATACACCTAACACAACATACACTACCCTACTCCGCCATTCCCGCCCTAATCTCGAACGAAGGGCAACTTCTTTGTACCTGAAAAGTAATGGGTGGCCCCAAAGGGGCTCAACACCTTTGCTGGTATGGTAATCGTGCAGCCCGCATACTACCGGGCCACGCACAACTATTTGTCGTCTGAGCATGCGGTTGATTATATTTAAATCATGCATGAAAAACTATAAACACACACTACAAACAACAGGTAACCAACACAGAAATACAGTTATCAAGTATAACCCATTAACGTTTACTAAATCACATTACTTGGTCTTTAGACCATGGGGGTTTTAACTTCAAGGGCTCCATTCTTATTGGTTAACACTTACCGTCTATTCGGGTTGTACTATTTACTTCTTATAATAACGTAGGGTTAGATATCGGCGATCAATGTACTCAACATAACAACATATCACGCATTAACATACACATAACATGGCTTAGGAAGAGTCTCGAGAGGACTCGGACCGAAATGAGAGTTAACCAACTTATCAGAGCCTATAGAATATCTTCATTCTCATGTTGAGCTCATTACATTATAACTTACTGTTCTTCTTAGAGAACTTATACTTTACTTAGGATGTGTCGAATATAATATAGCTCCAATCACATCGTACACATACTTTACTTAGATGTGTCAGTCATAATATAGACCCGAGCACACCATACACAAATCCCCCTAGCCCCGAATAATAGTCAAGGTAGGAGAGCCAGCTATTGGCTCGTGGGAGATTGAATTCCAAGAAGGAAAACAACCGAACAGTGAGGGAGTTGAATCAAATGTAGATATCAACTCCTAAACACACGCACGCGACCGGGACTCCCGGATTCCTCACCCCCCAAATACACATTGGTTAGAAGCTCCCTCTAAGGGGCTTGTTATAACAAATTATAGTTAGTCAAGTTCGGTTAGACACACAGGGGTGGTAAGATACCATTCGTCATACATGAACAAAACATCAGTCGTTACACAACGACATACTCAAAGGGCAAACACACATCACACACAGCCACATTATTCAAATAACGCACGGATAGCCGTAGTTAGAACGTTCCCGTAGGTCGGGACGTTTAAATCTGAATACCGATTTCTTATGTGATCCTAAGGTCGGTTAACTACAGTTTAACACATATTCGAGGTTAAACGGTATCGGAACAAAGTATGCCACATAATTGAATTACTGTAAACTCATTTCATGCTTTATCTTGCAAGGTGGCAAACATTCAGAAAATCAAGTTGGCATACAAGCCGATGTAACCCGGAAGAACACAGGTTGCAAGAAAACCATACCTTACACCATGGGTTTCTCTACCGTGTCCCCGAGGATTTACTCCAACGCGTCATCTCACGCTCCCCAGGTAGTTTCCGAACAACTTGTATTGTTTCAAATGTTTCTATTAACATCAAGATCTTACGGTATGTAAACTTCTATAAATCCCGTACTTAACCCCGTTGTCCCGTTATCCTTAACTTATGTGATCTTAAGTTCACAACTTACACATTCTCTCATCTAAAACCATCCCCAATCAATTCCTCATCATTAAAACACTTTAAAACACTTTCTGGTGCATTTTTGCACTGGTCAGGGTTTGTGTCCGGGGTTACAAACCCGGACTAATCCCGGAAATCAGTTTCTGCCCATGTTTTCATGTGGTCCGGGTTTGTGTCCGGGGTTATAAAACCGGACCAACCCCTGGGATCACTTTCTGGCATGTTTTTGGGGTGGTCCGGGTTTGTGTACAGATTTGTAAACCTGGACCAACCCTGGAACTGTTAAATTTTATAGTTTTGAGCAGTTTTCAACCCCTAATTCACCCCTAATCATTCCCTAATCTTTCCACATGTTTTCTACATGTTTTAAACACCTTAAAAACAATCAAAACCTCCTCAAATCATTGATCAAACTTACCACCCAGTCCTTGATTAAATTCACACAGTTTATGCTTAAAAATTCTGCACTTGCACACTATTGTTTTTAATTCTCATGGCATGAATTACCACTCTTACTACTCTCAAACCTTTTGACCATTCCAAATTCATTCATAGCACATTCATCTCTATTTCCCATCTCATTTATTGTTTCCAAGTCCCACACCTTAGCTCCTCCTAGCAAAATCCACACATTCATACCACTCATTTGATACAAATTTTTGCCTAACTCCATTCCACTCTTCAACCACCATCTCAAGGTGATTAGTGCACCAAATCCATTCCTAACAACCCTAGCTAGCCTTAGGTTCTCCCAGCTCATAAGGTCACCCAACCACTTAATTTCTACCGAAATTTCGCCATAACTTCGTTACTAACCTAACTTATCCAAATTTATTGTCTTAATCACCTAATCCCAAAACATTCACAATTCAACTAACCAAACCCTTAGTGGGTTCTAACAGCACAAAATCTCATTCACAACTCAACAATCACAACATAATACACAAACTTGCATTACTTGGCCTCAAAGCCCTTATGAAATACCCTAAACCTTTATATGTTGTTTAAATATTAAACTGTGGTATATTAAGGCTAAAAAGTGCCTTAGAAATGTTAGTGAACAATTTAAACCATAGAAAACACAATAAAGTACCATAAAGGCAATTAGAGCAAAAACATGCTCTAAGCTTGGGATGAGCTTGGTTAAGACCCAAAGGGCTTACCAAGAATTTATTTACATGTTAATGAACATGTTAAACCAATTACTAAAGAAAACCAAGCTTGAAAACAAGTTAAAACACAAAATGTGCTTTAAGGAGCCTTAAAGCACATTTTTGAAAAATTGTCTTGGAAATGGGTTTTGAGTGGCTAAATGTCCATCATTACTCTTTAATCAACATGTGTACTACTTAGTATCACATTAGGAAGTCAAAATCAATGCAAAATCAAAAATTTCACAATTATGTGCACTAATTTGTGAATAGTGCTCAAATAGTGCTAGTTTAGCATTAAGTCAGTATAAGTTGTTTAATTGGTCAACAAAGACCACAAATATCCCATGGGAGATAAGGAGGGGGCGGTTTCTAAGTGTGAGACACCACACATAGCTAATCAAATAAGGAAGAAAGAATAAATAAGTAAGTTCACTATTTGCTTTATGTATAAATATCTTTCAAAGTAACCTCTCACCTCATCACTCTTCTCATTTCCCTCTTGTTTCCCACGTCTTCATCCTCTTCCTCCCTTCTCCAAATCGGTTTTGCTACAGCAATATATCATTCTCCATCTTTGAATCCTTATATCTTCTAGCTCCATGCTCCAAAATTAATTCCAAGACCACCATTCTCTTAGTTAGATCAAGCTCTACAACTTTGTCTTTTCAAATATTCAAAAGCTCCATTTTGGTGCCATGGAGATTCACCATTGAAGGAGCAAGAACTCATCTCTTTCTACCTTGTCATTCTTCTTTGCTTCAAGGTAAGGAAAACCAAGAAAAACTATGTTTTCTCTCATTTTTGTATATGGCCGAGAATCACCATTTAATGGGGCCTTCTTTTGATCTTTCATAGCTTCATTTCAAACTTCAAAGGGCTAGGTGGAGTCCTCTCTTGCTACTTAATCCAATTCCCATTCAATTCCAAGGTAAATTCCATTTTATGTTTAAAACACTATGAAAAACTAGGGTTTATATATGAGTTTAAGTATGAATCTTATAGCTCATTACCCTTATATGTGGTATGGATAGAAGTTAGACAAGTGATCAAGTTCCTTGCTAAGTTTCAATCAAAGAAAACAAGAAAGAAAACTTGAAGAAAAGAGGTAAATAACCTAACTTAGCGTGGTTTAATGTGTCTTAGGAAATTGAGCTTTAAATGCTTAATAAACTACCTAAGGAGCCAATGGTAAATGAGCTAGAAACTATCTCAAGGAGCTTTAAAGACATATGTGGTGTTGTATGTATTTGCAGGTCAAGGTAATTATTATGTGGGAAATTCAGTGTTTTAAGATTTATGCAATTTAAGGGCCTAAGAGTCATGTTATTTAAGGGCCTAAGTGCCAAGCATTTAAATTATGCACTATATTGTGATGTAGTGTAGTTTAAGGTTTAGTTGTGTGTAAAGAACCTTCTTGTGTGGATAAATGTTCTTCAGTGTTTAAAGGTGAAAACCTAGTGTTTTGTGTAAGAAAGTGCTAGCAAAGCTATGTCAAAATTTGAGTAGGAAACAAGAAGTTTAGGTGTTTAATGAAGTTTAGTGACCTAGTTGTACTAGGAAGTGTTAAGGGTTAATTTGGTGAAAGAAATGAGAATTAAGTGTTGATAAGCATCAAATGACTTAATGTTTTTTGAGGGCTTAAAAATGACTTAGGCTTTGTTTTGGAGGATTTAGAGTGCAAATGAGTGATTTGGATACACCAAGGTCATGGTGGGAGTGTGGTTAAGTCTTGTGCAAATTTTGGTAAACAAGAGAGGAATAAAGCCTTGAGAAGGATAAGGTGTGAGCTTGTGGAAAAGTCTTGGGTAGTTTGTGTAAGGAGGTCCTAGTGAGAATAATGCTTTTGGAGGAGTGGTGGTGGTGATAACGAAACATTTGGTTAGTTGAGATTTAGGTATGGTATACCATTCATGAACTTAAGAAAAAAATGTAACATGTGTTAGTAAATTTGTAAGAAATTGAGTAACAAGTTGGACAAGGAATTAGACAAGTTTGAGGTGTTAGTTTAGCACTATAATATGCCTAAGATCATATGGGAAGCTTGGGTAAACAGTGGATGAAGAGATTAGAAAGAACAAGGCTTGAAAATGCCAACATTTGAATTCTGTAGCAGTGGTCCGGGACTTAGGTTCCATGTCAAGTCCCGGACCATAGCATAAAAAGGCCGAGAGTAATGTAGTGTATTGGTCTGGGACTTAAGTCCCGTGTAAAGTCCCGGACCACCCCTATTAAACAGGCCAAGAGTTACCACACAGACCTGGTCCGGGACTTAGGGGCTGTACAAGGACCCGGACCAGTGTCTGAAATCAGCCGAGACTTATGCCATGAATTGGTCCGGGACTTTAGGTAAGGACCAAGTCCCGAACCACTCTAAAAACATTGTTTAAGGTTAGAAAATGACTTGTAATGATGGTGATTGATAAGTAATGATGTTATAAGGTTATGTAAGACATGTTAGGTGAGTTATAATGACAATTAAAAGGGTGAACAATTGTAATTAAGTGTAAAAGTAAAACAAGCTAGAAACGTGAAGTAATAAGTTAACCAAAGGTCGGGTACAATAATTAACCGACGTTACTAAATGTGTATAGGATTTTCCTACGGTGGAAAACAATCACAGTAGGGACCAAGGTATGGTTTTCTTGCAGTCAGTTTGCTACCAATTTACACTGGCTTGTGTGTTGTTTGTTTTCTGTATGTTTATGACTTTGTAAGACTTAAATCATGAACGAGTTTACAGTCATTGTTTTATTGTTACGTGAGTGTACCGGTACCCTTAACCTCGGATACGTACTAACCCATTAGTTAACTAAACTAGCATACGTAAGAGAGCGGTACTCGGCTTTAACGTTTCGACCTAAGGAACCTTCTAACTACGGCTATGTATGAGCTAGTTGTGGTATGTATTGTTTAAGTGTATCCCATCTCCCTTGTGTGCCTAACTGGGCCTAAACACTTATTGGTGATTTAAGGTGCTAAGTTCCATCAATGGGACTTCTAATAAGTGATTAACTGGGGAGTGAGGAATCCGGTCGTTCCGGTCACGCGTGCATCTTTGGGTTAAGTTACTCGTTCGTCAAACAGAACGGTAACGAGTTATGTAACAAGCTTAACATGAGAGTGAGTTCACTTTCTAGGCTTACCAAGTCGACTAACTAATGTTGGGTTGTTTTCCTAAAGTGATACATCCCTGTTATGTTGTATGTTGTTGTTGCTATGCGACGTCTATTGTTATGCTTTTATGTTGTATGTTAAAATGAATGCCATGTTATCATGACAATTGGTTGCATGTATCCCGGTAGCCGACGGGCTGCACGTTAACCATACCAGCCATGGGTTCCTGACCCCCTTTGGGGCTCCATATTTCGTTTTGCAGGATGAGGATCGAGGAAGCGGAGTGGCTTTAGATCCTAGGTGTTATGGAGTACTTTTGTTAGTTTTTGGATGTTGGACCCGGGATGCGCTTGTGCTGCCGTGGTGATATATATTTTGGAATGTCAGTTATACAGTAATGGTTGTAAATATTAATAATCGGTATAGTTCGTTGTATTTATGGTTTTTAGTACTATGCTCGGGAGTCTGTGCATCAGATCGATACGATTGTATGTATTCTGCCTTGTTAGCTACGTGGGTGGCTAACGGCGTGTAACGCTAAATCGTTTAGTTATCGTTAAGTTATTTATTTCCGCTCCAGTTTCGGTTTATTGTTAAAGTATACAGTAGGGGTGTTACAAAAAGTGGTATCAGAGCGATACTTCGCTCTGATGACCGGAATACCAAGCTTAGGAACATACCGAGTTAAGAAATTTAACCTTAGTTACTTGATAGAGCAGTTAAGGAAAGGTTAACCACTAATTAAGTGTGGATTTACCTTATTGTCGGAAAAGCGTTACAACCGTTGGAACCGATAAGTTTGCAAGCAAAAAGCTAATGTACGTTCGTGTGAATTCAGATGGCAGGCCGACCATGGGGAGGAGGCCGCCGGCGCGGTACAGGAGAACCGGGGGATAACCTGACGGCACAAGTAATGGTTGACGCAGTAGTGGCTGCCGTTGCCCAGATGGTGCCTCAGCTGGTCGCTGCGATGCAGTAGGGGCAGCAGCCCGAGGTTCAGCCGCCACCACCGCCACACGAGACCAACTGGGTCAAGGCGTTGGCAGATCTGAGACCACCGTCATTCCACGGGGAGACCGACCCGAGTAAGCTGAAGGCGTATATCTCCGAACTGGAGACCCCCTACGAGACCTTGGACGTGCCTGCTGGTGCCAAGGTTCGTCTTGCCGCTTACTATCTGAAGGGTTTGGCAAGGAGTTGGTGGAAGCTTGTGAGAGATGACAGGATAGCTGATTCTGAGTTTGGATGGAGGGAGTACACGGCTCTGCTACGAGCCAAGTACTACCCGGTGCATGTACAAGAGGCTAAACGCCTAGAGCTGGATAGTCCGAGACAAGGGGACAAGATGTCGGTAGACGAGTACTATACCACCTTCACCGACCTTATCCACTTGTTACCGGATATGGGTTATTCAAACCGGGTTCTGGTAAACCGTTTCTACAACAGACTCAGCCACCGCCTATGCTACGGGATGGGGCCAGCTGAATACGCCACCTTGCAGGTAATTAAAATACAGCGTGATTGAATAAGTGTATACAATGAGTAAATGTGAATGTGAGTTTGTGAGTTTAATTCACGGGGCATGACTGACAACCTGAATTCAGGAGTGCTATCATGCCGCTGCTAAGGTTGAGATCACCGTCCGACTGAGGGACGAGGAGAATGTGCACAAGCGCAAGGCTTTGAGCGAGGGCCAAAACACACAAGGGTACGGGGGAGGAAAGAAGAAGAAACCTTACCCCTAGTCCTAGAAAAGCCAGCACCAGGGTGGCAAAGGCCAGTCCCAGGCCACCACTGTTGAGGAGCCACTGCAGCTCACCTTTGCCTATGCGGCAAAGCCCCTACGCTCTCACCCACCCAAGGCTAACTACTTAATTCCGAATACCGAATTTAAGTGTGTGTTTTTATGTTGTGAAGTGTGTATTAATGGTGTAATGTGTTAGCAGCCAGTACGGGCTATGGATCCGAGCGCCACTACCACTGCAAGTGGTGCAACGGAGACCACCCCGGCAAGGACTGCAAAGGAAATGATGTGCAGTGTCGCTACTGCAAGAAGATGGGGCACCGTGACTACGAGTGCTACCAGAACCCCAACGGTAGAAACTACAGGCCTAAGGGGCAATGGAAGGGTAAGGCCGCCGCGACCACTGAAGGCCCGAAAGCGATTAATCAGCCATCCTCAGATCAGGGGAACACGAACTCCCAGAAGGGGAAAGGGTCGGGAGCTGGCAAGGCCGCCCTGAATGTGGTAGACCGGTCAGAGGCTACTGGAACCTCTTCTAGACCAGGTACTACTTAAACCATTGAGTGAAGTAATTGACTGCTTACCGCATTTCATGCATGAGTGTTAGCAAGTCTAAAAGTACGACTACTTAAGTAATGAGTTAAAGTATAATGTGAAATTTACCTAAGTTAGATAATTCTAAACCATAGAAACCTTCAATATTTGTTATCCAATCCCTCCCACACCAAACCCCCAAGGAACCACCATTAGTATCACTGAATTCCCGATGGAGCAATGTTAGGTTATCCAACCAGGTATGATATTATTAAATGGATACCTGACACCCGAAGCACAAATCCACATCATCCGACGATGCGACGAACTGGGAGCAGCACCTGGAGGTTTCTACACCCCGGAATACCCGAGTGGATCGAAGATGAAGTTAAAGATGATGTGCATGGGTAAAGACTGGAATCCTTACACCAAGACATATCAGGACGAACGAGCGGAAGACGGAGCAACAGTACTGAGGATACCTGAGGAATTCCTTGTGGTCATTAACCACGCTGTGGAAATTGCTCAGCGAGTTGAATCGGATCCAATTCCGAGTGTTAAAGCATATTTATGTATTATGAACTTCTACCAGAAAGGTGGACGGTTGGGTTTACACAAGGGTAATGATGAAACACCCAAGTCTCTAAGTAAGGGAGTACCCGTGGTGTCTTGGTCCATTAGTGATACCGCAGTGTTTGTGTATGGCGAGCAGAAGCGTGCTGATCTCGCAAGAAAGTTGGTGTTGAAGTCAGGAAACCTATTAATCATAGGTGGGCAGTCGAGGATGCTATATCACGATATCAAGAAAATCAAACTGAATACCGCACCTTCGACAGTAATTAATGCCACACATGAAACCCGGATGTTTAAATTTGACATTTCGGCAATTTTAAAGCCTTGTGTAACCATGTAATGGGTGAAACCAGTTTTATGTTAAAGATGCTATATGTTAGCTATGTCAATAATGTAAACCAACTTATGGTGTAAAGAGTATGTTAATGAATAAAGAGACGTTGTTTTGAAGTATGTCAGCCGTGTTATTACTGTGTACTTATAAAGTTTGTGAACTGAATTAGGCTGTGCACTAGGAACGGGAGGTGCACTGAGTGTGTGTAATGAGGCAGAAGCCGGCAAAAGCAGCACTATCCTCACCGATACCTTCCCAGTTAATGGCGTGGACACATCGATCTTGTTCGACTCTGGAGCCTCACACACATTTATTTCGCTTTCATTTGCGAGGAGGCTGGGTTTAGACGGTGAAGAGATGCCTGCCTTCCTAGTCACTCTCCCGTCGAAAGAGCGGATCAAGTGTACCCGCTATCACCGAGATGCTATTGTACGAATCAAGAATGAAGAGTTTCCGATCGACATGATAGAGTTCGAGGGACTCGGATTTGATGTGATTGTGGGGATGAACTGGTTGGAGCGGTACAAGGGTCGAATCCTATGTGCCGAGCATCGACTGCTTCTTCGGAGTCCGACTGGGGTTACCATTTCATACCGTCAGAGGCCCAGGGAGCCTTCGACTCAGATTATCTCCGCTATGTCTATGTATCGTGAGTTGCGAAGAAAGAATGATGTATACCTCTTCTATTTCCAGGACATAGAGAGAGATCCGGAGTTTAGCCCAGATGTGCCGGTAGTGTCATAGTTTCCTGATGTTTTCCCTAAGGAACTGCCGGGCATGCTGCCAGCACGGGCAGTGGAGTTTGAAATTGAATTGGTGCCGGGAACCGGACCAATAGCGAAGGCGCCCTACCGTATGGCTCCAGCTGAGATGACTGAGCTCAAGGAGCAGCTGCGAGACCTACTCGACAAGGGATATATACGCCCGAGCGTTTCACCATGGGGAGCGCTGGTCCTCTTCGTGAAGAAGAAGGACAGTAGCCTCCCCTTTGCATCGACTACAGAGAGCTGAATGCAGTTATGGTGAAGAACTGTTATACCAAGCATTGATGATCTATTAGACCAGTTGAAAGGTGCATCAGTATTCTCCAAGATCGATTTACGATCTGGTTACCACCAGATTGCTATTCGAGTGGGTGACATTGAGAAGACCACATTCCGAACCAGATACGGTCACTACGAGTTCACGGTTATGCCGTTCGGTTTATCCAATGCACCCGCCAAGTTTATGGACTAATCAACCGCTTGTTCTGAGATCAGTTGGACAAGTCAGTAGTAGTCTTCATCGACGACATTCTTGTGTATTCCAAGTCGTGTGGTGAGCATGAAAGCCACCTGAGATGTGTGTTGCAAACATTGAGAGAGAATCAGTTGTAGGCCAAAATTTCTAAGTGTGAATTCTAGTTTAACCAAGTTTCATTCCTTGGTCATGTTATTTCCGAGGCTGGGATCGCTGTTGATCCGGCCAAGATTGATGCAATGCGCACCTGGCCTAGACCGAAGACGGTTACCGACATTCGGAGCTTCCTCGGTCTTGCAAGATATTATAGGAGGTTTGTGAAGAACTTCTCCAGTGTCTCGAAGCCGATGACTTCCTTGATGAATAAGGATGCACCATTCGAGTGGACAGACTATTGCGAGAGTTCCTTCCAGAGTCTCAAGGACGCTCTGACATCTGCACTAGTCCTGACTATACCAGACGGTAAGATGGTTTTGAGGTCTACTGCGACGCATCCGGAAGAGGTATGGGTTATGTGTTGATGCAACACGGGAAGGTCGTAGCATACGCCTCCCGACAGCTGAAGAAGCATGAAGAGAACTACCCTACCCACGACTTGGAATTGGGTGCCATAGTCTTCACCTTGAAGATGTGGCGACATCATTTGTATGGGGTAAGCATGACGATTTATTCAGACCACAAGAGTTTAAAGTATTTGTTCACTCAGAAGGAGTTGAACATGAGGCAAAGAAGATGGGTCGAGTTCTTGAATGACTACGACATCAATCTACAGTACAAAGAGAGTAAGGCAAATGTGGTAGTTGACGCACTAAGTCGCCGAGCACACTCTCTCCATTCGCTAGTCTCTCATTCTATCTTTGTTGAAGAGGTGCGGAATGCTCAGATGTCGGATCAGTATATGCAAGAAATCAGGCAGAAGGTTATTGACGGCACATTCGAGGGTTAGAAGTATGATTTCCGACTCCACGATGATGACTTGATTAGACTAAATGGCCGACTGTGTATTCCAAGGAGTAGCGCCGAACTGAAAGAGCGCATACTGAGTGAATCCCATTGTTCTACTACTTTAATTCACCCTGGAGCTTCAAAGATGTATAAGGATATGAAGCGGTATTTTTGGTGGACTGGAATGAAGAAGGATGTTAATGATTATGTTGTTAGGTGTCTCACTTGTCAGAAGGTCAAGTTTGAGCACCGACGGCTTGGTGGTATGGTACAGCCAATGCCAGTGCCTGAGTGGAAGTTCCATGATATTTCCATGGACTTCGTAGTAGGACTTCCGCCTACAAGGGGAGGTCTGAACATGATATGGGTTGTTGTTGACCGACTGACCAAGGTGGCCCGATTCATACCGATGAAGGACACTTGGAAAGTGGCAAAGCTTGCAGAGCTCTTCGACCGAGAGATTGTACGACACCATGGGGTACCGAAAACTATTGTGTCTGATAGGGATACCAGATTCCTCTCGAGGTACTGGAGATCTACACGGGAAGCGCTTGGTACCAAGCTGAAGCTAAGTACAGCGTTCCACCCCAGACAGATGGTCAGAGTGAGCGCACCATCCAGACGCTCGAGGATATGTTACGTGCATGTGCACTTGACTTTCAGACCAGCTGGATTGATAAGTTACATTTGATCGAGTTTAGCTACAACAACAATTACCATGCTTCAATCAAGATGTCTCCCTTCCAGGCTTTGTACGGTAGACCATGCCGCACCCCATTATGCTAGGATGAGTTGAGTGAGACGGTCATTATAGGACCCGAATATCTGGAGCTAGTACAAGCAGAAGTACGCCAGATACGAGCTAACATGAAGGCAGCTCAAGATAGGCAGAAATCATATGCTGATGTACGCCGACATGACCTAGAGTTCGCCGTGGGCGACCAGGTATTTCTTAGAGTTTCCCCCATGAAGGGTGTGTTCCGTTTTGGCCAGAAAGGCAAGTTGAGCCCGAAATATGTGGGGCCTTATATTGTGACGGAGCGGATAGGCCCGGTAGCTTACAGGCTAGACTTGCCTGCTGAGCTGGGTAAGGTACATGATGTATTTCATGTATCACAGTTGAAGAAGTATATGTCTCATCCGTCTCATGTGCTTCAGCCTGAAAGGCTAACTGTAGAGCCGACCATGCAATCAGTGGAGACTTCGGTACGGATTCTGGATACTAAGACTCGAGACACTCACCATAAGTTTGTTCGACTGGTGAAGGTCCTCTGGTCTAACCAGGAAGTCGATGAGGCCACTTGGGATTTGGAAGATAAGATGAGGGCGAAGTACCCGTCATTGTTTACTCACTAGTTTTTGTATGTATAGGGTATGAGGCGTACCCCTATTTAAGGGGGGTAGAGCCGTTTCGATTATGTATGTACGGCATGTATTGAAATACATTGTCTATGTTGTTATGTTATAGACCTTTGAGTCAAAATGATGTTATTTTACTGGGACCTTGAGTCCGATGTTATGTAAATTATGTTTGTTATGAAAGTACTGTTTTACAAGTAATTCCCGTGTTCTAATTTAAAAGACGCGTGGGGAGTGTGAACTTTAGGGACAAAATTCTTTTAAGGGGGATAGATTGAAATACCCCAAACCTTTATATGTTGTTTAAATATTAAACTATGGTATATTAAGGCTAAAAAGTGCCTTAGAAATGTTAGTGAACAATTTAAACCATAGAAAACACAATAAAGTACCAAAAAGGCAATTAGGGCAAAAACATGCTCTAAGCTTGGGATGACCTTGGTTAAGACCCAAATGGCTTACCAAGACCTTATTTACATGTTAATGAACATGTTAAACCAATTAATAAAGAAAACCAAGCTTGAAAACAAGTTAAAACATAAAATGTGCTTTAAGGAGCCTTAAAGCACATTTTTGAAAAATTGTCTTGGAAATGGGTTTTGAGTGGCTAAATGTCCATAATTACTCTTTAATCAACATGTTTACTACTTAGTATCACATTAGGAAGTCAAAATCAATGGGAAATCAAAAATTTCATAATTATGTGCACTAATTTGTGAATAGTGCTCAAATAGTGCTAGTTTAGCATTAAGTCAATAAAAGTTGTTTAAATGGTCAAAAAAGACCACAAATATCTCATGGAGGATAAGGGGGCCAGTTTTTAAGTGTGATTCACCACACTTAGCTAGTCAAATAAGGAAGAAAGAATAAATAAGTTCACTATTTACTTTATGTATAAATATCTTTCAAAAGTAAACCTCTCACCTCACTTTCTCATTTCCCTCTTGTTTCCCACCATATTCATCCTCTTCCTCCCTTCTCCAAATCGGTTTTGCTACATCAATATATCATTCTCCATCTTTGAATCCTTATAACTCCTAGCTCCATGCTCCAAAATTAATTCCAAGAGCACCATTCTCTTAGTTTGATCAAGCTCTACAACTTTGTCTTTTCAAATCTTCAAAAGATCCATTTCGGTGCCATGGAGATTCACCATTTAAGGAGCAAGAACTCATCTCTTTCAACCTTGTCATTCTTCTTTGCTTCAAGGTAAGGAAAACCAAAGAAAAACTATGTTTTCTCTCATTTTTGTATATGGCCGAGAATCACCATTTAATGGTGCCTTCTTTTGATCTTTCATAGCTTCATTTCAAACTTCAAAGGGCTAGGTGGAGTCCTCTCTTGCTACTTAATTCAATTCCTATTCAATTCCTAGGTAAACTTCCATTTTAATGTTTTAAAACACTTATGAAAAACTAGGGTTTATATATGAGTTTAAGTATGAATCTTAAAGCTCATTACCCTTATATGTGTGTATGGATAGAAGGTTGACAAGTGATCAAGTTCCTTGCTAAGTTTCAATCAAAGAAAACAAGGAAAGAAAACTTGAAGAAAAGAGGTAAATAACCTAACTTAGTGTGGTTTAATGTGTCTTAGGAAATTGAGCTTTAAATGCTTAATAAACTACCTAAGGATCCAATGGTAAATGATCTAGAATACTATCCTCAAGGAGGTTATTAAAGACATATGTGGTGTTGTATGTATTTGCAGGTCAAAGGCAATTATTATGTGGGAAATTCAGTGTTTAAGATTTATGCAATTTAAGGGCCTAAGAGCCATGTTATTTAAGGGCCTAAGTGCCAAGCAATTTAAATTATGCACTATATTGTGATGTAGTGTAGTTTAAGGTTTAGTTGTGTGTAAAGAACATTCTTGTGTGGATAAATGTTCTTCAGTGTTTAAAGGTGAAAAACCTAGTGTTTTGGTGTAAGAAAGTGCTAGCAAAGCTATGTCAAAATTTGAGCAGGAAACAACAAGTTTAGGTGTTTAAATGAAGTTTAGTGACCTAGGTTGTACTAGGAAGTGTTAAGGGTTAATTTGGTGAAAGAAATGAGAATTAAAGTGTTGATAAGCATCAAATGACTTAAGGTGTTTTTGAGGGCTTACAAATGACTTAGGCTTTGTTTGGAGGATTTAGAGTGCAAATGAGTGATTTGGATACACCAAGGACATGGTGGGAGTGTGGTTAAGTCTTGTGCAAATTTTGGTAAACAAGAGAGGAATAAAGCCTTGAGAAGAATAAGGTGTGAGCTTGTGGAAAAGTCTTGAGTAGTTTGTGTAAGAAGGTCTTAGTGAGAAATAATGCTTTTGGAGGAGTGGTAGTGGTGATAAGGAAACAATTTGGTTAGTTAAGATTTTAGGTATGGTATACCATTCATGAACTTAAGAAAAAAAATGTAACAAGTGTTAGTAAATTTTGTAAGAAAATTGAGTAACAAGTTGGACAAGGAATTAGACAAGTTTTAGGTGTTATTTTAGCACTAGAATATGCCTAAGATCATATGGGAAGCTTGGGTAAACAGTAGATGAAGAGATTAGTAAGAACAAGGCTTGAAAATGCCAACATTTGAATTCTGTAGCAGTGTTCTGGGACTTAGGTTCCATGTTAAGTCCCGGACCATAGCATAAAAAGGGCCGAGAGTAATGTAGTGTATTGGTCCGGGACTTAAGTCCCGTGTAAAGTCCCGGACCACCCCTATTAAACAGGCCGAGAGTTACCACACAGACCTGGTCCGGGACTTAGGGTCTGTACAAGGACCCGGACCAGTGTCTGAAATCAGCCGAGACTTATGCCATGAATTGGTCCGGGACTTTAGGTAAGGACCAAGTCCCGGACCACTCTAAAAACATTGTTTAAGGTTATAAAATGACTTGTAATGATGGTGATTGATAAGTAATGATGTTATAAGGTTATGTAACACATGTTAGGTGAGTTATAATGACAATTAAAAGGGTGAACAATTGTAATTAAGTGTAAAAGTAAAACAAGCTAGAAATGTGAAGTAATAAGTTAACCAAAGGTCGGGTACAATAATTGACCGACGTTACTAAATGTGTATAGGAGTTGCCTACGGTGGAAAACAATCGCAGCAGGGACCAAGGTATGGTTTTCTTGCAGTCTGTTTGCTACCGGTTTACACCGGCTTGTGTGTTGTTTGTTTTCTGTATGTTTATGACTTTGTAAGACTTAAATCATGAAAAGAGTTTACGGTCATTGTTATTATTGTTACATGAGTGTACCGGTACCGTTAACCTCGGATACATACTAACCCGTTAGTTAACTAAACAAGGATACGTAAGAGAGCGGTACTCGGTTTTAAAGTTTCGACCTAAGGAACGTTCTAACTACGGCTATGTATGAGCTAGTTGTGGTATGTATTGTTTAATTGTATCCCATCTCCCGTGTGTGCCTAACTGGGCCTAAACACTTATTGGTGATTTAATGTGCTAAGTTCCATCAATGGGACTTCTAACAAGTGATTAACTGGGGAGTGAGGAATCCGGTCGTTCCGGTCACGCGTGCATGTACGGGAGTTGATATCTGAATCAGATTCGCCTCTCTTTATGTTATGGTTGTTTTTCCTTCTTGGAACACAACCACCCACAAGCTTAACCAAGGCTTACCTATCTGACTATGGATCGGACTAGGAGGAAATTATGTATGGTGTGCTTGGATCACTATATCCGACACATCTTTACGTTAAGTTACTCGTTCATTAAACAGAACTGTAACGAGTTATGTAGCAAGCTTAACATGAGAGTGAGTTCACTTTCTAGGCTTACCAAGTAGACTAACTAATGTTGGGTTGTTTTCCTAAAGTGATACATCCCTGTTATGTTGTATGTTGTTGTTGCTATGCAACATCTATTATAATGCTTTTATGTTGTATGTTAAAATGAATGCCATGTTATCATGACAATTGGTTGCGTGTATCCCGGTAGCCGACGGGCTGCACGTTAACCATACCAGCCATGGGTTCCTGAGCCACTTTGGGGCACCATATTTCGTTTTGCAGGATGAGGATCGAGGAAGCGGAGTGGCTTTAGATCCTAGGTGTTATGGAGTACTTTTGTTAGTTTTTGGATGTTGGACCCGGGATGCGCCTGTGCTCCCGTGGTGATATATATTTTGGAATGTCAGTTATACGTGATGGTTGTAAATATTAATACTCGATAGTTGGTTGTATTTATGGTTTTTAGCACTATGCTCGGGAGTCTGTGCATTAGACCGATACGATAGTATGTATTCTGCCTTGTTAGCCACGTGGGTGGCTAACGGCGTGTAACACCAAATCGTTAAGTTATCGTTAAGTTATTTATTTCCACTGCAGTTTCGGTTTATTGTTAAAGTATACAGTAGGGGTGTTACACCTTAACTCAAGCATTACCTCAAAATGCATAAAACATAACTAAAAATTTCCTCTCAACTATATCAAATACTTTTCCAACACAAATTTTGGTTCATTTATTTAAATTACCCATCCCATAATTCTAAAACATAAGGGATACACATTAGGGTAGATTTCTTACCTCAAGTTCATCAATTCCTCTTTTCTTTCCAATCTCTTCCCCTTCTCTTTTCTCTTTCATTCACGGTCATGGGGCAAACCATTGCCAACCTCTAGACCAACATTCAATTGAATGAAATGAGAACTAAATAACACACTTTAAGCTCATGAATCAAGCTAGAACAAGAAAGGTGCTTAATGCACAAATTAGGGCATTACCTTTAGAAGTTCTAGATTAGGTTTTCAACCTTGAATCAAAGGAAGGTTCCAATGCACCATTGAAAACTTGGAGAACATCTCAAACAAGGAAAGAAGCAAAGCATTAAGAAGGGCAAAAATCGGCCACTTCAAAGAATGGAGAAAAAATGAACTTTTCTTGAATCTTTTTACCTTAAAGGGAAGAGGAGACTCCAAGCTTCAAGAAACTACAACTTTCTCTTCAAATGGGCTATACCCATGGAGATGAACTTCAAGCTTTTGATATTTTGAAAAGAGAGGAATGAAGCTCTTGAGGAGAGGAACACAAATATGTGATTATTTTTTAATTTGGAGCATGGATGAAGCTTGGGCAAGCAAAAGAATAAAGGGAAGCCGTGGGAGCTGCTTGGAATCGTAAGGTAGAAGAATAAGAGAGAGAAATCGGCAGAGAGAGGGGTAGGGAACGGATGGGAGGAAAGGAAATGAGAGGAGAGAGAGAAAAAGTGAGGTATTTGTTACTTTTTCACTTTTACTTTTTGCTTTGTTAGTAAAGTAGTATATATATGTATAAGAGAGGGAAAAAACGTGTGTGTAGAGGAAAGGGTTCAGATTTTTTATTTACAATGAAGGGAGTATTTTACTCTTATTGCAATTCACACTCCATAAGTTCCCGTTTTTACACTATTCACTAATCCGGGCCCGTTTTCCGAATTTTTCTCGTTTCTTTAATTTGAATGGTTCTTAGGCTCCAATTAATGTTTAATTATAGTTATATGATCAACTATAATTTTTACAGGGTCGTTAAGTCACATTTTTGGGTTTTCTCGAAAAACGCGCTTTAAAGCTCCATTAGCGTTTTAACGCATTATATGGATCCATTTTCTTCGAGAATTTTTCCCACATGTTCTTAGTGTGTATTTAGGGTATAAAAATATATTTATAACCCTAGTTAAGGTTATATACCTCCTAAGATAATTAAATACGCGTTTTGCATTTTGTGACTTTTACGCGTTTTCCTTTTTCTTTTGGTTTTACTTTCTTCACCAATATTCCTAAGGACTTAATTAACCTTAGAAAATCATAATTACACGATTAATTAACACATAAAGTTTTGGGGTATTTCACCCCGCAAGACTAGGATGGTGAAAACCAGACAAGTCTTTAACAACATCAGGGAGTAGAAAGACCCATAGGAATGAACTGTGATCGATATTGCTTTCATGGAAGATTCTTGGTAAGCATATCCGTAAGCTGGAGAGAGCTGGGAATGTTGGAAACAGAAATAAGGCCTTGCTGGAGTTGTTCTCGAACGTAATGGCAATCGATTTTGGTATGCTTAGTTTGTTCGTGAAGAACCAGATTTTTAGCAATGAACACTGCAGCTCTATTATCACAATGTAGAGGAATAGCAGTATTATCAGTAACCCCCAATTCATGGGAAGGCGACTGAGCCAGGAAAGCTCAGCTGTAACTTTGCGCATTGCGCGGTATTCCGCCTCCGCAAAAAAGAGCGAAACACGGGCTTGCTTCTTGCTCTTCTAGGAGACAGCAGACCCTCCCAATTATATATAGAATCCACTCACAAACTGCGGGAAATAGGGCACGAAGCTCAGTTTGAGTCACAATAGGCAACCAGCTCCAGAAGGGATTATTATTTAACAAAATTCCCAATTCAGAAGTCCCCTTTACATATCGAAGAACATGGATAGCAGCTTGATAATGTGGATGTCAAGGACAATTGAGAAATTGACTAAGCAATTGAACACTGAAGCATAAATCAAGACGACTATTGGTGAGATAGTTGAGTTTACCAATCAGACGCCGGTAAAGCTCCACATCTTCAAATAAGTCACCCTCATCAGGAAGAATATTAATGGAGGAATCGAGAGGACTAGAAACAATAGTACTGAGAGTAACATCAAAGTCGTGCAGTAGCTCATGAACATATTTACGTTATGTGACAACAAGACTCATGTCTGCGGGTAAAAATTCCATACCCAGAAAATACCGAAAAGCTCCCACGTCTTTAATTCGGAATTCCCTATCCGTATCAATTTTCAATTGTTAAATCTCATCAAGATCATCACCACATAATAACAAAATGTCGACATAAACACCAATGTGAACAACCCTATCACCATTGTGTTTAGAAAACAAGGAGTAATCATTGTAAGAACTTCGATAACCATGAAGTTTGAGAAAAGTTGCTAACTGGGCATACCACTGGCGTGACGCCTGTTTTAAACCATAAAGAGAGCGTTTTAAGTGACAAACTCTATTGCTCTCAGCGATTTGTAAACCAGGAGGGATTTTCATGTAAATGTTTTTGTGTAAATCTCCATGAAGAAAGGTGTTATTAACGTCTAACTGGCTGAGAGTTCATGCTTTCTTGACAGCCACAACATTGAGGGTTCGAACAGTTGTCATTTTGACAACGGGTGAGAAAGTCTCGAAGTAATCTACTCCATGATTTTGTGTAAACCCATGAACCACCAAACGGGCTTTATATCATTCCAAAGAACCATCTGACCTAAGCTTAATCTTATATACCCACTTGCAGCTTGATGGGTTTTTGCCTTTAGGAAGGGGAACTATATCCCAAGTGTGATTTTTCTGTAAAGCGTCAAGCTCTTGATTCATAGTTGCCCTCCACTCAGGACTGAGAGTAGCTTCAGTATAAGAATGAGGTTCAGTGATGTTCAAAGTGGGATAACAGGAGTTGTTGACTGTAAGAAAATAAGATGGGGTCGAGACTTCAGTAAGGGTGGAGAGAGCTAAAGTGTTTGGGTGAAATGTAGAGGAAGGATTCAGTTGAGCAGTCAACAGATTAGTGAAAACTTCTGCTAATGTTGTTGTATCTGTAGACAGACCTACAAAGTAATCTTTGAGTTTTGTGGGTTGTTGATGAGTTCTGGTTGATCTTCTAGTTGCAATGGGTAAGGGGGGAGTGGGGGTAGAAGAATTTGTTTGTGGTGAAGGAGAAGGGGAAGAATGTGTTTGTGGAGGAGGAGAAGGTGATGGACTGATAGTGGGTATATCAGGTGAAGAAATTTCACATGATTCTGGATTTTCTGATGTAGTTAAATCGATGGGTAATATGGGTTGTAAAGAAAAAGGTGTATAATCATCAACATCAGCATACTGAAATAAGGAATCATCAAAGAGAGAATTCGGGGCAGCAGTATTTTGAGGTTTGATGCAAAAAGGGGAAGAAAATTCAAAGAATTTAACATCATTGTTGTGAATGATTTTTGCATCTGAAAGACGGAGAAACTTGTGACCTTTGCTTTGTAAACTTGGCCCCAAATAGACACACCTCATTGCTCTTTCTTCAAACTTTTTCTTGTGATGTTTGGTGTTGGTTGCATAAGCTAAACAACTAAATGTTCGAAGCTGATCAAATGAAGGTGGAGTGCCATATAGAACTTCAAAAGATGTCTTATCATCTATAGCAGGAGACGGTAACCTGTTGATGACAAAAGTGGCAAAAAGAATTGTTTCTCCCTCTTCAAAGCTATACCACTCTGAAAAAATATAGCCCTGGCTGTCTCAAGAATGTAGCGGTGTTTTCATTCAACCACACCGTTTTGCTGCGGGGTGTAAGGGCGGGAGCGCTGATGTATGATGCCCTTAGACTGTAAAAATAACATTCCATCTCTGGATGCCCCCAACTCATAAGCATTATCAGATTTTATGATTTTAATTTGTCTAAATTACTACCGCTCAATCATTGCTATGTCTTTATATGTGAGAAAGCATTAGATTTTTCTCTCAAAAGCTTGACCCATAAGTAACAACTCTTATCATCAACAATACTAAAAAAATCTATATCCATCATATGTTTCAACAAAGCATGGCCCCCAGACATCTACATGTATAATGTCAAAACAATCCAAACTGCTGGTGCTAGAATCAGGGAACGAAAGTCTATGTCCCTTAGCTCTATTACATACATCACGAACAAACTGAAGGGATATCAGATTTCTGTAAAAGCTTTAGATTTATTAACTTGCTGAGAGGTACATGAGCAAGTCTAAGATGCCAATATAAAGCTTTATTTTGAGCAGACTAAGTACAAACTAAGCTCTTTTGATTGTTGAGATTCCCTCTTACTTTGAAGAATTCTGCAACAGCTACACAATCAAGAATGTACAATCCTTTTTCTTTCCTTCCAATGATTTTCTCAATACTCAATGCAGGGTCCTCTATCACACAAGAGTTATCATCAAATATCATTTTGCATCTGGTTTGTTCAACAAATTTGCTAACTGAGAGCAAATTGTATTTAAAACTAGCGACCAAGAGAACATTTCTAATGGAGAAATTGTAACCGAGAGATACATTTCCTACTGTATCAACTTTTTAAGCTCTGCCATCTGGTAGATATACTGTATGATTTCATCAAGTTGATCGATATCATGAAATAGGTTTCTCTTGCTACTTAAATGATCTGTAGCCCAGTGTCGATGATCCAACTTTCATCATTAACATTGCTCTCAGCACTTAGACAATAGCAGAAATTTTTAATAATGTTACCTGTGAAATTACAGCTTGAGTTGTTTCTCTTATCTATAACATTCATATTCAATAAGCAGTTCATCAGAAGACCAAGTTGCTCCTGATAAATTCCAACAGCATAATCACTCTTTCCTTTAATATTCCCTTCATCACAAGACTCACGAACAGAATTGGCCATAACTTTCCTGTTCTTTCCAAACTTCCAGCTAGCTAGAAAACCATGCTTTACATAACATGTTTCCTCAGTATGTCCATGTTTCTCACAGTACTGACAAAAGGTCTAGTTGATGAAGGAAAGCCATATTTCGAGTAACAAATATCCTCACTGTGTCCAGGTTTCTCACAGAAAGTGCAAAATTCTTTTCCCTGCTTTCCTTTCCTGCTTCCTACACTATTGTTTTGCCATCGGAGATACTGCTATGGTTTGTGATTGCTATTAACAACATTAGTAAATCTTTCAACATTAGAATCTCCCTTCTTATTCTTTCCACTATCTCTCTGAGTCTCTTTAGAAAGAATTAACGAATAAGTAGACTCTAGGTTAGGATGAGGCTTAACCATCATAATATTCCCCCCTTATATTGATTTACTTATCATTGAGTTCCATCAAAAACTCCAGAACTTGATTCTATTCTAGCATCTTAGTAACTTTTTCATTGTGGCCGCATTTGCAGCAATTACAGGAGCTCAAACTAACGACTGAAGAAAGTTTATCCCAAATGCTTTTAAATTTGGTAAAATAAAGACTAAACGAGTCTTCTCCGTGTTCAAGTCGACAGAGATCCTTTTTTAGATTGAATCTCCGAGTGCCATCGACCTGATCGAATCGTGCAATAAGGTTTTTCCTTATATCTTTCACTGTAGAGTGAAAGATTAAGCTTTCGCATATGTCCTTCTCAAGCGTGTTGAGAATCCAGGCCATGACCAATCCATTACAACGATTCCAAGCAGCTCTTTTATGACCATCTTCCGTGGGCCTCTCGACGCTTCAATAAATGAATCCTATTTTGCTCTTCGACATGAGAGATATGAGAACCGTGCGTTTCTAGGTCTGAAAACCCATGCCATTGAATTTTGATGCAATGATCATTGGATGCTCAGAACATTTGGTCCTTCCGTCGCCATCGCCATCCTAGCTTAGAAGGAGAGAATAGAAAGCAAAATTTTTGAAAGGAAATCAAGCAATCAAGATCGTTGCTCTGATACCATGTTAATGTGGTTCTTGGAGTTTAGATTAGTGATCTCCGTTGACAGAAATGATCGAGATGTTAGCAGGCGAGAGAGTTAAACAAAGAGGAAAGTGGGAAGGAACTTTGTATAATAAACTCTTCTCATTATTGTTCTGCTAACTAACTAGCAAGAGTGATAGCAAGTCACTTATATATGAGATGTAACGATAAGTCCTTCTCAGCAAAGAAAATAACAAGCATAGCAAAATAAGAACAGGAAATAGAAATAACCATAACATATCTCACTCCCCAACTCCTCTCAACAATTCTTCCGATTGTAAGATCTATGGACTCAATTATTGATTGCACTATCCTCCATCTTCTAGCATCTCCGACCTGTTCTTTTGTTTCACTATATTCTTCCGTCAGTTCAAAGTGTTTCGGCATCCCCTTTTCCATTTTGATACGTTGGTGAGTTCTCATTGATTTTTGGTTCCAATCGATAGATTTTTCACATATCTCCACTTTCAATCGATTTGCCTTTTCACAAATCTCAAACATCCTCAAGCAGTCACAAGTTCACAATTATTATGATATCAAAATCAATCAATGTAATCGTTTGTAAGCCAGTTTCGTTATCTTAAAAACCTGGAAAATCATTTATGGTAGGGGAACGGAATAGAATGCAATTTTGAAGTATTCATTATGCATCTCGTGGTCATTTTATAGAATTATAGTACTTAATTTGTGTCCCAATTGTTCTAGGACATAACACGATATGGTGGTAATTAGACATTTCTTTTCTTATTTCATTACATTTGCTCTGTCAAATCTCTGTGGAAGTTTCGTTCAATTCTGGATTCAGTCTCAATCTCACTCAATTGGTTTGCACATGAGAGTTGTGAATGATTGATTCTACTCTCTACCTTCAAATTTTACCATTTGCAATCATGTTAGTTTCATTTCATATAATCTCACGAGACCATTCACAAGGTACACCATCAGCTATCTCAAGTGGCTTGTTATATCTCCTTCAAGTGGATTTTGTCTTCAATTACTGTTTTTGGTTGAAGAGTTTATTTTTCCATCTATATGTGCTCATAGTTGATTTCTAAGAACTTTCATTCATGAAATGAGAAGAAGATTTTCATTAGAAATTTATTGTACTTTTTTTGTATTGTCTGGCCTTTCTTACTCTGAAGTTTTTATGTCCATGTTGTAGAAGTTTGACGAGCAGGTCAGTAGTACTATATTTGAAATTTAACTTGAATACATTCATCTTTTAACTTGCACCATCAAATGATTAGCTATTGATGGTCTCTTGATAAACTAAATCGCAAATACTATTTTGCTAAGTCAAAGGGAAGGTGTGGGGAGGAGAATGTTTGCAAATGAACCGTGAGTTTGTTAAATAAAGTCTCTGAGTAAGAGCATTATGAACTCTCTTCAAATGGGCTGCTGATTGGTCCAATAATTCTGTTGATTCTTCCTTTGTACATTACTAAATGTGTTGTACAAAGATGCTCCCACATCCACTAGTATTTGTCATTTTAATCAGCATAGTAAAAAAACAATCTTAACTTTTGTTAATCTATAACTCTATGAAGTAATTGGAGTTTATAAAAAGCAACATTGTAGAGATTAGCTAGTTTGAAGCATGATTTATTTGAACAGTTTTCATTGATGATGCAGTTGCATGAAAGAAGATGAAGGAGGATTGTACATATGCAAGACAACATCTTACTACAGCTAATCAATCGCTTCAAGTAATTCACATTTCCTCATTAATCCTGACGAGTAACACTGTTGTTGTTTCCATTCAGATTCCTACTCCGTATTGTTTACTAACACCCTAAAATGAATATTGTGACATGATTTATTTTAGATAAATAAGTTTAGCATGGCTTCAACAGTTATTGGTTGAGCACATTTCATGGTGGTTAGAATCAGCCTTTCATTAATTGTTTAGAGTTCCCATAACTGGCCTATTTCTGTGATTTTCTTACACGTATAGAAGTAGAATTAGGAACCATAAAACCTAGAAACTCTTTATTTCAGCCAACCACACAAAGATGTAAACCTAGACTGACTCATATATACTTTAATGTGGTAGATATAGATATGTATTCTTCATCCTTAAAGATTCATCATTATGTAACAAATAATACTCTAATTGGATGTTGTTTTACATGATTACCTAAATGGAATTATCATTGATTGTGAGCCTCGATTTTTGAACTCTATCCTATGTTGATTCAAGTTGATTAGGATCTTCTAGGTCCACTTATAACCTAAGCTTTAGTAACTAAGTCATATAACATTAACCATCAAATCTTAAGTTATCTCACTGGAACCTATTATGAGTCGCCACCTAATTTTAACCTAGGGTAAATTAGGAAAGGAGAGTTCAAGTTCGGGTGCTTGGTATTTGACTTATTTAGGGTTCAATTACTTTCACTACCCTTCGAAGTTGTTTTTCCTATACTTAGTTTAATTACGGCTTATTACGAGTCGATTTAACCTAAGTGCGCGAACTTCTGATTTCTTTTATTTTTAAACATTTTTTTACAGAAAATTAAAGTGAAAATTAAAACTACGTAAACTAGGGTTTCAGAGGCATAATTAGGAATTTTGATTACGTCTGTAGCCACGGACCTATTGTCCGAACCCACGGACCCTAGTTATACAGAAAAGTCCCGGACATGCTTTGTAAAACCCTAAATTTTCAAAATTTTAAAATCCCGCCGCCATTCGAGGGTGTCTGTGGTCCCGGACACAGCGTCTGGGGCTACGGACCACCCACGGACGGTGGGTTTTAGGTGGTTCCCGGCGGTGTTTTAGGCTCATAATTTTGGATGCGTAACCTGAGAAATTTCTAAGATGTTAGTAATCAAATATTTTTAATTTGGATTAAAATTAATGACAAAACTTAATGAACAAGTTAGTGGGCTGAAACGAAAACAAATGATGATTCGGGAGCCGTAAAAAGTCATTTGATCCTGGATTTCGATAGAAGGTAACTAAGGACGAGAGGAGTTGAGAGATTTGCTTACAAACTTTGTTTACCTTTGGGATTATGGTAATCCCTCATGTCGGGATACTTTAGGAGCCTTGTTGATGGTGGATCCAAAAGAACTTTTAACCGAGCTTCTAAATCCTTGTTGTTCTTGATGTTCTTCATGTTTTGGTGGTGTTTTAGTGAGATTTTGATGATGGTTGATGCTTTGGGAGTTGAAAAAGTGTTTAGAAAGTGATTTTGGTGAAGACTTGGCAGAATTTCAGGGCTCGGGAGTTGAAAAACGTGAGAGCTATGAGACGGCTATGATTTCTGACTTGCTAGGGCTTGAGAGCTTATGTTTTGATCAGGGGTTAAGGCTCCTTATATAGACTTCCTCAAAGATAGAAAAATCTAGTAAAAACCGAGAGTTACTGACGTTTTAGCTCAAGGGCTTCCAAAAGGAATTTGACTACGAAATTTTAAACATATGTAAAGGAGGATATTTCTAATTTGGCCAAGGTGGAATCAAATTTTTTGGATATTGGAATATTTTTAAATTCAATTTCTCATCAAATTCAATAAAAAATTGCTAGAATATTATTAGAAATTCGAAAAATCAAAATTCCAAAACCATTATGCTCAAAATGCCATCCTCTATCATGATTAAAATTTAAAAGCATTTCGGGTTGATTTAATCCATTTTTGAAGGAGAGAGAAAGCTTATAGGGGGCTTATGAGCCTTGAAAAATTACAAAAATGCCCCTGAAGATGACTAAGCTGTCCCTAGCACTCCGGAGCGTGTCGATCAAACCGGGATTCCTTGCTATTTGACCAAAATGCCCTTTGTAACATATATGCCTTAGAGACTCTAACCCGGGGGGTCAAAATTTTGGGTATAACAATTGATAATATTAGAGGATTGGTTAGATACTCCAAAGACCCATATGATTAAAATATATGTTTGTATTTGTAGTCAGTTTGAAAATTTTGTAGTCAGCTTTAAAAACTTTACACTCAATGAAAAATGAAAATACTTGTACTAAGGTGTATTTCTTTATACTAAATTTTCATATCTATATGGGTCAGTTTAAAAAATTTTATGATACGAAATAGAAAGATGAATAAGAACCAAGGTTTTGCTTTTGAATTTGTCAGATCTTCTGTCTTGGTTCCATCAGTATGTGTGTTTCTAAATTATTACATAGTTCGACTATTGATGTTGAGTAGGAGGCCCATTACGAGCTTGAAGACCACACAAAGGCAAAATGAAAGGCTATGGTCTCCAAGTTATGCCTTTACGGTTTTATGGAGGCAGAAGTAACTCGGAAACACATGCCAGAGATGGAGATGTCCGTTGTCTTCGAGACAAAGTGAAAATCCTGCGTAAGCTAGCTGCTGTGCAAATGATCATCTTAGCTAATGTGAAAGCTCGCCTGGCTGTATGCAACTAATTCATGAGGTAAGATTTATTTTGTGCTGTCAACATTATATGATGCCTTGTTGTTTGTTTTTAAATGATTTTGAACTAAAATTATCTATATATAGCCGCTTCAGTTCTAGTTCATATTCAGAATAAACTTTGTCTCTCGTCCTTTGTGTGTGTCTCTTCCTTCCCTCATAGAAAGGGTCTGAAAAGGACATGTGCTACTTTGAACTAAGGATGAGAAAGCTGGTGCAAAAAAAAAAGAAGGATAGATCTCAATTTCAATGACAGGGATTCAATCCTATTTAGAGATATGATGATGACGATATCAAGAGACAATCTTTCTTGATGGCCAACCATGCCAGTTTTCCTTTGACTGTGGATTCCAGGATTTATAATTGTACTAATTTTTTTGGGCGTTTTTTTGTGTTCAGCTTTTTGTGTTCTCGGCATTTTGGCGAGTACATACTGTTGTTATAATCAAAGGGAGTATGTCTATTTTATGCTTACAAAAACCTGAATGTAGGGTAAGTTCCCCTTTTCCTGTCACCTCCCCATGTCTTCTCTGTTTATTAAATCACGATGTTCAACTTCATTTGAAGTAATTAGCATTGTTCTTACAGGTCATGGCATCTGTTTGGTGGAGTTGATTACCATGACAGATTGGTAGACTTTACCTATTGCAGATTGAGGAGGGGCATCATCTTGTCAGCAGGTATGTATTTAGGAGTGCATCTTACATCTTATTTAGAAACAAAATCTTACTTCTCATAGGCTAACTATGGTTGAATTTGCTCCTACTATTAGACTTTGTCATGTACTTGTCTAATCTATCATGCTAAGCATCTAGATGTAACACCCCATCCAAAGCCAATCGTGGTTATCGCAAAACTGAACCCTTAATCGAATACGTCGCAGCGGAAATAGTAAACACCTGGACCTTGCCACGGTCTGATCGTTAGAAAATACCGGCCTTACCATTTACAACACTTATCCAAAATACTTAACCAACCCAAAACATCACCATCCATAATACCACAACCAACCGAGTACAAATAGCTAAGACATAGTCACAACCTTACATCAGTTTAAATATAAACAGACGGGTGCACAGGCGCAACCCGAACTCAAAATAAATATCCCGTCCTAAGTCTAACCGCTCCTACTCTCGTAGTGCGTCCTCATGGGTCTCTTACCTGCAAGTGTAAAAACAGCCCCCAAAGGGGGTCAGCACGAATGCTGGTACACCCTCTCATGGCCCCCAAGCTAACGGGGCTACGACGACTAATTGTCGATAGCATGGAAATTGATTACATACAAGCATAATATGAAGTGCAATAACAATAACCACAGATGAACATGTAGTTCACAAACAATGAACGACTCAAGCGTTCCCTTATCAAGTGGGTTAGTAACCCCCTCCTTAGTCCTCATTTCCTTAATCCAGTTCCTTACCTTACCTTAATCTTAATCTTAACTTAATCTCAGTATACAAACCGTTCCTGGAAGGGAATGGTTGTAGCTTAATTCGAACCTGGGATTTAGGTGATCCCACCGCACCATCTTAATGCCACCTACTCTGGACGGGAGTCCAGCGTAGCTGAGCCTGCAACCGGCCCTAGGCTACAAGTCCAAGACAAGTCCTTAAGCGAGGGCGGATCTGATTCAGATACCGCCCCCCTTTTTCCTTAGCATGCATGACCGGAGATCGGTCCCGGGTTTCCTCACTCAAGTTCCAGTTAGTAGAAATCTTAATCACCATGTGCTAGCTAAGCCTTAACGGGCATTAACCAAAACCACCAAACTTAACTCTTATTCTTAACTCAGTAAGTACTAAACTTGGTTTAACAATCTTAAGTCTCGCGGGTTAGTGTAAATATAACACATACACAACGAGAACAAATATAACCGGTTGCATGCTTTATCTTGTTTTAGTCATAGCAATTAAACAGATAGCACACAAGCCGAGGGACACCTCGTTAGCAAGCAGGTCACAAGAAAGATTGTACCGTTCACCGTCGATCGTTGTTTGATTAACCTTCTTCGGGGTCCCAATTCACAAACCTAAAACATTCATTCATTTTTAGGTCATTAGTTATTTGCACCTTACTTAACTCACTTAGTCCCTAAAGATTCCCATTCAATAACCTCTCAAGTCTTTGCCACTTAGCTTACAAACTTAACTCTAAACATTAAAATTTATACTTAACTTAACTTAATCCCTTAAGTTCTTAGGGTCCTAATCATTACCACCTACCAAAGGTATACCTTATTACCTATTACCATCCTTAGAATTCAAAATTTCTTTTTTTTTATTTTTAGGCTCGACCGAACTTCCGACCGACCTTACCCAAGGTCGGTCCATTCCAGAACACATTACCGTTTGAAAATTCTACCCCGACCGACCTTGCAAGTCCGGTCCCAAGGTCGGTCCATTCCCGAGAGTTTCCCCCGTGGGAAATTTAAGCTCGACCGAACTTGCCAAGTCCGGTCCCATGTTCGGTCGATTCCAGAGACTTATTTCCTTCACAAATACAAGCCCGACCGAACTTGTAAGTCCGGTCCTCAAGTTCGGTCGGTTCCAGAGACTTTCTCCGGCAGTGTAAACTGAGCCCGACCGACCTTGCAGGTCCGTCCCTAAGGTCGGTCGGCTCCAGAACCTTGTTTTGAATTCTCTTTTAACTCCAAAATTCTCCTCATATATCCTAATATGTTATAACATCATTTGGGCACCTCAAATACACCTTAAACCAACCACTAACACTTTAAATCACTCACCAACTCCACTTTAATCATTATGCATTTTTCCTTGTAACCATGCCAACACTTGTAACATTTCCCACTAGGTTTCTAGGTGGTGGTTCATACCTAAAGTAACCACTATGCCAAATGTTTTCCCCACCACTATAACATCATCTCCCAAGCATCTTTCACCATCTAAAACTCTTTTATGCATTTACTTAAAGTTCCTTCACAAGCTTAAACTTCCATCCATCAACACATTATTTCCTTCCTAGTTGTTTACCAACATTTGCCTAAGTCCTAAATACTCAAATACATTCTCTTGATTCCTAAATCCTTCATGGTAATGCCTAAGTCATTGTAACTCATTAAAGCACTTTATCTCACCCCCTTTTTCATCAAGACAACTTCTAACACTTCCTAGTACTTCCTTAGTCATTAAATTCCCTTAGAACATCTCAAACACTTAAGTTCTCCTTTAAATTTGCCATGGGTTCTCTAGTATATAATACATCCTAACACTTGGTTTTTCTCCATCAAACAACCAACATCACTCAAATTCCCATCACAACACCTTAACACACAATTTACACCAAAACTACACCACATCATCATATAGTGCTTAAACTTAAAATGCTTGGCACTTAGGCCCTTAAATGACAATAATCTTAACCACTGAATTTCCACATATATTTGCCTTCAACCTGCGAATACACACAACAAGGCACCCATTGAAACAAAATGCTTCTTGTAATTCACCTTGATATCCTTAAACTATCTTTTTTCTCATTTGCTCCTTAGTCACAAGTTCACAAGTATAGTCATTGTTTCTCCTAGGTTATATATAACCCTTTTCTAATGTAAACTCTCTACTAAACTCATCACATATCTAAATCCCATTCCCTTAAACAATAAAACACCTTAAGGTAAGTAATTTACCTTGTTCTTTTACAAGCTTTAAAAGCTTTCTTCCTTAGGTTTTTCCTTGCTCAATCTCGGTCACCAATATATATCTCCTTGCCAATGTTCTAACCAATATCCAATGACTCCAATGAGTACTAGATAATACATTAACCCTAAGGAACAAACCCTAGGTTAAAAATGTGCTTTAAGGTATTAAGGTGATTGTTTTACCTTGGTTTCTCAAGACAAGCTTGGATATGAAGCAAGAAGGACCTCCTCAATCCTTTGAAGAGTAGAAAACAAGCTAGAACAAGGCATAAACATGGAGTCCCATGAGTGCAAATTTTCGGACAAGGAAGAAAGTGATGGAAACCTAGATTTTCTTACACTTTCTTTACCTTAAGAGAATGGAGAAGCCAATGGAGTCTCCAAACTTGAATTTCCTCCTCTAATGGTGGTTTGACTTGGCACCAAAATGAAGCTCTTGAAGTTTTGAAAAGATAGAAGGAGAGAGCTTGAGCTAACTAAGAGATATGTATTTAGTTTTGGTTTTGGAGCTAAAATGAGCAAGATGTGTGCAAAGCTAGATGAGCTAGCATGAGGTTGAGTTTTACGTGAGAGGGAAGAAAGAGAGCAAAGAAACCGGTGGAGAAGATGGATGAAGAGATGAGACGAGAGGTAAGTAAAGTGTGATATTTATGTTAAAAGGTGAATAGTGCTTTTGCTTTATAAGTCTTTATTTGCTTAATGAGTCATAAAGGTGGTGACTCACCTTATAAGAAACCGGCCCCCATTAGTAACAAGGGGTACTTAAGTCTTTGTTGACCAAATATCTCACTTATTTGACTTATGTTATAAACTAGCTTAATTAAGTTACTATTCACAAAACAAGGCACATTGTTGTGAAATTTTTGATTTCCCATTGATATAGACTTCCAAATGTGATACTATATAGTACACATGTTAATTAAAGAGTAATGATGGACATTTAGCCATTCAAAACTCATTTACAAGACAATTTTTCAAAAATGTGCTTTAAGACTCCTTAAAGCACATTTTGTGTTTTAACTTGTTTTCAAGCTTGTTTTCTTTGGTAATTGTTTAAAATGACCATTAGGATCTTACTAAGGTCTTAGAACAATATTTGGGTACTCACCCAAGTCTCTCCAAGCTTAGAGCACGTTTTTGCTTAAACTGCTCTTTTGGTGTTTCCTTATATTTTCTTTGATTAGAAATGTTTCTTAATGTTTCTAAGGCATTATTTAGCCTCCTTATATCTTAGTTTATCATTTAAACACCATATCTAAGTTTGGGGTATTTCAATCTACCCCCCTTAAAAGAACTTTGTCCTCAAAGTTCACATATGTGCTTAACCATTCACGGTACTCAATTCCCTTAATCTTAACACCACATCTTATACTCACATTCACACATCTCAAGACTCAAAGGTCAATCTCAAATACAATACATAAGTATTATACATAACTCAAACTTAACACCAAAGTGTAGCAACTTACACAAATTCACATCTTAAACAACCAAACAAACGACAAACATGATCGTTTCCTAACTCAAAAGCGAGGAAGCTCTACCCCCCTTAAAAAGGGGTACGCCCCGTACCCTATACAGACGATCTAGTCAGTAAACAAAGAAGGGTACTTCGCCCTCATCTTATCCTCTAATTCCCACGTGGCCTCTTCGACATCCTGGTTAGACCAGAGAACCTTCACCAGTCGCACTGACTTGTGGCGAGTGTCCCTAGTCTTACTGTCCAAGATTCTTTGAGGAGTCTCCACGGATCTCATATTTGGTTCTAAAGTCAACCTCTCAGGTTCTAACACATGGGAGGGGTGGTGCATGTATTTCTTTAGCTGTGAAACATGAAAAACATCATGCACTTTACCCAGCTCAGCAGGTAAATTCAACCTGTAAGCAACCGGGCCCACCCGCTCCGTAATCTCATAAGGACCAACAAATTTCGGGCTTAATTTGCCCTTCTGCCCAAACCTGAATACACCCTTCATCGGTGAAACTCGCAGAAATACCTGGTCGCCCACTGCGAACTCCAGGTCCCGTCGTCGAACATCAGCATACGACTTCTGCCTATCTTGAGCAGCTTTCATGTTCTCCCTGATTTGCTGAACTTCAGCCTTAACTTGCTCTAAGTACTCTGGTCCTATAATGACCGTCTCACTCGACTCATCCCAGCAGAGCGGTGTACGACATGGTCTACCGTACAGCGCTTGAAAAGGTGCCATCTTGATCGAAGCGTGATAGCTGTTGTTGTATGAAAACTCGATCAGATGTAGTCTGTCAATCCAACTGCCCTGGAAGTCTAAGGCACATGCTCTCAGCATGTCCTCGAGTGTCTGAATAGTACGCTCAGTCTGACCATCTGTCTGAGGATGGAACGCGGTACTCAGCTTGAGTTCTGTACCCAACGCTTCTCTGGTAGCTCTCCAGTACCTCGAAAGGAATCTGGTATCTCTATCTGACACTATGGTCTTTGGTATCCCGTGATGTCTCATGATTTCTTTCTCAAATAACTCAGCTAATTTGGTCACCTTCCAAGTATCCTTCATCGGTATGAATCGGGCTACTTTGGTAAGGCGATCCACCACCACCCATATCATGTTGAGACCTCCCCTAGCAGGTGGAAGCCCAACTACAAAGTCCATGGAGATATCATGGAATTTCCACTCCGGAACTGGCATCGACTGTACCATTCCGCCCGGTCGTCGGTGCTCGAACTTCACCTTCTGGCATGTGAGACACCTCAAGACGAACTCGGTAACATCTGTCTTCATCCCCGACCACCAGAAGTATCTCTTCATGTCTTTATACATTTTAGAGGCTCCCGGATGGATGGAAACTGAAGAACAGTGTGATTCTCTAAGTATACGGTCTTTCAGATCCGTGTTGCCCCGTGGTATGCATAACCGGCCCTTAAGTCTGATCAGATCATCATCATGAAGTCTGAAGTCGTATTTCTGACTCTCAAAGGTACCATCTGTCAGCTTCTGTCTGACCTCTCTCATGTACTCATCTGTCCTCTGAGCCTCTCGCACCTCATCAACCAAGCTGGTGAAAGAAACTAGCGAATGGAGTGAGTGTGCTCGACGGCTCAGGGCGTCTGCTACAACATTGGCCTTCCCCTCTTTGTATTGGAGGTCAATGTCATAGTCTTTCAGAAACTCTAACCATCTCCTCTGTCGAAGATTCAACTCCTTCTGAGTGAATATATCTCAAACTCTTATGATCGGTGTAGATCGTCACACTAACCCCATATAAGTAGTGGCGCCATATCTTCAAAGCGAAGACTACAGCTCCCAGCTCTAAATCATGTGTGGGGTAGTTCTCCTCATGTTTCTTCAACTGGCGAGGCATATGCCACCACCTTGCCATGTTGCATGAGCACGCAACCCAGCCCTCTGCCGGATGCATCACAATAAACCTCAAAGCCCTCTGTACCGTCTGGAATGGTCAGAACCGGTGCAGTGGTCAGTGAGTCCTTCAAGCTCTGAAATGATCTCTCACAGTCAACTGTCCACAAGAACGGTGCATCCTTCTTCATCAGACTGGTCATCGGTTTCGCGACCTTGCTGAAATCCCTAACAAACCTCCTGTAGTAACCTGCCAGACCGAGAAAGCTCCGGATGTCGGTAACAGTCTTCGGCCTTGGCCAAGTACGTACGGCATCAATCTTCGCTGGATCCACTGAGATCCCAGCATCTGAGATGCATGACCTAGGAAAGAGACCTGGTCAAGCCAAAACTCACACTTGGAGAACTTAGCATATAGCTGGTTCTCCCTCAATATTTCCAATACTCTCCTCAGATGTTCCTCATGTTCAACCTTAGACTTCGAGTATATCAAAATGTCATCAATAAACACCACAACCGACTTGTCCAGCTGCTCCCGAACAAGCGGTTCATCAGATCCATAAACTTCGCCGGTGCGTTCGACAAACCGAACGGCATCACTGTAAACTCATAGTGGCCGTATCGTGTCCGGAATGCCGTCTTCTCAATGTCTCCCTCCTTAATGGCTATCTGATGATACCCCGATCTGAGATCAATCTTGGAGAACACAGATGCTCCCTTCAACTGATCGAACAGATCGTCAATGCGGGGTAGTGGGTACTTATTCTTCACTGTCACTGCATTCAGCTCTCTGTAGTCGATGCAGAGGCGGAGACTACCATCCTTCTTCTTCACGAAGAGGACTGGCGCTCCCCATGGTGACACACTTGGTCTAATAAATCCCTTATCCAATAAATCTTTCAATTGTTCCTTTAATTCAGTCATTTCTGCCGGAGCCATACGGTATGGTGCCTTGGCTATCGGTCCGGTACCAGGTAGCAGCTCGATGGTGAACTCTACCTCCCGAGTGGGTGGCATGCCGGGCAGTTCCCGTGGAAACAAGTCGGGGAACTCCGACACTACCGGTAAGTCGGGGTCGAACTCAGGGTCTCTCTCTATGTCCTGTACATAGCAGAGGTACACTTCTTCCTTTCTCCTTAATTCTTTATACATTGCCATGGCGGTGATGATCTTAGTCGAAGGCTCTCTGGGCCTCTGGCGGTATGATATTGTTACCCCAGACGGACTCCTGAGCAATCTCTATGCTCGGCGCAGAGGATACGTCCCTTGTGCCGCTCCAACCAGTTCATCCCGAAGATAACATCAAATCCTAGCTTACTGAACTCAATAAAACTGACTGGAAAGTCTTCTCCCTTAATTCTGACAGTGGCTCCTCGGTAATAACGAGTGCAACGAACCTTCTCCTTAGACGGGAGCGTAACCGTGAAGTCGGGTAGCTCATCAGCGTCTAGCCCCAACCTGCTCGCGAATGATGCCGAGACAAAGGTATGCGAGGCCCCTGAGTCGAAGAGAACTGATGCCTCAATCCCATTAATCGGAAAGGTGCCGGTGAGGATAGTACCGCTGGCGTCGGCCTGTGCCTCTGTAAGTATGCTTAACGCAACTTCCGTACCGAGTCCATAACCTAATTGTGTTCACAAGCTTCATGAGTATTGATGGTATAACAAGAGTCGTAACAATTTATATGAACAACACTGTTATTTTATTCATGACCATCCTGTTTACAACATGTGCTTCAATCTTACATCTCATTCCTCATCTCATTCTAACATTACATGCTAATATTGTCTAAGGTTAGGTTTAATCTTCCTGGTCTCATGTGTGTCGCATTGATTACTGCTGACGGTGCTGTATTCAGCTTGATTCTCTTAATCCCATGGTATAACATCCTTGATTCTCCTCCCATAATTAACACATCTCCTGACTTAAGTACCAACTTATTCGCACGGTCCGCACGCTTCTGCTCGCCGTATAAAAATTCTGCATCATCCCCAATGGACCAAGACACTACGGGTATCCCTCTTTCGAGAGACTCCGTTGTCTCGTCCTTATCCTGGTGTAGTCCAAGTCGCCCATCCTTCTCGTAGAAGTTTACAATGCAAATGTCTGCCTGAATGTCTGGAATCGGTTCAGCTTCCAACTGCTGAGCGATTTCCACGACTTGCGTAATAACTGGATGGAACTCTTCGGGTATTCCCGGTGGTGAGACTCCATCTTGTATCCTCGTGGTTTGGTAGTTCTTGGCATACGGATTCCAATCCTTGCCCAAGCTCATCATTTTTAATTTCATCCTTGCTCCCCCTGGGTACTCCGGTGTGTAAAAACCTCCCGGTCCCATTCCTAGTTGATTGCATCTTCTGATGATGGCTATTTGTGCTTCGGGTGTCAGGTATCCCCTTAATAAAATCATACCTGGCGGACACCTGACCTTGTTCGGTTGGAAAGTCTATGGTTTCGATGTCGGTGTGCTCCGGGTTAGGTGTAGATGGTATTGGATAGCAGATGTTGAAGCTTCCTAAAGTGGTAGTAGGTTATATCTTACTTAAGTTCTAATCTTATCTCATTCTTACTTAACCCAATTATTCACCAAACATGCATGATAATGCGGTAAGCAGGTAGTTTTTACTACTAAATGGTTTAGCGGTACCTGGCCTCGATGAGGGTTCAGGCTCATCGTCCCGGTCCACCATGTGTAGTGTGGGTCCCGACTTCTGGGTCACCCTTGGGTTCTTGTCTGCCGCCTGCTGCACCTTCCTCTGACCGTCAGATCCAGCTCCCTGATCGGTCTTGCCCTTGCCCCTGTGTCGGGCCTATAGGCTCTGCTAGCAGGGTTCGGTAACACTCATATGCCCGGTGTCCATACACTCCACAAAAGTTGCACTCCACCTTATTCCCTTTACAATCGAGCCCGGGGTGGTCCTTGTGACACCACCTACAGATGAAGCGTCACTAGTAGCCACCACCGGCTCCCTTCTTAGTCTCGGATCCTGATGATTCATAATGTCAATTCTCATATCTCGAACGGTTACTAATTTGTTTCTTAACTCATTCAATATCAATTCCTTACCCTTTGGCGCCCTAGAGCCGCGGGTGG